>SJYV01051510.1:53727-170446 GCA_006410875.1 Neotragus pygmaeus | reverse complement strand
TGGACCCCAGGGACCCGGCCCTGAGGCCTCCAGGAAGGCCAGGCTCCAAGCCAGTTGCCAGGGGCCTCTGGGGATTCCTTGGCCGTCGGTTCCGGCTCCCACGTCCTCGTCTGGCACCTGAGGATTCCTCGCCACTGCCGATGTGGACCGTGAGTTTCCTCTGGAGGCTCCCCAAAAGAGTCAGAGCTCCTCTTGATTGGAGACGTGCACCTCCACTTTCCTCCCGAGCTGCAGCTGCAGGGTCAGGCGTCCCGTCGAGGTGACACAGGGGTCAATTGGCTGCCCCTCCAGGCTTTCCCACAGGGTTGAAACACGTGCCACCGAGGTGTGAGCCAGCCTTCGTGGTGACTGTCTGGGCGGCTCAGAGCCATCACTGGGGTCCCTTGGAGTGGACAGAGACAGCTGGAGGGCTCGTAACAGGTGGCGCGACCCCCGAGTTCCGCTGGACATTCCTGTGGAGAGCAAGTCCTCATGAGATGCGATGGGACGGTCGGCAGCCCACCCTGAAGAAGCAGGGAAAGGAAGCCTGATTTTGTGCGGAGCAGGGGCACACGGGGTCCCTCTCGAGGTGTGGGGGGCCTCTCAATGTTCCTCTTGAGTGGAGACATGTATGTCGGGCGATTTTGGAGAGACTACATGCGTGTCAAGTACCCCATCGAGTGTCGTGATGGATGGGGGTGACTTCCCGTGAGGTGCCGCAGAAGACAAGGGCCTCATCCCGCCTGAAGGGGAGATCCTCCCAGTTTTTCTCGAGTTGCGGCTGTTCCCTCTCGAGTTACGACGTGGAACCCAGGGACCCGCACCTGAGGCCGCTGGAAAGGCCAGGCACCTAGCCAGGTGCCAGGGGCCTCAGGGGATTTCTTGGCTGTCGGTTCCGGCTCCTACATCCTCGTCTGGCACCTGAGGATTCCTCGCCGCTGCAGACGTGGACCGTGGTGTTCCTCTGGAGGCTCCCCAAGGTAGTCAGGGCTCCTCTTGATTGGAGACATGCACCTCCGCTTTTCTCCTGAGCTGTCGCTGCAGGGTCAGGCGTCCGGTCGAGGTGACACAGTGGTCAATTGGCTCTCCCTCGAGGCTTTTCCACAGGGTTGAAACACGTGACACCGAGGTGTGAGCCAGCCTTCGTGGTGACTGTTTGGGCGGCTCAGGGCCATCACCGGGTTCCCTTGGAGTGGACAGAGACAGCTGGGGGTTCGTGGAATATTTGGCACGACACCCGAGTTCCGCTAGGCACTCCTGTGGAGAGCACCTCCTCTTGAGATGCGGGGGGACGTTCGGCAGCCCACCCCTGTATAAGCAGGGAAAGAAAGCCTGATTTCGTGCGGAACAGGGCCACACGGCGTCCCTCTCAAGGTGTCGGGGGCCCCTCGATGTTCCTCTCGAGTGGAGACGTGTATGTCGGGCGATTCTGGAGTGACTGCAAGCGTNAAGCCTGATTTCGTGCGGAACAGGGCCACACGGCGTCCCTCTCAAGGTGTCGGGGGCCCCTCGATGTTCCTCTCGAGTGGAGACGTGTATGTCGGGCGATTCTGGAGTGACTGCAAGCGTGTGAAGGACCCCATCGACGGTGGTGTGGGTTGGGGGTGACTTCCCCTGACATGCTGCAGAGGACAAGGGCCTCATCCCGCCTGGAGGGGAGATCCTTCCGGTTTTTCTCGAGTTGCTGCAGGTCCCTCAAGAGTTACGACGTGGACCCCAGGGACCCGCCCCTGAGGCCTCCAGAAAGGCCAGGCTCCAAGCCAGTTACAAGGGGCCTCTGGGGATTCCTTGGCCATCGGTTCCGGCTCCTATGTCCTCTTCTGTTACCTGAGGATTCCTCACCGCTGCAGACGTGGACCGTAGGGTTCCTCTGGTGGCTCCCCAGGGGAGTCAGTGCTCCTCTTGAGTGGAGACGTGCACCTCCGCTTCCCTCCCGAGCTGTAGCTCCAGGGTCAGGTGTCCCATCGAGGTGACACAGGAGTCAATGGGCTGCCCTCGAGGCTTTCCCACAGGATTAAAACACGTGCCACCGAGGTGTGAGCCAGCCTTCGGGGTGACTGTCGAGGCGGCTCAGGGTCACCGGGGTCCCTTGAAGTGGACAGAGACAGCTGGGGGTCTCGTGGAACAGTTGGCGCNGCGACTTCACTTTTGCTTTTCACTTTCATGCACTGGAGAAGGAAATGGCAACCCACTCCAGTGTTCTTGCCTGGAGAATCCCAGGGGCAGGGGAGCCTGATGGGCTGCCATCTATGGGGTCGCACAGAGTCGGACACGACTGAAGTGACTTAGCAGTAGCAGTAGCAGCAGCAGCACCTGACTTGAGCTTTGATTGCCAAGTAACATCTTACAAAAAATCCCTCCATTTCAGAGGCAGCCACTTCAAGCAAGGCTGTCTTCAAGAAGCACGTTGCCAGCCACAGGGCTAGATAAAGAGCCAGGCTGCCTTCTTTACTGAGGCTCCTTTATTTTTGAGACCTTGGCTAGTTTCCATAACTGACCATTTGGGTCACTTTATTTTTTTCTTTGCCTGCAACTCCCATTCCAGTTCTTATATTTTAAAATCACCAATAAAGAGTGAATCTCTGAAACTCTAGACCCTGTCCTTGATCCCAGTAACAGGGACCTCAGGTATTTGTAGCCTATGGCATTACTATCCATAGGCTGAAACCAGCACAAAACAGACCTGTGCAATTTTATGAATAGCATGTATTGGTTAGATATTTAAATTGTATCATTATTGAATAATCATCTTTACTGTCTGTGACTCTTTTACTTAAACTACTTTGCTTGAGATTTATTTTGGGACTTCTGCTTTATTTTTATTTTACTTGATTATGATTTTCTTTTTTTTTTTTTAATGTACATTTCTATTCTTTTAGGTAGGTCAAAGTGTTAGTCGCTTAGTCCTTCCCAACTCTTTGAAACCCCGTGGGACTGTAGCCTGCCAGCCTCCTCTGTCCATGGAATTCTCCAGGCAAGAATATTGGAGTGGGTTGACTTTTAAAAAGCTAATTTAATTGTGTGCTTTTAATCAGAGAGCTTAAATCCTTTGTTTTACAGCTATAATTTATATGGTTAGTATTGAATTTATAATTGTGTTTCTCTTGTGTGTGTGCATGGTAAGTCACTTCAGCCATGTCCAACTCTTTGTGACCCTGTGGACTGTAGTCTGCCTGGCTCCTCTGTCCATGGGGATTCTGAACTAGGCAATAACGCTGCAGTGGGTTGCAGCAGAAGATCCTCCTCCGGGGGATCTTCCCCACCCAGGGTCATCTCTTTTATTTCCTGCATTGGCAGGCAGCTTCTTTACCACTAGTGTCACCTGGAAAACCCATGTTTCTTTTATTTGTTCCTTTTAATTCTTTTATTTATTCATTTTTCTTCTATCTCTAGCTATGTGGTTTATGTTTTTTATTTCTTCTTATTCTCCAGTGATCTGAGAGGCATATGTCACTCTTATATTTGGCAATGGTTATCATAAAGTTTTAAGTAGGCACCTCAGCTTTTCAAAGCCTGGCAGACAGTTTGTAGGGAAAATAACTTCATAACTAAAAAAACATAAGTGCTGTATCTCGGATACATTTTAATTTACACTTGGTCCTAAGAAGCTCATTATAGAAAATGAGTTTTTCCTTAGTAACATAAGGCAATGAGCAGTTTAGATACACAACAACATTTTACATTTTTGGATCCAAATTTAGCAATTTTCGAATTTTTTGTTTACATTTAAAAAATTACTAACAGTAAACTAACTGAAACGTAGTTTGATGTTGAAAGAAACTTAGCACACTTTGTGAGTATTTATACAGAATTCCTCTTGAAACCAAAATAATTTTACTAAAATCTACCATACTTTACTTAACAACACATTTAGAAAATACTGTGTATGTTTACCCAGCAGACAAACCATTCAGAACCTACAAATTTGATGTTTCTGCTAACCTTTTCATCAAAAGCTGTTTCAAAAAAGATGTGAGAAGATTAGCAAATGATTAGTTTAAACTTTCTATTTTAGTGTAATCAAATAGTTCACATTTCTAGATTGCATTTTTTTAATCGACTAGTATTATTTTCTTACTCAGCCCAGCTGTTTTTGACAAAATAGTGCAATTTTGGAAGAAGTGGCAAAGGAAGTTTATAATCTAAGTACAGAGATAGAAAATACCTCTGGTGCCAAAATATGAGGGGAATCTATACAAAATAAGAGTAAATTGAAATGCCACAATTCTTAGAAATGACATAAAAGAACTGGACATGGGGAGCATTTAGTACTTGCATTGATAGTATCAGGCAGTCTGACTCACTTTTTTAATTAAAATGTTTGAAGTTCTCAGGAATGTTACAGAATATAACATGTATATTGTTATTTTACTTAAACTGTACTTTGTATTTGTATTTGTATTTATGGCATTATCAACTAATAACTTGTTTTTACATATTCCACAGTTCCAGTTAATGCCATCTCAGTTTTTATTTCTCACTCTGATCATTATGTAAATGTGCTCTAATCTAATGACATTAATGACAGAAAACATTTAGGCATGAAAATAATTGATGTAAAACTATTATCAGTTCTGTAAGATTTTTATAGTGATTTATTAAAATATAGTTAGTTAATAGTTCTTTAATCAATTTTATGTGGAAGTCATATATAAAGTCATGCATAGAATTATCATTATATTAAAATATATTTTCTTTTCCATCAAGAAGTATAAATTTAAATAATTGCTTGTAATAATGCTCTTTTTAGACTCATTATTAACAACTTTGTCGCCAAATTTCATCTCCTGTCAATAAATATTCTTTTGAAATTAAGAGTTGGTTTCCATATTTATGGGCTTCCCTGGTAGCTCAGCTGGTAGAGAATCTGCTTGCTATGCAGGAAACCCAGGTTTGATTCCTGGGCCGGGAAGACCTGCTGGAGAAGGGATAGGCTACCCACTCCAGTATTCTTGGGCTTTGCTTGTGGCTTAGCTGGTAAAGAATCTGCCTGCAATGTGAGAGATCTGAGTTCGAATCCTGGGTTGGGAAGATCCTCTGGAGAAGGGAACAGTTACCCATTTCAGTACTCTGCCCTGGAGAATTCTATGGACTGTATAGTATGGGGTCACAAAGAGTCTGACATGACTAAGTGAATTTCACTTTTCCATATTTATATATAAAGCAATATATAATTTTCAATTATTGTGATAAAATACATATAACATTACATTTGTAATACTTACTATTTTTAAGTTTATAGTTCAGTGGTGTTAATTACATTCATATTTCCCTGCAGCTACACCACCATCTGTCTTCAGAACCATTTTCTTGTACAAAATTGAAACTCTGTATCCATTAACCAATAATTGCCCAAGCCCTCATTTCCTAGCCCAAGAAAGCTACCATTCTACATTTTGTCTGTATGATTTTGACTACTCATATGTCATATAAGTAGAATCATGCTGTATTTGTCTTTCTGTGACTGGCTTAACAAAATTTTTTCAAGATTCATCCATGCTGTAGTATATGTCAGAATTTCCTTCATTTTTAAAGCTGAAGAATACCCCATTGTATATATATAATGCTTTTGGTTTCCCATTCATCCATCAATTACACTTATCTATCTGGCTTATTTCACTTAGTATGATAAGCTCTAATCCATCCATGTTGTTACAGATGGCATTATTTCATTCTTTTTTTATGGCTGAGTAAAATTCCATTGTGTATGTACCACATATTTATCCAGTCATCTGTCTGTGGGTATTTAGGTTGTTTCCATGTCTTGGCTATTATAGATATTGTTGCTATGAACATTGTGGTACGTATATCTTTTTGAATTAGAGTTTTCTCCAAATATATGCTTAGGAGCAGTATTGCAGAATCATATGATAACTGTATTTTTAGTTTTTTGAGGAACCTCCATATTGTTTTCCACTGTGGTTATATCAATTTACTTTCCCACCAATAGTGTGGGATGGTCTCTTTTCTCCATACCTTCTCCAGCATTTGTTATTGGTAGACTTTTGAATGATGGTCATTCTGACTTCTGTGAGGTGGTACTCCACTGTAATTTGTTTGCATCTCTCTCATAGTTAATGATGTTGAGCATCTTTACATGTGCCCAGTGACCATGTCTTATTTGGAGAAATGTATATTTAGGTTTTCTGCCCATATTTTGATTGAGTTGCTTGTTTGTTGTTGTTATTGAGTTATATGAATGGTTTGCATATTTAGGAAATTAAGCAATTGTCAGTTGCATCATTTGCAGACATTTGCTCTCAGTCCATAGGTGTCTTTCTGTTTGTTTATAGTTTTCCTTTGCTGTGCAAAAGCTTCTAAATCTGATTAGGTCTCATTTGTTTACTTTTGCATTTATTTCTATTATTTTGGTAGACTGACCTAGGAAAGCATTGGTATGATTTATGTCAGAGAATATTTGCCTATGTTCTCTTTTAGGAATTTTATGATGTCATATCTTACAGGTAAGTCTTTAATACATCATTTTGTTTATTTTTGTGTATGGTTTGAGAGTGTGTTCCAATTTCATTGATTTACATGCAGCTGTTCAACTTCCCCAATACCACTTGCTGAAATGACTCTTTTCTCCATTGTATATTCTTGCCTCCTTTGTTGTAATTTTTCTTTAAGCCTAGAGCTGATAATTGCACAACAACATAACTGGGCTTAAACTCTGTAGTAAGGATTATATTAACAACAATGTATCCTGCTTGTGGACAGGATTCTTCTTGAGAATCTTTTGACTAATCCTGTTATCTTAAAATGTAAACTGTGGGAATGTTCTAGTAAGATCTTCACAACCTAGAGACATTATTGATTTATTGTAATAACCAACTGAAAAAGTATATAACTCCCTTTTCTAAGACTAGTGAGGGGGCATTCTCCATTTCCCTTCTGATGTCTATGTCAGAAGCATTCTATGTCCCTTTTCAGTAAAATAAAACTCTGCTACACAAAAGTTTTTGAGCTCTTGAGTCATCAACCCTGATCCCTGGTCCTGAAGCTAAATCTTCTTCAGAGATCATGAATCTGACACATTTCACCATAAAAGATCATTAGGTATATTAATGTTTATAATTATTATGAATTTTTGCTGTATTGAACCTTTTATTAGTATTTAACGTCCTTCTTTGCCTCTTTTAATTTAATTTAAATTCTATTTTGTTTGATATTAGTGTAGTCACTCTTGCTCTCTTCTGGGTAACTGTTTTCATGGCATATGTTTTCCTATCTTTTAACTTTCGCTCTGTTTTGTCTCTTGATCTAAAGTAAATATCTTTTAGATAGAAAATAATTGAATCATTTTTAATCCATTCTTTCAATTTCTGTCTTTTTATTGGAGAGCTTAACCTACTTACACTTGGATAAATTTAATAAGGAAAACTTGCTTTGGCCGTTTTACTACTTCTTTTCTATTTGCCTCACATGTGTTTTGTCCCCATTTCTTGCAGTATTATCTTTTGTGTTTAGTTGATTTTCTATGGTGAAATACTTGTTTTTCATTTCCTTTTATGTATATGCTATAGTTATTTTTTGTATTTACTAAAAATGTGTGAATTACATTTAACATCCTAAAGTTACAGCACTATAATTTGAATTTATACCAGTTTAACTTTAATAACATACAAAACTCTGTTGCTCTATAGATCTATCCCAGATTCACTTGTTGACCTCACAGATTGCATCTTTATACTTTATGTGTCCAAAAACATACTAATAGAATTAAAAATTTTTTGTCTCTTAAACAACAGAATAATAATTATTTTTAAAGATGTATTACTTAAATCACACAGAAAATATAAAAAGTGGAGTTAAACACCATTGTTACAATAATACAGACCTTTTAAATTTCCCATCAGTTCAGTTCAGTCGCACAGTCATGTTCAACTCGTTGTGACCCCATAGACTGTAGCACATCAGGCTTCCCTGTCCATCACCAACTCCTGGCATTTGCCCAACCTCATATCCTTCAAGTGGTTGATGCCATCCAACCATCTCATCCTCTTGTTATCCCCTTCTTCTCCTGCCTTCAGTCTTTCCCAGGATCAGGGTCTTTTCCAGTTAGTCAGTACTTCACATCAGGTGACCAAAGTATTGGAGTTTCAGCTTCAATATCAGTCCTTTCAAGGAATATTCAGAACTGATTTCCTTTAGGATTGACTGATTGGATCTCCTTGCAGTCCAAGGGACTCTCAAGAGTCTTCTCCAACATCACAGTTCAAAACCATCAATTCTTTGGCTTTCAGCTTTCTTTATAGTCCAACTCTCACATCCATTGATGACTACTGGAAAAGCAATGGCTTTGACTAGATGGACCTTTATTGGCAAAGTAATGTCTCTGCTTTTTTGTATGATGTCTAGGTTGGTCATAGCTTTTCTTCCAAGGAGCAAGTTTCTTTTAATGTCATGGCTGCAGTCACCATCTGCAGTGATTTTGCAGCACCCCCACAAAATGTCTCTCACTGTTTCCATTGTTTCCCCATCTATTTGCCATGAAGTGTTGGGACCAGATACCATGATCTTCATTTTTTTAATGTTCAGTTTTCAACCAGCTTTTTCAATCTCCTTTTAACTTTCATCAAGAGGCTCTTCATTTCCTCTTTTCTTTCTGCCACAAAGGTGGTGTCATCTGCATATCTGAGGTTATTGATATTTCTCCTGACAATCTTGATTCCATCTTGTGCTTCATCCAGCCCACCATTTTGCATGATGTACTCTGTATATCAGTTAAATAAGCAGTGTGATGATATACAGCTTTGATGTACTCCTTTCCCAATTTGGAACCAGTTTTTTGTTTCATGTCTGATTCTAAGTGTTGCTTCTTGACCTGCATACAAGTTTCTTAGGAGGGAGGTTAGGTGGTCTGGTATTCCCATCTCTTTAAGAATTTTCCACAGTTTATTGTGATATTCAGAGTCAAAGACTTTGGCCTAATCAATAAAGCATAAGTAGATGTTTTTTTCTGGAACTCTCTTGCTTTTTTGATGATCCAATGGATATTGGCAACTTGATCTCAGGTTCCTCTGCCTTTTCTAAATCCAACTTGAACATCTGGAAGTTCACAGTTCATGTATTGCTGAAGCCTGGCTTGGAGAATTTTGAGCATTACTTTGCTAGCATGTGAGATGAGTGCCATTGTGCAGTAGTTTCAATATTCTTTGACATTACCTTTCTTCAGATTCGAATTAAAACTGATTTTTTCCAGTCCTGTGGCCCCTGCTGATTTTCCAAATTTGCTGGCATATTGAGTGCAACACTTCCTAAAGCCCACTTGATTTCGCATTCTTGGATGTCTGGCTCTATGTGAGTGATCACACCATTGTGGTTATCTTGGCCATTAAGATCTTTCCCCTATATTTATACTTTTACCTCGGCTTCCTAAGTGGTGGTAATGGTAAAGAATCTTCCTGCCACTGAAGGAGAAGAAGAGATGTAGGTTCAATCCCTGAGTCAGGAAGATCCCCTGGAGTAGGAAATGGATCTTTATTTAATCATATTGTCTAGTGTCCTTTCAATTCAAATGTGGTACTCTCTTTAGTATTTCTGGCATCACATAGTTAACGGTAACAAATTATCTCAGGTTTTGTTGTTCTAGGAATGTTTTAAATTCTTCCTCCCTTTTTAAGAATAGTTTTACTGTACTGGATTCTTGACTGACAGTATTTTTTTCTTTTAGTAAGTGAATGTATCTGCCCATTTACTGCCTTGTGGCTGAGAAATCTTCCATAATATTATTGAGAATCCCTTGAATGTAATGAGTTGCTTCTCATTTACTGCTTTGAAGATTCTCTTTGTCTTTGTCTTTGAAATGTGTTTCATATGAATCTCTGAGTTCATTCTACTTTTAATTTGTTTAGCTTCCTGAACGTTTATAAATGTGTCTTTCATCAGATGTGGATTTTTTGGGGTCATTAATTTTTCAAATAATACCTCTGCCCTTCATCTTTCTACTTGCCTTCTGGGACTTC
Source organism: Neotragus pygmaeus (assembly GCA_006410875.1). Taxonomy (NCBI): domain Eukaryota; kingdom Metazoa; phylum Chordata; class Mammalia; order Artiodactyla; family Bovidae; genus Neotragus; species Neotragus pygmaeus. The sequence continues at coordinate 160,499 of SJYV01051510.1, read as the reverse complement.
TGTAGTACTTATGTGGTCCACTTGATGGTGTCACATAGGTTCCTTATGTTCTATTAATTTTTCTTCAAATATTTTCTTCCCTGTTCCATGGACTTGATGATTTCTATTGCCCTATCTTCAGATTAACTGATTGTTTTTTCTGTCTGCTCAAATCTGTCTTTGAATCCTCCTGGTGCAGTTTTCATTTCAGCTGTATTTTCAGGTTCAGAATTTCTTTTTATTATTATTTTTTCTCCTTACTGATATTTCCATTTTCTTCATACACTATTTTCTTGACTTTAATTATATCTTCCTTTATTTTTTTCAGCATCTTAAAGATGATTACTTTAAAGCCTTTGTCTGACAAATCCACCTTTGGGTCTCTTCATAAATATTTTCTGTTGGTTTCCTTTTTTCCTTTGAGTGGGCCGGCCATATTTTCTTATTTCTTTGTATGCTTTTGGAGTTTTTGTTGAAAACTGGAGATTTTAATAATGTGGTAACTCTGGAAATCAGATTCTCCCCCTTCCCTAGGATTTGCTCTTGTTTGTTTTGTATGATTGATTGTTGCTGTTGCATGCTGTCTCTGAGCTGATTTTCAGCCTGAAGTGTAAACTTAAGGTCTTCTAGTTCTCTTATGATCCTGTGCCTTTTTTTGGCAGGCATAGCCACTTTTCTAATTTTTCCCATATATAACTTTATTTTTTAATGTCCTAGTCTTTAATTTTTGGTTTTAGACAAGATGTTTTAAAATATCTTGAAGCTTGCAGTAATGAGAAGAGGTAGCTCCTTACCTCTTTGTGTGTGCCTCTGTGATCAGAAGGAACAATTGGCTCAGGACACAGGTCTTCCATATTTAGAGGATGGGGCCTTTTTGTCCACACTGGCTCATATAAGTTATGTGCAAGCTGCTCTTGGAATTCACGACCTGCTGCCTACTCTAGGGCTGGAAGATAGAGAGGATTTGTGGCTATTACTGTGCTAAGAGCTAAAATTGAATAAAATAAACTATAGGTTACCTTCTGGGCTTTCCTCTGGAAGTTTTAAACCTTCAGTAGATTCCAGAGTTCCAAAACATTTGCATCAGAGAGATGTTACAAATTGTCATTTAGATAGAGTGACAAATTCTTGGTGTTTCCTACTCTGCTGTCTTCCCAGAATCCATGCTATATAATTTTACATAATAAATATAAAGTCTGTAATTAATATATTTAAACGTTCAGTAGGTGTAGTAGACTAATCAGCAGGGAGAACTTATATTAGCTAATTCCGTTCAGTTCAGTTCAGTTCAGTTCAGTCGCTCAGTCGTGTCCAACTCTCTGTGACCCCATGAACTGCAGAAAGCCAGGCCTCCCTGTTCATCACCATCTCTCGGAGTTCACTCAGACTCGCATCCATCGAGTCCGTGATNGTGGGAGGGCGATTCAGGATTGGGAGCTCGTTTACACCTGTGATGGATTCATGTCGATGTATGGCAAAGCCAATAGAGTATTGTAAAGCAAAATAAAGTAAAAAAAAAAAAAAAGAAAGAAAAGAAAAGAAAATTGAGCATTTTATATCATTTTCAAAGGTACAAGGTTGATTTTTTTTAGATACATCAAATCAGACAGGATTCAAATCATGTTTACTTCTTCATTAGACAACAGATTGTACAATTTCTTCTTTAGAAAGATAACAGTTTAGCTATTAGTGTTCTATAAAATATCACTTAAGTTCTATAAAAAATCACTTAATAAAAGCATCATTTTCTGAGTACATTGTGATAACTGAAAAGATTTCAGTCCATCTACTTTAAGCACTCAGTCTTAAATTTACATGTGAACATACTGAGGATGTCCTTTGTAAAGAAATAAACTAAAGAATTGTATAAAATTTACTCATGTATAGTTATTATACTAGTTTTCCACTAATTGGAAAAGGATCAGTGTGTAGTGTTTCATTTCACTCCAATTTATTGAATCTCTAATGTCTTTAAATTCAAAGAAGTACATACAGTGAAAGAATAAAGACATAGGATACTATTAGATTTTATATTACCCCTTATTGAGTAACATTATATTTGAATACATTTTTATGTCTTTTTGTTCATGGAAAAGTTAGCTCATGTATATACTAGTGACAGGAAGGAGGTTATCATAGAACAAACAATTTTATCTGAGTCTCAGGAAAGAGAGTCACCTGGAAATTTGATACTTTTGAAGACTTAAAAGTAGTTGTTCTATGTAGCACATTATATTGCATTTGATTATTTTGAGTAAATAGAAAAACCTTCATATTGGCTTTATAGTACAAAATTGTATCTACAAATCAGTCTCTAGAGGAAAAATAAGTAACATAAAGGATGAAAATTATCTGTAGGTTAGCAAGATAAAAAATACACATATATCATTTTACTTTTGACATTTCATAGGAAACTCATGAAACTGAGAGGAACATTAAAGGTTACCAGATTCAAAATTCTGATTTTTCAAACAAGGAATCAGAAAATCTTATCTAAGTATTAGAAAAGTTGCTTGCTGATGGAAGCCTCATCTTTAATAACTTTGATGAAAGTAAACATTTTGGTAAAAAGTTTTCATAGCTTGGGAAGTATGCTCTCATGTGTGTGTTTCTGATATATGTAATTCTTAATTTTAACAATTGTTATCTAGTTGTTGTTAATCCTCACATTTTATGCTATATGGAAAATTTCTCTCTTCAATACCTATGCAATATCTGTATCTCTGTGGGTGACTGATTCCTGCACATCACCTCAGTTTCATCAACATGGGTAGTAATTGCTTCCTACTTGGAGCTACCAGAGCACTGGGTTCAAAACCCTAGAATAGTGCATGCTGCTTTTTATAGTTTAAGTGTGCAGCATATCCTCCACAGTATCACCAGAGGAATCTTCCTGAAAGACATTTGATCCCTAGTTTAAGAGCCAAGTTCAACTAGAGAAAAGGATCGAAAGTTAATTTAATTAGATAGAATAAGTTTAAAAGGACACCTAAGCTGACAAAAAAAAAAAAAATTATCTTGGTACCTAGCAGCCTACAAAACAAAATTCAAAATCTCTGTGTGGCATCAAATTTCCAATATCTGTCTCATTCTGCTCGTTTGATTTTTCTTGTGCAGACACCCTATTATCTCTCATGCCATGAACAATCGTGCCTTAGTATCTTTGATGTGGTATTTCCTCTCATCTCTGCACATGTTCCTCTCTCCAGAGGATTTGGTGAATGTACACTTCAGGTTCAGCTGAAATGTAGCTTCCTTGTGAAGACTGACCTCATTCACTCAGGCATAGTCACTGTTTTCTTCCTCATAAGATTTCTAGAATATTAATAATTTCCTGTTACACTTTTAGTAAAAGTCAAAATCTTCATAATGGCCTTTGGGACCCTATGTTGTTCTTTATAGTTTACTTGTAATGGGGAAGACTAGAGATCTCTTCAAGAAAATTAGAGATACCAAGGGAATATTTCATGCAAAGATGGGCTCGAGAAAGGACAGAAATGGTATGGACCTAACAGAAGCAGAAGATATTAAGAAGAGGTGGCAAGTATACACAGAAGAACTATACAAAAAAGATCTTCATGACCCGGATAATCACGATGGTGTGATCACTCATCTAGAGCCAGACATCTTGGAATGTGAAGTCAAGTGGGCCTTAGAAACCATCACTATGAACAAAGCTAGTGGAGGTGATGGAATTCCAGTTGAACTGTTTCAAATCCTGAAAGATGATGCTGTGAAAGTGGTACACTCAGTATGCTAGCAAATTTGGAAAACTCAGCAGTGGCCACAGGACTGGAAAAGGTCAATTTTCATTCCAATTCCAAAGAAAGGCAATGCCAAAGAATGCTCAAACTTCTGCACAATTGCACTCATCTCACATGCTAGTAAAGTAAAATATATGAGGGAGGTTATCTTTACACAACATTACAGCCTTTGATGTTCCTGTTCACTGTGCCATTTTGACTTTCTGATGCAACATTTACTGTAGAGTCTGTCTCCCTTTGAGGGTTTTCTTTCAGATCAAAAAAGATAAGATGGAGTAGCATGGATGATTTTGGTATGTGCCTGGCCCCTCTCTGAGACAGAAATGTTTGCTTTTCTACAGTAAGGTCACTGGGAGACTAGCTCTGCACGTAGAATTTCAAATATAGCCTTTGTACTCCATTTCTCTTGGTTAATTTACATATGGTTGCTGTATCACCTGTTAGTGTTGCAGAGAACAGATATTCAAGTACAGTAGGAAGTTTATGGTTGCCAATGACAGGAGCTATCTATAGTAGACAGAAAACTAGATCAAAGTTAGAAGGCTTGCTTCTAAAATTCTTGTCCCCTTTCTCATTTAAACCAATTTTGAAAATATCAAGAGAAGTTTTTTCCTTTACATCATCTTTCATGATAATATTGTTTGTCTCTTTCTTTTCCTTTCCACTTTTTTAAAGCTTATTTTGTAATATCTTGCCACACGTGATTGTTAACTTGCTTATTTGATCACCCATGCCCCCCTTAGATCATAAGCTCTCTCTGTCTTGTTCAAAACTGCATGCTCAGCACAGAGTCAAGCAATGGATACTCATGAACTATTTGTAGAATAAGTGCATGCTTATTTATTTAATCTTTAAAAATTATTTTAAATTGGAGGATAATTATTTTCAGTGTTGTGTTGATTTCTGCTGCACATCAATGTCTATCAGCTGAAAGTTAAAGTGTTAGTTGCTCAGTTGTGTCCAACTCTTTTGCTACCACATGGAGTATAGCCTGCTAGTTTCTGCTGTCCATAGAGTTCTCCAGGGGATCTTCCTGACCCAGGGATTGAACCTGAGTCTCCTACATTGTAGATAGATTCTTTACTGTTGTGTCAATTGAGTGATTGACTTCCTTTAAAAAAAAAAAAACTGGATCACTAATACTTTCCCCTCAGTATTCAACCAGATCATTTTGAATAGTGGTATCTTTTTCTTGCAATACAACAATTTAATACGTAAATACATTTTATGAAGAATATATAAAAAGACTAAGATAAGCTAAGAAATTGGACAGGAAATGTGTTCTCATGAATGCAGTTATCAGCACCCTTTTCCCCCGTATGGTTTCAGAGAGATTGACTCTTCTACTTGGACTCCACCCTGCAGCTGCTTGCCCATAGGGACTCTGGAAGCATCCAAAATTGTGCATTCGCTAAGTTTGCTGAGAAGTTGTTGCCCATGGAAGACTGAGGGGCAGTGCTGATTTTGGCTGCAGTGCAGCTAGAATTTATGTAGATTTTAGCATTGTAGTCTAGATGCTGCTCACAACTTTAGAAAGACGCAAGTTTAAGAGAAGGCGCCGACCAATATAAAGGATAAACCTACTACTCTTTTTTAAATTAAAAAAATACAGGTCATACTGAAGATAATGTAGATTCCTAGAAATCCATCTTCATCAGTTTTTATTTAACTTTCCTTTCACATATTTCCACCTTTATTTCAAGTCTCTCTCTCTCTCCTTTTTCTTAGAAAAGNTCCCTTGGACTGCAAGTAGATCCAACCAGTCCATTATGAAGAGATCAGCCCTGGGATTTCTTTGGAAGGAATGATGCTCAAGCTGAAATTCCAGTACTTTGGCCACCTCATGCGAAGAGTTGACTCATTGGAAAAGACTCTGATGCTGGGAAGGATTGGGGGCAGGAGGAGAAGGGGACGACCGAGGATGAGATGGCTGGATGGCATCACTGACTCGATGGATGTGAATCTGAGTGAATTCCGAGAGTTGGTGATGGACAGGTAGGCCTGGCGTGCTACGATTCATGGGGTCGAAAAGAGTCCGACACGACTGAGAGAATGAACTGAACTGAACTGAACTGTCTCCTCTAAACACACCTTTGAACTCAATCTCTTGTCTGAAATGTTTCTCACTGGTTACATATACCCTGCCTTCAGTGGTCTTCAGAAAGACAGCCAAATGACCATCTTCTTCATCTCTTCTGAGAGTTTGTTTATATGTCTTCTTAACGAAACCTATCATGACCACTATATTTAAAATTGCAAATGCCATAACCGGTCTACTTTGGAGAAGGCAATAGTATCCCACTCTAGTACTCTTGCCTGGAAAATCCATGGACAGAGGAGCCTGGTAGGCTGCAGTCCATGGGGTCGCTAAGAGTTGGGCAGGACTGAGCGACTTCACTTTGACTTTTCACCTTCATGCATTGGAGAAAGAAATGGCACCCCACTCCAGTGTTCTTGCCTGGAGAATCCTGGGGAAGGGGGAGCCTGGTGGGCTGCCATCTATGGGGTCTCACAGAGTCAGACACGACTGAAGCGACTTAGCAGCAGCAGTAGCAACCCGTCTACTTTATATTGTGTGTTTTTGTCATAGCATTCATAATTTTATAAAAACAATACAGTTTATTTATATGTTTATTTTTAAATCATTTTATGCACCCAATTTACTATAAGCCCTTTGAGGTTATATGTTTTATTTATTTTTACTATAGATGCATGTCAAACGTCTAGAATACTGCCCATTTAAAAAATATTAGCTAAAAGAAAACTTAAATCTTGAACAAGTTTCTTTGCTTCTTCAACCTCTACTTCCTTGTGTTTAAAACAGAGGTCCTAAGAATTCCTAAGTGAGAAGGCTACTGTGGTGAATGAGATGATATATGTGAAGCAGTTACTATAGTCCCTCACACATCATTACTAAATTAGTAATGTTAAGTCATATTATTCATGATCGTACTATTAGTTTTTAAGATGAAGAAACCTAAACTGTTATGCTTAGAGAAATTTAAAAAAAAGGAAAAAAAAACCCAGAAAAGTATTTATAGGTGGAATTTGTTAGTTATATAATTGTATTTTTTTAACTTCAGAAATATGAAAAATGACATTTTGTAATGTAAAAATAATGTATGAGCTATTACTACATTAACAGAAGTAATTTCTAGAAATCGTAATAATTCTCTTCCAATAGCAATATAAAGAATGACATCATATTTTAAGTATCAGGGGACCATTTTTGTTAAAACTCACCTCAAAACAAATAAAGTACCATTAAAACTTAAGCCATTTTTAAAAACTTTATAAAAACTAGATCAAGGTAATACACATAGTTTTAAAAAATAAAAGCAATTGGTATTGATGGCATTAAAAGAAACTCAGCAGTTTCTTGCCCTAGCCTTCTATGTGCCCTAATATAATAGACTCAGTGAGACTTTAATTATACCTGTTGACAGCATTCTGGTTCTTCACATATCTAATTATCTTAATATCTTATTACATATCACATATCATAATATCTCTTATTGAAGAAAAGTGCGATACTAGCCTGATGCTTGTTTCTTGGAGGTCATTTGTTGTTCTATTATTTTTGTTGGTGGTGGTGTTCTGTTCTTTTTGTCTTTAAAGTATAACATTCTACAACAATTTCTCTATGAATCAATTTTTAAAATATTATATACCTTGGTACTCAATGCTTAGTGAGCCTCTTGCCCTCTTACAGAATTAATTTCCCTCCTGTGCAGACATTTTTGTATTTGCAAGATATTTTAGTTTTCCAAAAACACTTATACTCTCTTCCCTGTTCCTAATTCCTTGTCCTGTCTTAGGTCTTTAGAACTTTTTGAATCTCTCGAACATCTTGAAATTTTCTAAAGAAAATGAATCATACAAACACGTTTCCTTATCATAATATTATTTATCTTTAAAGATAGATTTTTAAGAATGAAACAATAAGAAGTTTGGCTGGAAGCTGAATGTTATTGGGCAGAACTTGGAAACTGATAGATTTTTCTCTAGTGTCACATGTTACCATGTTATGATAAAGATGACTCTAGTATGAAAAGATTATGCATACATGAGGTGCTTTATTTGTATTCCCATAATATATTTAATATTGTGAGAAATATTTTATGTTAGAATAGAAACTTTATTTTTCCTAGTGGAATATCTGTACATGTGTGTAAGTGTATGGGTTTGTACACAAGGGTTTGTAAGAGAGAACTAAATTAATTCTAAATTTCAGGACCACATTTTACCCTTGTTTTAATTCACAGTGAGTAGTCTACGTTTAACATCTGTGTTTGCACCTCTTATGTCTGTAGATCTCCAAAAGAGAGATGATTTTGTATCGATTTGTTTGTGTGTAAAAGGTCTGCAGAGAAGAGTATTATTAGTACTTTTCTTCAACAGTACTCTTAGTCTTTTTTCCTAGAACTATTGAAATGACTATTAAATTGTGTATTCACACTTAATTCTGTTTAATAAGAGAATTAAGCACAGTGGTTTCTTACTAAATGGTACAGAAAATCTTCAGTGACATTAAGGAATTTTGAAAATGTATTTTCCAAATAGCTCACATATTTATTGCAAAGAAGAAATTATCCATCATTTTTTCCCTACAATTGTGTTGAATTTTCAAGAGTGGCTAATGAGACAAAGATCATGGAAACAGCAACACCTCAATCTATTATTTATGCAAATACTTGTATAGCAGAAAATTTTAAGTTAACATTATAACATGTTTTACAAATACTGTCTAAATTATGTTCACAGATCAGTATCAAATTTTATGAGAATATTGTTAGCACATGTAATTAAACATTAGAAGGTTTACTACTTGGCATGGTAAGAGAGTTAATTCTTAGGTAGGTTGATAAGGAGTCCAGGGCCTTCAAGGAGGAAGGGGTCCAAGGCCCTCAAAGAGGAGAAAGGGATCCAGCACTCTTGAGGAGGAGAAAGGGACAATTTTTTTTTCTACATTCTTTTGTCTTAGTCACATAAGAAGTTTTTTCTTTAAGCCCAGAGCTAATGATTACACAACAAAAGAACTCATCTTGCTCAACTGCATGTTTTTTTCTTAAGTTCTGTGCTAATGATTATATAACAACAATGTATCTTGCTCTAGGACATGTTTCTTCTTCTTAACAAGCACCTTCTGAATAATCCTGTTTTCTTGTAGGGGAGTGGGTCTTGTAAGACCTTTCTATTATTAGTAACTAATTGAAGAAGTATAGAAGGCCTTGATAAGACTAGCGAATGGGGCTCTCTCCATCCCCCTTCTGATGTCTATGTCAGAAGCTTTCTCTGCCCTTTCCCACTATAATAAAACTTTTGCCACAAAAAAGCCCTGAGTGATCAGGCCTGGTCCCTGGTCCCAAAGCTAAATCTTCTCTGGAGATCATGAATCTGACATTGTTCACCATAAGCTATCAAGGGGAAATAAAATGTGAACAGGCAAAAGCTATTATCTCTTCAGATTTTCACTAGAATCAATACTCAGGTAAGTGCAATTCAAATTTTGAACAGTGTTAATTAGTCAATAACATTTTAAAATATAAATTTATTTATTTTAATTGGAGGCTAAGTTTTGCCATACATCAACATGAATCTGCCACAGGTGTACATGTGCTCCCCATCCTGAACCTCCCTCCCACCTCCCTTCCCATACCATCCCTCTGGGTCATCCCAGTGCATCAGCCCTGAGCATCCTGTATCCTGCATCGAACCTGGTCTGGTGATTCATTTCACATATGATATTATACATGTTTCAATGCCATTCTCCCAAATCATCCCACCCTCGTCCTCTCCCACAAAGTCCAAAAGACTGTTCTATACATCTGTGTCTTCTTTGCTGTCTCACATACAGGGTTATCATTAAGTCAATTAAGTCATTAAGTCAATAGCTTTTGAAAAGAAGCTGACCTGACCTATTTGAGCCTGACCTTTCTAAACTAGCCGTATTCTTTTTGAAATGCATGTTTCATATTATAGCTTAATGTCCAAGTAATGGAATTCTATAGATTGTCTTCATAGTAATCAGTAGTGTATTTAGAATATTTTTCTTGTAAATTACTTAAGGAGACCGATCTGAAAATTGTGATTACAGAGTGAATATATGTACTGTTACTTGTAAGGAGTATCATGAAGAAATATTGTGTAGTACCTTAAGTACCTCTGGAGTAATACCTAATCATTCTCTGTAGAGCTCTAAAGAAACCTGAAATGATAACTTATAAGCATTTTGATAACTGAGGTATTTGAGGGAGGGTTTCCAAATATTTTGGGATACAAATTTTTCCTTTCTTGCCTTAAGTTTGTTAAGATATTTGAAACAATGTCAAAAAGTTCAAAACTTCAAGAGACCAAAGTAATTCAAAGTATTTTTTTAATGTTTGTTTATTTTATTTTTTTCTATTTATTTATTTTACTTTATTTTACTTTACAATACTCTATTGGCTTTGCCATACATCGACATGAATCCATGAAAAGTAAGTCTCCACTTATTTCCTACTCAAGAGAAAAATAAGACATTGTCTAATGTTACCTACATTGATTTCTTATTTCTCTCCTCATGAGCTTTCCTTTTTTGTTTCAACCATCTAAATAGTGGGAACTTGCATCTATAANAATCCATGAAAAGTAAGTCTCCACTTATTTCCTACTCAAGAGAAAAATAAGACATTGTCTAATGTTACCTACATTGATTTCTTATTTCTCTCCTCATGAGCTTTCCTTTTTTGTTTCAACCATCTAAATAGTGGGAACTTGCATCTATAATCAGAAAAAGTTGCTAAAAGTTTAGTCATTCACTTGCCTTTCAAGATACTAGCCCCAGTATCTCCCAGTATCTCTCTTTTGAATATAAATGCAAAATTATCATCAAAAATTTTATATCAAATATAATTTTATGTATTTATACANCAGAAAAAGTTGCTAAAAGTTTAGTCATTCACTTGCCTTTCAAGATACTAGCCCCAGTATCTCCCAGTATCTCTCTTTTGAATATAAATGCAAAATTATCATCAAAAATTTTATATCAAATATAATTTTATGTATTTATACAAATATATAACTTTAAAAATTTTAATAATTCAAGTATATTTATATAAATTTTAAAAATATGGATATAATAATACGCATGAATGAATGAGGCTTACTTTAGTATGAAAAAGTGGTTCAGTATTTGAAAATCAATCACAATAATCCACCATGTCAACAAACTTGAAAGGAAAAATCATGATGATATCACTTGACATAGAAAAAGCATTTAATACTACTGTATAACATGGAATAGATGGGCGACAGAAATTTTCTGTATGCAATATTCAGTATCTTGTGTTAACTAGTAATGGCGAATAATCTAAAAAAATAATTATATATATGTGTGTGCTTGTGGTTAGGTGGGTCACTTGCTGTGTACCTGGAGTTGACAGTGTTTAGGATCAGCTATACCTTAATAAAAGAGAAAAAGGAAGAAATAAATATAATTTGATGAAATTCAGACCTAATTGTGATTTAAAGAAAAACCTCTTAATAACTAAGAATAAAGAAAAACTTGTTTAACCTTATAAAGAACATCTACAGCTAACATGATACTTAATGATGAAATGTCTCCTAAGATCGAGAACAGGGTAAAATGTCTGTTCTTAAGACTCATAGTCACATAATTCCAGAATTTCTAACCAATGCAGTAATTAAAAAAGGGTACAAAAAGGAAAGCACACAGTTTTCAAAGGAAAAATAAAGAAATGTTTGTATATGGCATGACTGTATATGTAGAAAATCTCAAGGAATTTACAAAAGAAGAAAGAAAAAATAGAAACTCTTAGAACTGAGTCACAAGATTCAAGATCAACACAAAAATCAATTGCATTTCTGTATACCAACAATAAGCAGTTGAGAAATAAAATGAAAAATAGTGTAACTCTCAACTGCAAAAAGAAAATGAAATAATTATGTGTAACTGTCACAAAACTATAAAATACTATTGAAATAAATGACAATAAAAGTACTATTTAAAGAAACATACCAAATTCATGCTGCAGTATCAAAACTGTGTGATATTGCTGGGAGAGACATATAGACTGATAAAATCAAATGCAGAACTCAAACATAAATTCACATAAATATGCCTGACTTTTGATAAAGGAATGAAAGCAACTCAGTGGAAAGGAGGGGATATCTTTTCAAACAATGGGACTGGAGAAATTGGATTTTCATAGACAAAAAAGTAAATGTCCATGTGAAACTTAAACACCGTATGTAAAAATTAACTCAAAATAGGTCATAGCCTTAAAGTACAATGTAAACCTGTAAAATTACAAGACAAAAATATAGACAAAAACTCTTTAGGGCCTAAGTCCAAGTGAGGGTTTATTATATATGATACCAAAAACATAATCCATGAAATAAAAATTGATAATTGACCTCACTGAGATTAAAAACTTTTGATCTGTAAAATACTACTGCTGCTGCTGCTAAGTCACTTCAATAGTGTCCGACTCTATGTGACCCCATAGACGGTAGCCCACCAGGCTCCCCTGTCCCTGGGATTCTCCAGGCAAGAACNTGTGTAGAGTCTTCTCTTGGGTTGTTGGAAGAGGGTGTTTGCTATGACCAGTGCATTTTCTTGGTAAAACTCTATTAGTCTTTACCCTGCTTCATTCCACATTCCAAGGCCAAATTTGCCTGTTACTCCAGGTGTTTCTTGACTTCCTACTTTAGCATTCCAGTCCCCTATAATGAAAAGGACATCTTTTTTGGGTGTTAGTTCTAAAAGGTCTTGTAAGTCTTCATAAAACCGTTCAACTTCAGCTTCTTCAGAGTTACTGGTCGGGGCATAGACTTGGATTACTGTGATATTAAATGGTTTGCCTTGGAGACGAACAGAGATCATTCTGTCGTTTTTGAGATTGCATCCAAGTACTGAAGTGCTGCATTTCGGACTCTCTTGTTGACCATGATGTCTATTCCATTTCTTCTGAGAGATTCCTGTCCACAGTAGTAGATATAATGGTCATCTGAGTTAAATTCACCCCTTCCAGTCCATTTTTGTTCCCTGATTCCTAGAATGTCGATGTTTGCTCTTGCCATCTCCTGTTTGACCACTTTCAATTTTCCTTGATTCATGGACCTGACATCCAGTTTCCTATGCAATATTGCTCTTTACAGCATTGGATCTTGCTTCTATCACCAGTCACATCCACAACTGGGTATTGTTTTTGCTTTGGCTCCATCCCTTCATTCTTTCTGGAGTTATTTCTCCTCTGTTCTCCAGTAGCATATGGGGCACCTATTAGCTCAGTGGAATTCCATCACCTCGACTAGCTTTGTTCATAGTGATGAACAAAGACCCACTTGACTTCACATTTCAGGATGTCTGACTCTAGGCGAGTGATCATACCGTTGTGGTAATCTGGGCCATGAAGGTCTTTTTTGTTTGTTTCTTCTGTGTATTTTTGCCACTTCTTAATATCCTTTGCTTCTGTTAGATCCATACAATTTCCTTTTCTCCACACCCTTTCCAGCATTTATTGTTTGTTGACTTTTTGATGATGGCCATTCTGACCAGTGTGAGGTGATAGTAGTTTAGGTGATAGTACTACTCTCATAGTAGTTTTAATTTGCATTTCTCTAATAATGAGCAATATTGAGCATCTTTTCATGTTTTTGTTAGCCATCTATATGTCCTCTTTAGAGAAATGTCTGTTTAAGTCTTCCCCACTTTTTTATTGGGTTATTTATTTTTCTGTTATTGAGTTGTATGAGATGCTTGTACATTTTGGAAATTAATCCTTTGTCATATGTTTCATTTGCTATTATTCTCTCCCATTCTAAGGATTGTGTTTTCAACTTGCTTATAGTTTCCTTTACTGTGAAAAAGTTTTTAAATCATGTCCCACTTGTTTTCTTTTGTTTTTATTTTCATTACTGTAGGAGGTTGGTCATAAAAGAACTTGCTTTGATTTATGTCATCTATTCTATGTTTTCCTCTAAGAGTTTTCTATGTTTTCCTATAAGAGTTTTATAGTTCTGGTCTTAAATTTAGATTTGTAATCCATTTTGAGTTTATCTTTATGTATGGTGTTAGAAAGTATTCTACTTTCATTCTTTTACATGTAGCTGTCCAGTTTTCCCATCACCACTTATTGAAGAGACTGTCTTTGCACCATTGTATATTCTTACCTCCTTTGTCAAAAACTAGTTACTCATAGGTCCATGGGTTTATTTTGGGGCTTTCTACCTTGTTCCACTGATCTATATTTCTGTTTTTGTGCCAGTACCATACTGTCTTGATGAGTGTAGCTTTGTAGTATAACCTGAAGTCAGGAAGATTGATTCCTTAAGCTCCATTCTTGTTTTTCAAGACATTTTTTGCTGTTTGGGGTCTTCTGTGTTTCCATATGAACTGTTAATTTTTTTGGTTCTAATTCTGTGAAAAATGCCATTGGTAATTTGATAGAGATTGCATTGAATATGTAGATTGTGTTTGGTAGTATAGTTATTTTCACAATATTGGTTCTTCCCACCTATGAACATGGAATATCTCGCCATCTATTTACATCATCTTTGATTTCTTTTGTCAGTGTCTTATAATTTCTGTATATAGTTATTTTGTCTCCTTAGGTAGATTTTTTTTCCTGGATATTTAATTCTTTTTATTGCAGTTGTGATTGGAATTGATTCCTCAATTTCTCTTTCTGATTTTTTATTGTTAGTATAAAGGAAAACAAGTGATTTTTTGTATTGATTTTGTATCCTGTGACTTTGCTAAATTCACTGATCAGGTCTTGTAATTTTCTGATATTATCTGATATTAGGTCTAGTAATTTTCTGATAGATGTTATCTGCAAACAGTGAGAGCTTTACTTTTTTTCTGATATGGATTCCTTTTATTTCTTTTTCTTCTCTGATCGCTATAGCTAGGACTTCCAAAACTGTGTTGAATAATAGTAGTGAGAGTAGACATCTTCGTCTTGTTCCTGATCTTAGGGGTAATGCTTTCAGTTTTTTACCATTGAGAATGTTTGCTGTGGGCTTATCGTATATGACCTTTACTATGTTGAGGTAGATTCCTTTTATGCCCATTTTTTGAAGAATTTTAGTCATAAATGGGTGCTGAATTTTGTCAAAGGCTTTATCTGTCTCTATTTAGATTATTATATGGTTTTTAATATTTCAATTTGTTAATATGGTGTATCACATTTATGATTTGCCTATATTGAAGAATCCTTGCATCCCTGGAATATACCCAACTTGATCATGGGGTATGAGGATTTTAATGTGTTGTTGAATTCTGTTTGCTAGAATTTTGTTGAGGATTTTTGAAACTATGTTCATCAGTGATATTGGCCTGTAGTTTATTTTTGTGTGTGTTGTCTTTGTCTGGTTTTGGTATCTGGGTGATCATTGCCTCATAGAATGAGTTTGGTAGTGATCCTTCCTCTGCAGTTTTTTGAAAGAGTTTTAGAAGGATAGGCATTAGATCTTCTGTATATGTTTGATAGAATTCATGTGGGAAGCTATCCAATCCTGGGCTTTTATTTTTTGAGAGATTTTTGATCACAGTTTTGATTTCAGTGCTTGTAATTGGGTTGTTCATAATTTCTATTTCTTCCTGGTTCTTTTTCTAAGAATCTGACCATTTCTTTCAAGTTATCCATTTTATTGCCCTATAGTTTTTCATAATAGTCTCTTAGAATCCATTGTTTTTCTGCATTGTCTGTTGTAACCTCTCCTTTTTCTGTTCTAATTTTTTAAATTTTATTTTTCTCTCTTTTTTTCTTGATGAGTCTGGCTAAGGGTTTGTCAGTTTTCTTCATCTTCTCAAAGAGCCAACTTTTAGTTTTATAAGCTTTATTATTGTTTTTTTTTGTTTTATTTCTTTCTGCTCTATCTTTTATTATTTATTTCCTTCTGCTAATTTTTTTTTTCTTCTTCTTTTTCTGATTGCTTTAGGTGTAAAGTTAGGTTGTATATTTGATGTTTTTCTTGTTTCTTGATGCAATAAACTTCCCTCTTAGAACTGTTTTTGCTGCATCACATAGGTTTTGAGTTGTCTTATTTTCATTGTCCTTTGTTTCTAGAAATTGTATTTCCTTTCTGATTTCTTCAGTAACCCATTCATTTTTAGAAATGTATTGTTTAATCTCCATGTGTTTGTGGTTTTTATACTTTTTTTTTGGTAATTGTTATCTAGTCTCATAGGATGAGGTCAGAACAGATGCTTGATATGATTTCAATTTTATTAAATTTACTAAGGTTTCATTTGTGACATGAGGTGTGATCTATCCTGGAGAATGTTCCATGTGCACTTAATAAGAAGGTTTATTCTCTTGCATTTGGATGGAATGTCCTGAAGATATCAATGAGATCCATCTCATCTAATGTATCATGTAAGACTTATGTTTCCTTATTAATTCTCTCTTTTGGTGATCTCCATTGTTGTAAATGGAGTATTGAAGTCTCCTACTATTATTGTGTTACTGGCAATTTCTCCTTTTATGTCTGTTAGTAAACACTATATATCTTATGTATTGATGTACTCCTTATGTTATTGAGTTGTTCTAATGTGATGGGTGCACAGATAATTAAAATTGTTATGTCTTCCTCTTGGACTGATCCCTTGATTATTATGTAGTGTTCTTCCTTATCTCTTATAATATTCCTTATTTTAAGATCTACTTTGTCTGATATGAGGATTGCTACTCCAGCTTTCTTTGATTTCTATTTCCATGGAATATATTTTTCTATCCTCTCACTTTCAGTCTATGTGTGTCTTTAGGTCTGAAGTGGGTTTCTTATAGACAACATACATATCGGTCTTTTTTAAATCCATTCAGGCAGTCTGTGTCTTTTGGTTGGAGCATTTAATCTATTTGCATTTAAAGTAGTTATTGATATATATGTTCTTATTGCTATTTTCTTAATTTTGGGGGGTTTGTTTTTACAGATTCTTTTCTTGTTTTGTTTTTCCTGACTATAATAAGTCCCTTTAACATTTATTGCAAAGCTGATTTGGTGGTACTGAATTCTCTTAACTTCTGCTTATCTGAAAAGCTTTTGATTTCTCCATCAGTTTTGAATGAGATCCTTGCCAGGTAGACTAATTTTGATTGTAGATTTTTCACTTTCAGTACTTTAAATACATTTTGCCATTCCTTTCTGGCCTGCAGAGTTTCTGCTGAAAGATCAGTTGTTAAACATATAGGATATCCCTTGTGTGTTACTTGTTCTTTCTCCCTTGCTGCTTTTAACATTCATTTTTTGTGTTTAATCTTTTTTAGTTTGATTAGTATATGTCTTGGTGTGTTTCTCCTTGGGTTTATCCTGTATGGAACTCTGCACCTCATGGACTTGATTGAGTACTTTCTTTTCCATGTTGGGGAAATTTTCATCAATAATCTCTTCAAAAATTTTCTCATACCCTGTATTTTTTCCTTCTTCTCTTGGTACCCTTATAATTCAAATGTTGGTGCATGTAATATTGTCCCAGAGGTCTCTGAGACTATCCTCAGTTCTTTGCATTCTTTTTTCTTTGTTCTGCTCTTCAGCAATTATTTCCACCATTTTATCTTCCAGCTCACTGATCTGTTTTTCTGCTTCAGGTTTTCTGCTATTGATTCCTTCTAGAGTTTTATTTTATTTTATTTTAAAAAATTTTACTAGTTGTGTTGTTTGTGTGTTTATTCTTTAATTCTTCTAGGTCTTTTAAAATTGATTCTTTCATTTTCTTCATTCCATTTTCTAGGTTTTTGATCATCTTTACTATCATTATTCTGAATTCTTTTTCAGGAAGTTTGCCTATTTCCTCTTCATTTATTTAGACTTCTGTGTTTCTAGTTTGTTCCTTCAATTTTACAGTATTTCTCTGCCTTTTCATTATTTTTTAGAAATCTTATTGTGTTTGAGGTCTCCTTTTCCTAGGCTTCAAGGTTGAATTCTTTCTTCCTTTTGGTTTCTCCCCTCATAAGTTTGGCCCAGTGGTTTGTGTAAGCTTTGTATAGGGTGAGATTTTGCTGAGGTCACCCCCCCAACACATACACACATACACCCTGATGCCCAGGGCTGAGTGAATTGGTAATCCTCTCTGCTGATAATTGGGTTTGTATTTTTGTCTTGTTTTTTGTTTGGATGAGCCATCCTGCACAAGAAGCTACTGGTTTAGTTGAGTGATGCTGGGTCTTGTATTCATGCAGTTTTTTTTGTGAGTTTCAAATAGTGAATTCTCACTATTTGATACTCCCTAGGGTTAGGAGTTCTCTGGTACTCTAGAGTCTTGGAATAGTGTTCCCACTCAAAAGGCTCAGTGCTTGATCTCGGGTCAGGAATAGAGATTCCACAGATCATCTGTTTTGGCATTAAATTAGATGAAAACAAATGTCCAAAGATGAGAAATCAAAGAAGAACTCCAGGCAAGTGGCAGTTACAAATTAGGCAAATAATAATGAAAATAATGGAATATATACATATACATATACACCCATAAGCAAAATCAAAATAGTCCAACAAAAATAAGGTACAATAGATTGACCTGATGAACAAAGGAAATAAAAAAATAATATTCGCCAGTTAAGAACAAAACTAAATAAGCCACAAACTGAAAAACAAACTAAAGCAAGATGTCAACTGAAAAAGAAAACAATGAAAAGAAAACTAACAATATGGTGGGGAAAAAAAAGGAAAGAAAGAGAAGAAAGAAAGAATAGAAGTTCAAAGTTAGAAGTAGATAAAGAAGATTTATATATATTAAAAATTAACTGTAAGGGTAAAAGAACAATAGGAATAGCAAATGAAAGAACAGATGTAGAAAAAATAATAGGTTTAAAAAATTAAAAATTAAAATTGCAAAAACAAGAGAAAAGAAAAGAAAATGAAAACTCCACAGAACTTCAAAATGCCAATATAGAGGGAGAGGTTTATAATAGCAGTAAAAAGTTTGATTAAAATTTAAAAAATACCTAAGCATATTTAGATTTCATATTGCTAATAAAATTAACAGCTACAACAGAGGGAACCAAAATATATATATATATATATATATATATATATCCAAAACAAACTTCTGAACATGATATTTTTCTTGAGTCTCTGTTGTCAGAGTCCTTTCCCTCGCTGGGAGTCAAAGTCCACCTCACCTCCCAAATATACCCTCCAAAACTGCGCTGGTTTCTGGACCTGCTGTGGGGGCAGATCAAACTCTAATCTTGTCCTACTCCTTTGTGTTCTTGCTTGCAATGTCCACAGCTAACATAACTAATTTGTTTGCTTTTGTGGGAGCTCTCAATGTCCTTTTATATACTCCATAGACACAAAGTCTCCCTAGGTGATTGTGTGGATTTAGTCTGCAGCTTGTACAGCTGATGGGAAGGTTTGGGGTCTTCTTCCTTAGCCACTGTGCTCCTGGGTTTCAACTGTGGTTTTATTTCCACCTCTGAAAGTGGTTCATCCCCTTGATTTGTTCCTGAGTCTGCCCTAGAGTATTGGTCTGCCCCAGTGAAGACCAGGTGTGGAGGTGATGCAGCTGCTTGGGTCAAAGTGGCTCTGGCAGCATCAGGTACTCACAGGAGATGCCAGCTATGNATATATATATATATATATATATATATATCCAAAACAAACTTCTGAACATGATATTTTTCTTGAGTCTCTGTTGTCAGAGTCCTTTCCCTCGCTGGGAGTCAAAGTCCACCTCACCTCCCAAATATACCCTCCAAAACTGCGCTGGTTTCTGGACCTGCTGTGGGGGCAGATCAAACTCTAATCTTGTCCTACTCCTTTGTGTTCTTGCTTGCAATGTCCACAGCTAACATAACTAATTTGTTTGCTTTTGTGGGAGCTCTCAATGTCCTTTTATATACTCCATAGACACAAAGTCTCCCTAGGTGATTGTGTGGATTTAGTCTGCAGCTTGTACAGCTGATGGGAAGGTTTGGGGTCTTCTTCCTTAGCCACTGTGCTCCTGGGTTTCAACTGTGGTTTTATTTCCACCTCTGAAAGTGGTTCATCCCCTTGATTTGTTCCTGAGTCTGCCCTAGAGTATTGGTCTGCCCCAGTGAAGACCAGGTGTGGAGGTGATGCAGCTGCTTGGGTCAAAGTGGCTCTGGCAGCATCAGGTACTCACAGGAGATGCCAGCTATGGCAGCAGGAAATATAGTGCTCTAGATGGGTATGGCAATCAGAATTGACCAATTCCCTCCAGTATTCTTGCCTGGAGAACCTCCCTGACAGAGAAGCCTGGCAGGCCACATTTGAAAGGGGCATAAAGAATTGGACACAACCAAAGTGACCCCGCATGCATAGACAGTAGACTTTTTTTGCCCGTGGAAGCTCTACCCCAGTGAGGATTAAGCGTGAAGGTGGCACAGCTGCTTGGATCACGGGGACCCTGATAGGGCCAAGTGTGCAGGGACATGGATTGCTTTAACCACAGGTGTTATGGCTCTATCAGGGTATTTTTTCGAGTCTTTGGTAGCTGGCAATCAGGTCTCTTTGGCTAGTGTTTTCTATGTAGCTCTGCCCGTTCAGGCACTTAGATAGCTCTCTTGCCTGTGGTCCTTCTCTGCTGTTTGGCATGTCATGCACATAGAGGGACCCCTCTAGCTGGGCTCCTACTCTGTAGATCGGCGTGTCAGGCACATAGAGAGGGGCCCCTTGCTGGGCTCCTTCTCTGTATATTGGGGCACCAAGCACTTAAAGGGACACCCTGGATTTGGTCTGACTCTGTTGTTCTATGCGTGAAGTACTAGATGGGCCGCCTCTTTATTGTTCAGCTGCTGGTGCTGGCATGTGGGGAGAGAGAGGCTATGGTGATGGCTCCACCCCCTATGCATGACTCAGCTGTATCACCTTGCTTCCATGGCTGCCTGGCTTTCCTCCACAGATATTTCCCATCACAATCTCCTCCCTCAGGTCCCCTCAGTCCATCTCTCCACAGTTAACAGTAGCCTTTGCCCTGGGATTGCTCCACAATCTGTATGCTTCAGCTCCCAGCTGCTGTGCCTTCTAGGGAACCTGCATCCCTGTCTGGGATGGGTATGGCTTCAGTAAGGACTGTCTGAATCTCATTCTATTTAGTCTGTCACAGATCAGCTGCTTTAGTCTCAGCCTTAAATGTTTTTCCTCTGACTCAGACAATTGCCCTGATGTGGGGATTGGATGGACCCCTGCTTCAGTTCCCCCACTACCAAGAGTAAGTCCAGTCCTACTAACATTCCTGTTTTCCCCCCTAGTTCCTCTGTCCTACTGAGTTTCGTGTGGTTCTATATATTATTTTCCAGTGGTCAGGTACCCCTTTCCACTCTCAGCCAGTGTTCTGCAAGCACTTCTGAGGGTGTATTCCTGATGTTTCTGTGGAGAGAGATGTACTTCATGTCCACCTACTCCTCTGCCATCTTGTTCCTGTGGAAAAAGTATTTACTGAAAGTCAATATCCATTTAAACACTTTTAAGCCATCTAGGGATGCAGGATAATTCCTAAAGCTAATGAGAAACAACATAGTATTTAATGGTGAAATGTTAGAACTATATTCTGTAAAATGAAAGAATGTGAACAGATGTCTTTTCTAGCTATTTTTATTTGCTATTATATATGAGGCCATAGCCAACTCAGAATGACAAAGGTAGGAACTAGTGTAAAACTGGAGAGAAAGAACAATAATATAATGACAAATTAATAGTGTGGAGAAGACTTTAAGTAGATTTTTTGGCTACAAAACCATTTTTCAATAAGTGCATTCCTATTCTTGATTTAAAAGAATAAGAAAATATCATGTTAAAAGTATAAAATTTATAATATGATGTATGCAAGAATGAATTTGGCAAGAAATATCCAATTATTTGTGGAAAATAATTTTTAAAATTTATTAATGACATAAAAGCCTAAAAGATGGTACCATTAAAGTGCTATGCTTAATATGTCAGACATTTAGATAATAGCAGTGGCCATGAGACTGGAAAAATGTCACTTTTCACTTCAATCCCAAAGAAAGGCAATGCCAAAGAATGTTCCAAGTTCCATACAGTTGTGTTCATTACACATGCCAGCAAGGTTATGCTCAAAATCCTTCAAGCTAGGCTTTAGCAATACATGAACCAAGAACTTCCAGATGTTCAAGCTGGGTTTGGAAAAGGCAGGGGAGCCAGAGATCAAATTATCAAATTGCCAAAATTCATTGAATCATAAAGAAACTAAGGGATTACCAGAAACACACACACACACACACACACACACACACACACACACACACACACACACATTTACTTCTGCTCCATTGACTACCCTAAAGCCTTTGACTGTGTAGATCACAACATACTGGAAAATTCTTAAAGAGAAGGGGAGTAACAGACCACTTTACCTGTTTCCTGAGAAATTTCTATGCAGGTCAAGAAGCAATAGTTAGAACTGAACATGGAACAGTGGATTGGTTCCAAATTGGCAAAGGAGTATGAAAAGACTATATATTGTCACCCTGCTTATTTATGCAGAGTACATCATGCGAAATGCCAGGCTGGATGAATTACAAACTGAAGTTAAAACTGCTGGGAGATATATCAACAACCTCAGATATGCAGATGATACCACTGTAATGGCAGAAAGTGAAGAGGAACTAAAGAGCCTCTTGATGAGGGTGAAAGAGGAGAGTTAAAAAGCTGGCTTAAAGCTCAAAAAACTAAAGTCATGACATCTGGTTCCATCACTTCATGGCAAATAGAAGGAGAAAAAGTGAGTGACATATTTATTTTCTTGGGGTCTGAAATCACAGCAGATGGTGACTGCAGACATGAAATTAAAATATGCTTGCTCCTTGGAAGGGAAGCTATACGAACCTAGACAGTGTATTAAAAATCAGAGACATTACTTTGCTGTCAAAGGTGCATATTGTAAAAGGTTTTCTAATAATCATATATAAGTGTAAGAGTTAGACCATAAAGAAGGCTGAACACTGAAGAACTGATGCTTTCAATTGTATTGCTGAAGAAGACTCTTGAGAGTCCCTTGGATTATAAGGAGATCAAACTTGTCAGTCAACCCTGAATACATATTGGAAGGACTGTTGCTGAAGCTCCCATATTTGGCAAGGACTGTTGCTGAAGCTCCCATATTTGGCAACCTAATGTGAAGAGCCAACTCATTGGAAAAGATTCTGATGCTGGGAAAGATGGTAGGCAAAAGGAGAAGTGGGCGGCAGAGTATGAGGTGATTAGATAGCATCACTGACTCAAGGGATGTGAATTTGAGTAAACTCCTTGTGGACTACAGTCCACAGAGTTGCAAAGAATCAGACCTGACTAAAGTGACTAAGCAGTCATGTCAGGAAACAGGGGAGGACAGGGTAGCCTGGTGTGCTGCAATCCATGGGGCCACAAAGAGCTGGACGCTATTTAGCAACAACAATGGCATAAAATATGTTATAAATAACTTGATATTATATATTTTGTTCATTTGTTAAAAAGATTCATTATCACAAGGATGTAAATTCTCTCTAAGTTAATGAATTCATTGAAATTCTAAAAAAATCAAAATCTCATTTTTTGGTGGAAATTGACAAGCTGAATATAAAAATATATAAAATAGCAGTGACAGAGGAGATAATTTTATCAAAACATCAGAAGAGAGTAAATGCACTGATACAAGTTAAAACACTTCCTTAAAACAGTGGTAATCAAGACACTAGAGTTTTGCTGTGGTGAAGATAAATGATCATTGCCGCAGAAAAAGGAGCCCAGATGTGGACCAATATTTCTTGAACACTTTATAGACTGAGTACCAAAGAACTGATGCTTTTGAACTGTCGTTTTGGAGAAGACTCTTGAGAGTCCCTACAAGGAGATCAAACCAGTCAATCCTAAAGGAATATTCACTGGAAGGACTGATGCTGAAGCTGAAGCTCTGATAGTTTGGCCACCTGATACAAAGAGCTGGCTATTTAGAATAGACCCTGATTCATGGAAACATTTGGAAGGCAGGAGGAGAAGAGGATGACAGAGGAGAAGGTGACCGGATGGCATCACCAACTCAATGGACATGAGTTTGAACAAGCTCTCGGAGATGGTGAGGATAGGGAAGTCTGGCATGCTGCAGTTCATGGGGTAGCAAAGAGTCAGACATGACTGAGCAACTGAACAACAAATATATGACACAGTTGGAATTAGAGGTAAATGGAGAACAAGTTATTCTAAAACTGATTTTCCACTTTAAAAGGTGAATCTTTGATTCACATTGTATATAAAATTCCTGGGTATTATGCATTTCTATGTAAGAACACTTTATGAGTGTTCTTTGTGACTGAATGCAGAGTATTAAGATATATGAAAACAGAAAACATATATTAAAAATATGATAACTTGATTCTGTTTAAATTTATTGCTTGAAAAGATACCTGGAAATAAACTACTCAAAAGAGTAAAATCCAAGTTTTAACCTACAATATATTTTGAGTGAACATAATGACAGATAATTCATATCTAGCATTCAAACTCTCTCCTATAAATAAAAGGTTAGATGGAGAAATGCTAAATTGTACAAGTGACAAAATATATAAAATTACTTTCTTAGGGGGTCAGTGTAGTACATATATAAATGAAAAGGATTTCAGTTCTTAAATTACAGAAATGCAAAATTATAGCTACAATTAGTACCTGTCATTCCCTTAAATTTCATGGCTGTAGTCACCATCTGCAGTGATTTTGGAGCCCAAAAAATAAAGTCTGACACTGTTTCCACAGTTTCCCCATCTATTTCCCATGAAGTGATGTGACAGGTGCCATGATCTTCGTTTTCTGAATGTTGAGCTTTAAGCCAACTTTTTCACTCTCCTCTTTCACTTTCATCAAGAGGCTTTTTAGTTCCTCTTCACTTTCTGCCATAAAGGTGTTGTCATCTGCATATCTGAGGTTGTTGAGATTTCTCCCAGCAATTTTGATTCCAGCTTGTATTTCTTCCAGCCCAACATTTCTCATGATGTATTCTGCATATAAGTTAAGTAAAAAAAATTAAAAAAAATTATAAAAAAATAATTAATTAAAAAAAAGGCAGGGTGACAATATGCAGCCTTGATGTACTCCTTTTCCTATTTGGAACCAGTCTGTTGTTCCATGTCCAGTTCTAACTGTTGCTTCCTGACCTGCATATAGATTTCTCAAGAGGCAGGTCAGGTGGTCTGGTATTCCCATCTCTTTCAGAATTTTCCACAGTTTNTTGATGTACTCCTTTTCCTATTTGGAACCAGTCTGTTGTTCCATGTCCAGTTCTAACTGTTGCTTCCTGACCTGCATATAGATTTCTCAAGAGCCAGGTCAGGTGGTCTGGGATTCCCATGTCTTTCAGAATTTTCCAGTTTATTGTGATCCACACAGTCAAAGGCTTTGGCATAGTCAAGAAAGCAGAAATAGATGTGTTTCTGGAACTCTCTTGCTTTTTCCATGATCCAGTGGATGTTGGCAATTTGACCTGCTGCTCCCAAGCTAAAAATAGACAAATCAGTCTAAATTAGCTTAAATGTACGGTACCCAAAAGGAAATGTGAGGCCTGATTGATTATGTTGGCCTCATGGTTTGCCCAAATCCCTCTGGTTGGCAGGTCCTATAAGGTGCTGTGACGTTGCCAAATCTCTCCTTTTTTTTGGTACAAAATGCAGGTACTTCAGACTCTGTACCCAAGCCTTAGAGAAACACTGAAAGGAAGCATGCAGGAGAAAAGGATTCAGAAAGCTGTTGTGAATAGCGAAGATCATTAATACAACCATTGGAAGCTGGCAGCCCAAGAAAGTATATAACAAAAAGCATTTTTACTCTCTCTGTGAGAAATGTACTTCTCTAAGTTAGAAAATTAAAATGGAAGATTTAGGTGCCTTTAAGGTTTTCCTAGTTGTGTTGAGATTCCTTTACTTTGTCTCATGCTATGAATTTCCTGAAATGTCTGTTGGTCTACATGACTGTCTGATAGTTGCTTTGTGGATGGCATTTACCAATATCATTCAGGGAACATTCAATAATGTCTTGTCGTTTAGTCACTAAGTCGTGTCCAGCTCTTTCGTGACCCCATGGACTGTTCCCACCAGCCTCCTCTGTCCATGGGATTTCCCAGGCAAGACTACTGGTATGGGTTGCCATTTCCTTCTCCAGGGCAGCTTTCCGACCAATGGATTGAACCTCCGTTTCCTGCATTGGCAGGTGGATTCTTTACCACTGAGCCACCAGGAAAGGCCTTCAGTGATGTCTTACCTGCAGCTAAATGTATTTTCACCTCCTACATGCAGTATAGTACATTTGAATTTCTGTTAAAATATGGCAAAACCAATACAGTATTGTAAAGTAAAATAAAATAAAANAGTTTGATCTCTGGTTCCTCCGCGTTTTCTAAAACCAACTTGAACATCTGGAAATTCACAGTTCACGTATTGCTGAAACCTGGCTTGGAGAATTTTGAGCATTACTTTACTAGTGTGTGAGATGAGTGCAATTGTGCGGTAGTTTGAGCATTCTTTGGCATTGTCTTTCTTTGGGATTGGAATGAAAACTGACCCTTTCCAGTCCTGTGGCCACTGCTGAGTTTTCCAAATTTGCTGGCATATTGAGTAAAGCACTTTCATAGCATCATCTTTCAGGATTTGAAATAGCTCAACTGGAATTCCATCACCTCCACTAGCATGAAATTAAAAGACTCTTGCTCCTTGGAATAAAGTTATGACCAACCTAGATAGCATATTCAAAAGCAGAGACATTACTTTGCCAACAAAAGTCCGTCTAGTCAAGGCTGTGGTTTTTCCAGTGGTTATGTATGGATGCGAGAGTTGGTCTGTGAATAAAGCTGAGCACTGAAGAATTGATGTTTTTGAACTGTGGTGTTGGAGAAGACTCTTGAGAGTCCCTTGGACTGCAAGGAGATCCAACCAGTCCATCCTAAAGGAGATCAGCCCTGGGATTCCTTTGGAAGGAATGATGCTCAAGCTGAAACTCCAGTACTTTGGCCACCTCATGTGAAGAGTTGACTCATTGGAAAAGACCCTGATACTGGGAGGGATTGGGGGCAGGAGGAGAAGGGGACAACAGAAGATGAGATGGCTGGATGGCATTACTCACGTGATGGACGTGAGTCTGAGTGAACTCTGGGAGATGGTGATCGACAGGGAGGCCTGGCGTGCTGTGATTCATGGGGTCGCAACAAGTCAGACACGACTGAGCGACTGGACTGAACTGAACCGAACTGATTCCCTTAAATTAAGCAATAATTAAATGTCTTCCAATAACAGTATTGGTAAGAATGTAAAGAAACAGGAAATCTTATATATTGCTCCTGCAAGTGTAAATTGTTACAACCCCTTTGTGGGATGATTTGGCATTATCTAGTAGAGCTAATATGTGCACACCCTTGAGGACCCCAATTGTGTATTGCCCAAAGTGCATGATATCAAGAAATTCAGTTTGTTTCATCATTTTTTGTTGTAGCAAAACAGCACTAACAATAATGAAATGCTGAAGAAACATAATAATCAAATCAACACTTTTGATCAAAAATAGTAGTAAAAATGTTAAAACTATATTTGCATTTATCAAATTGGATAAACCTAAAACATACAGAGTTGAACTAATGAAATTTTCAAAAGGGCATATATTGTAGGGTACTGTTTATACAGAAAAATATGCACAGATTATTTGCAGACATAAGTAGAACATGTATGATAAACATTGAATTCAGCACTGTAGTTAGCTCTCGGGAGAGGGGAAGATAGAGAAGTGAATGTGCACTAGGACTTCAACTATGCCTATAAAGGTTTATTTCTTTGATTGAGTAGTGATTATCCATTGTTTATGTTGTTACATAATAGTATGTTATACATGGCCATATGTATGTTATGTAATATATAATAATATATAATTATTCATGCAGTTATCTTTTTCATGCCTGAAATATTTCAAAATAAAAAATATGTAATAATTAATGAAGATAGGAGACGATTTAAGAGAGTATTGTCAAAGAGTAAGCCATTGGTGATTTGAAATCGTGTAAGAGAAGGAAATGGCAACCTACTCCAGTATTCTTGCCTAGAGAATCCTGTGGCCAGAGGAGCCTGGTGGGCTGCTGTCCATAGGGTCGCATAGAGTTGGACACGACTGAAGCGTCTTAGCATGCATGCACGCATTGGAGAGGAAATGGCAACCCAGTCTGGTATTCTTGTCTGGAGAATCCCAGGGACGGAGTAGCCTGGTGGGCTGCCATCTAAGGGGTTGCACAGAATCAGACACTACTGAAGTGACTTAGCAGCAGCAGCAGCAGCAGCAGGACATTATATTTGAAATGCACATTAAATTATAACTGACCAGTACTGTAGCATCTAAATGGTGTGTTTGAGTCATAGCTAAAATCATTTTTATTCTACTCTCTACACTACATCCTCCATCAAATACCTATATTTATATGCCTCTTTAGTAGCTTTCCCAGTTAGTATATTTCTGTTTGGTTGCTTCAAGGAAAGCAGGGACTTGTAATAGTTTAGCAGACCTACCTAGAATAAAATTGTATTCCTACTATTCTAATACTTGTTAAAGTTTCAACTCATTTTCAGGGCCATTTATCTTTTATTAATTCATTACCCAAAATGTTTTATGTGTTTGAAGAATAGCTCAAGTATCATCATGGTGGTTTAAGAGGAGCATTCAGTTCATTTGTTCATTCTTTTGCTAACCTCGAGGTTTTCACTAACCTTTAAGCAGATGTCCCTCATACACCTGAACACAAGATCTTCCCACAGACTTTTGCTAGATAACTGTCCTGTGCCCTAGCTGCTGTCAAAATTCTGAGATTTGTCTTCAAGTGAATCAGTACCATCTTGTTTTTTTGAATCTTGGATGCTTCCTTCAGTTGCTTATAAATCTGTTCAACCTGCTACCATCTGCAGGGCTACATGTCAGGCCTTCTGACTCCCAGTGGGAGCATGCAGTGATGTTTGCATCCTTTCAAAGAGACATGATAGCTGGGCAATAGAAACTCTCATCTTCCGTTAACTAAAGGTACGTTGCTATATTTTTAGTGTGCTTCAGGTAAACCATTGGTTTGGGACTTATGAACCATCTCCTGTAAAAGCCAAAATGCATAGCAATATACAACATCTGTTACTTATGATTCTTTCCTCGATCCTGTAAAAGCTTATTTCCCCTCAATATTAACCTTTTGATTCAACATTAAGAACAAGAGTAAAATAATTTATCAGCTTTCTATCCTCTCCTTTTCCTACCTTATTTTCTGGAATCAGAAGGACTTTTTTTTCCCTTTCTGTCAACAGGGAAATTGTTGTCAACCTTTTCTAGTTCTTTCTCACTGTATTTGAGATTGCCTTACCTCCTCCTGTGTAATAAGTCACATGGATCAAATATAGTGGGGTTTCCCTGGTGGTTCAGAGGTTAAAGCGTATGCTTGGAATGCGGGAGACCTGGGTTCAATCCCTGGGTCAGGAAGATCCCCTGGAAAAGGAAATAGCAATCCACTCCAGTACTCTTGCCTGGAGAATCCCATGGAGGGAGGAGCCTGGTAGGCTACAGTCCATGGGGTGACAAAGAGTCGGACATGACTGAGCAACTTCGTTCACTCACTCACTCACTCACACCTCCTCCTGTGTAATAAGTCACGCAGATTAAATTTAGTAATAGAAGGAGAATGAAGAAATTTGTTTTATGGAAGAAACAATATATTTAATATTTTGTACATATTTCTCATATTAACAACCCTAAGCATTTAGAGATTGTCCTACATAGACATGAAATCATTTTCAAATCTTATAGAAACAA
Organism: Neotragus pygmaeus; assembly: GCA_006410875.1. NCBI lineage: Eukaryota > Metazoa > Chordata > Mammalia > Artiodactyla > Bovidae > Neotragus > Neotragus pygmaeus. Next base: position 130,980 of record SJYV01051510.1, on the reverse strand, counting down.
ATAATAAAAGTACAGTCTGCTCAGATCCTCACTATGTCTTATAAATTTTGCTAAGTAGTCCATAGAATCCCAATATATTTTCTCTGGCCTGTTTTTCTACTTATGGTGATCATAAAAGATGATGCTGTGAAAATGCTGCACTCAATATACCAGCAAATTTGGAAAACTCACCAGTGGCCATAGAAGTGGAAAAGGTCAGCTTTCATTCCAATCCCAAAGAAAGGCAATGCCAAAGAATGCTCAAACTACCGCACAATTGCACTCATCTCTCACGCTAGTAAAGTAATGTTCAGAATTTTCCAAGCCAGGCTTCCACAATACATGAACCGTGAACTTCAAGCTGGTTCAAGCTGGTTTTAGAAAAGGCAGAGGAACAAGAGATCAAATTGCCAACATCTGCTGGGTCATCAAAAAAGCAAGAGAGTTCCTGAAAAACATCTATTTCTGCCTTATTGAATATGTCAAAGCCTTTGACCATGTGGATCACAATCAACTGTGGAAAATTCTGAAAGAGATGCGAATACCAGCCCACCTGACCTGCCTCTTGAGAAATCTGTATGCAGGTCAGGAAGCAACAGTTAGAGCTGGACATGGAACAACAGACTGGTTCCAAATAGGAAAAGGAGTCCATCAAGACTGTATATTGTCACCCTGCGTATTTAACTTCTATGCAGAGTACATCATGAGAAACCCTGGGCTGAATGAAGCACAAGCTGAAATCAAGATTGTCAGGAAAAATATCAATCACCTCAGATATGCAGATGACACAACCCTTATGGCAGAAAGTGAAGAAAAACTAAAGAACCTCTTGATGAAAGTGAAATCAGAGAGTGAAAAAGTTGGCTTGAAGCTCAACATTCAGAAAACTAAGATCATGGCATCTGGTCCCATCACTTCATGACAAATAGATGGGGAAACAGTGGAAACAGTGGCTGACTTATTTTTTTGCATTGCAAAATCACTGCAGATGGCAACTGTAGCCGTGAAATGTAAAGACACTTATTCCTTAGAAGAAAAAAACTATGACCAACATAGATAGCATATTCAAAAGCAGAGACATTACTTTGCCAACAAAGGTTCATCTAGTCAAGGGTATGATTTTTCCAGTAGTTGTGTAAGGATGTGAGAGTTGGACTATAAAGGAAAGTGAGTGCCAAAGAATTGATGCTTTTGAACTGTGGTGTTGGAGAAGACTTTTGAGAGTCCCTTGGATAGCAAGGAGATCAAGCCAGTCTATCCTAAAGGAGATCAGTCCTTTGTGTTCATTGGAAGGGCTGATGTTGAAGTTACAATACTTTGGCCACCTGCTGTTTAGAGGTGGCTCATTTGAAAAGACCCTGATGCTGGGAAAAATTGAAGGCAGGAGGAGAAGGGAATGACAGAGGATGAGTTGGTTGCATGGCATCACCGTCTCAATGGAAATGAGTTTGGGTAAACTCCGGGAGTTGGTGATGGACAGGGAGGCCTGGCATGTGCAGTCCATGGGGATGCCAAGAGGTGGACATGACTGAGCAACTAAACTGAACTGAACTGAAGTTAGGAATAAACCTTGATTTCCATTACTGCTTCCTCAAGAAAATATTAATGGGTGAACTTTTGGAGAAGGATTGAAGGAAGTAATAGTCACGTGATTCCTTTCTGAGTTGGGACAGACTGTCTCACACAGCATCCGAAAAGATATCTCCCATACTATTACAAATAATATGTTTCTATCAATCTGTATCCTGTATACTAATAACAGTTTCCAATTATTCAAAAAAATTCTTTCATCATGTGTAATTCGAATATTCTTTATACTTACTGACAGGAATGATGATTTATCCAAGTCGCTTCTTTAGTTATCTCTAGTTTGGATTCAGCTACCAAAAATTATGTCAGCATATAGTGTTATATCAAACTGCCACCCATTACTCTCTTATTAGCTTTTAGCTTAAAATGCTTCTTAATAGTTAATTAAATAATAGTTGATACTTATAAAGCATTTGTAATGAGAAGGTACTATCCTTTGTGCCTTCTTGTATCTATCTCATGTAATCCTTGCAAAATCCATACTCATGGTCTTATGTTACAGAATGGAAGACCAAGGGACAGAATAATTAAATAACTTCGTTAAGGTCTTGTCACTAGGAAGTTGTAGACCTGGGACTCATCCCAAGCATGCTGGCTCATAATCTGTGCTTTAAACAGTATACTACACTGTCATTCTCAGATTCATTCCTGATTCTGATAAATTATATTTTCTAATCAAATCATGTTTCTGAACCTGAAAATTTTTGTAGGATTCTGGAAGGATGAATTTGCCAAATAAATTCTATTCTGAGGCAGGAAAGAATATTTTGAAGTCCAGCCATTTTACTCCAGGCAGCTGACTTCTATTTCCACCCACTATTGGATTTTTCTTCAAAGATGTATGACAAGGATAGGTATAGGCAACTTAAGTAACTTAAAGATAGAAAAATATTTATTAATCTTGAAAGTATTTCAATGACTGTTGGCTCGAGGGTAGATTATGGGAAATGATTCAGTCAAAAGCTGCTTGAATTGTAAATGATAGGAGAATATGTAAAAAATATATATGTATATAGAAAAATGATATATTGGTAATTTGAGAGACAAGAATATTAAAAAAAGAGAACAATTTTAGAGATACAATGTTAACTGTTTTATAGAATGAAGGGAATGAATGCCACCAAGCAAGAAGTGATTAGATATAGGACAAGGGGATGTAGGTGATGGAGCCAAGCCTGCAGAGAAGATGATGGCTACCTGAGCTATCACAAAATACTTCCCTGGTGGCTCAGACGGTAAAGCATTTGTCTACCATGAGGAAGACCTGGGTTCGATCCCTGGGTCGGAAAGATTCCCTGGAGAAGGAAACGGCAACCCAATCCAGTACTCTTGCCTAGAAAATCCCATGGATAGAAGAGCTTGGTACAGGCTACTGTCCATGGGGTCGCAAAGAGCCGGGCACGACTGAGCCACTTCACTTCACTTCACTGATTAGCAATGCCTTCAAGACAGTTAAAAGCAGGAAGAAATATTTTTTATTGGCATTATGTGAGATGACTCAAGTGAGAATTTTGGAGCATATGGAGGGAGACTGAAAGTAGTTGAGGCACTAAAAACAGGGAGTATGGCATAGGAGGATTGAAAGTCATGAAGATTGTTTAATCTGAACATTTAGTCTTCTCCTAGGTAAATGAAATGAGAGGGGCAAATATGGAGAGTGGCAGAGTTACAAAGATAAATTTCACCTAATATGAAATTTTTATTATGACAAGTACAGTTAGTAGAATTTATTGCAATTTTAGTGTTCTAGAGGCTATTAGAGACAAATACATGTCAAATTGAAAGTAATATAACTCCTGGCAAAGGATGTGATTTTTCTCAGTGCTACAGAACTATTCAGTAATGGGTGCAGTGCATAGTTCTATTCTATTCAGTTATAATGGAAAAATTACCATGACAATTTATCTTCTAGGTCATTCAGTATCATAAATTTAGCTTTTTTTTTTCTTTCCTACATTTACTTCTGTGTAATACTTTTCCCCATCATGTATCTTCATCTGAAAATCCCAACTATTCTCTTTTGTTGAATTACTAAATAAGTAAATGGCTTTGATAAATTTGGGAAATTCTTTTAATGCATGTTTAAAAAAATAAATTGCCTTCTTAGAATGAATTGACTTCGGCTTTGTACAATTTTTTTATAATTCTTAATTTTTTTTTAAAGAAGAAGGGCCATGAACAGTGTTCTCATCCTTCAAAATGCATCCCTAAAATCTCCAATCAATCAAATCAGTCACTCAGTCATGTCTGATTCTCTGCAACCCCATGAACCTCAACATGCAAGGCCTACCTGTCCATCTCCAACTCCCAGAGTCCACCCAAACACAAGTCCATTGAGTCAGTGATGCCAATCCAATCATCTCATCCTCTGTTGTTCCCTTCTCCTCCTGCCTTCAATCTTTTGCAGCATCAGGGTCTTTTCAAATGAGTCACCTCTTCACAGCAGGTGGCCAAAGTATTGGAGCTTCAGCTTCAACATCTGTCCTTCAAGTGAAAACCCAGCACTGATCTCCTTTAATATGGACTGGTAGGATCTCCTTGCAGTCCAAGGGACTCTCAAGAGTCTTCTCCAACACCACAGTTCAAAAGCATCAATTCTCCTGTGCTCAGCTTTCTTTATGGTCCAACTGTCACATCCATACATGACCACTGGAAAAACCATAGCTTTGACAAGACGAACCTTTGTTCACAAAGTAATGTCTCTGCTTTTTAATATACTGTTTAGATTGGTCATAACTTTCCTTCCAAGGAGTAAGCATCTTTTAATTTCAAGGCACAAATCACCATCTCCAGTGATTTTGGAGCCCCACCAAAATAAAGTCAGCCACTGTTTCCCCATCTAATTGCCATGAAGTGATGGGACCGGGTGCTAAAATCTTAGTTTTCTGAATGTTGAGCTTTAAGCCAGCTTTTTCACTCTCCTCTTTCACTTTCATCAAGAGGCTTTTTAGTTCTTCCCCTTTCTGCCATAAGGGTGGTGTCATCTGCATATGTGAGGTTATTGATATTTCTCCTGGTAATCTTGATTCCAGCTTGTGCTTCTTCCAGCCTAGCATTTCTCATGATGTACTCTATATAAGTTAAATAATCAGGGTGACAATATACAGCCCTGACATACTCCTTTTCCTATTTGGAACCAGTCTATTGTTCCATGTCCAGTTCTAGCTGTTGCCTCCTGNAAATGAAATGAGAGGGGCAAATATGGAGAGTGGCAGAGTTACAAAGATAAATTTCACCTAATATGAAATTTTTATTATGACAAGTACAGTTAGTAGAATTTATTGCAATTTTAGTGTTCTAGAGGCTATTAGAGACAAATACATGTCAAATTGAAAGTAATATAACTCCTGGCAAAGGATGTGATTTTTCTCAGTGCTACAGAACTATTCAGTAATGGGTGCAGTGCATAGTTCTATTCTATTCAGTTATAATGGAAAAATTACCATGACAATTTATCTTCTAGGTCATTCAGTATCATAAATTTAGCTTTTTTTTTTCTTTCCTACATTTACTTCTGTGTAATACTTTTCCCCATCATGTATCTTCATCTGAAAATCCCAACTATTCTCTTTTGTTGAATTACTAAATAAGTAAATGGCTTTGATAAATTTGGGAAATTCTTTTAATGCATGTTTAAAAAAATAAATTGCCTTCTTAGAATGAATTGACTTCGGCTTTGTACAATTTTTTTATAATTCTTAATTTTTTTTTAAAGAAGAAGGGCCATGAACAGTGTTCTCATCCTTCAAAATGCATCCCTAAAATCTCCAATCAATCAAATCAGTCACTCAGTCATGTCTGATTCTCTGCAACCCCATGAACCTCAACATGCAAGGCCTACCTGTCCATCTCCAACTCCCAGAGTCCACCCAAACACAAGTCCATTGAGTCAGTGATGCCAATCCAATCATCTCATCCTCTGTTGTTCCCTTCTCCTCCTGCCTTCAATCTTTTGCAGCATCAGGGTCTTTTCAAATGAGTCACCTCTTCACAGCAGGTGGCCAAAGTATTGGAGCTTCAGCTTCAACATCTGTCCTTCAAGTGAAAACCCAGCACTGATCTCCTTTAATATGGACTGGTAGGATCTCCTTGCAGTCCAAGGGACTCTCAAGAGTCTTCTCCAACACCACAGTTCAAAAGCATCAATTCTCCTGTGCTCAGCTTTCTTTATGGTCCAACTGTCACATCCATACATGACCACTGGAAAAACCATAGCTTTGACAAGACGAACCTTTGTTCACAAAGTAATGTCTCTGCTTTTTAATATACTGTTTAGATTGGTCATAACTTTCCTTCCAAGGAGTAAGCATCTTTTAATTTCAAGGCACAAATCACCATCTCCAGTGATTTTGGAGCCCCACCAAAATAAAGTCAGCCACTGTTTCCCCATCTAATTGCCATGAAGTGATGGGACCGGGTGCTAAAATCTTAGTTTTCTGAATGTTGAGCTTTAAGCCAGCTTTTTCACTCTCCTCTTTCACTTTCATCAAGAGGCTTTTTAGTTCTTCCCCTTTCTGCCATAAGGGTGGTGTCATCTGCATATGTGAGGTTATTGATATTTCTCCTGGTAATCTTGATTCCAGCTTGTGCTTCTTCCAGCCTAGCATTTCTCATGATGTACTCTATATAAGTTAAATAATCAGGGTGACAATATACAGCCCTGACATACTCCTTTTCCTATTTGGAACCAGTCTATTGTTCCATGTCCAGTTCTAGCTGTTGCCTCCTGATCTGCATATAGGTTTCTCAAGAGGCATGTCAGGTGGTCTGGTATTCCCATCTCTTTCACAGCTTTCCACAGTTTATTGTGATCCACACAGTCAAAGGTTTTGGCATAGTCAATAAAGCAGAAATAGACGTTTTTTTGGAACTCTCTTGCTTTTTTGATGATCCAGCGGGGGTGGGCAATTTGATTTCTGGTTTCTCTGCCTTTTCTAAAACCAGGTTGAACATCTGGAAATTCATGGTTCACGTATTGCTGAAGCCTGGCTTGGATAATTTTAAACATCACTTTACTAGTGAGTGCTGCTGCTGCTGCCAAGTCACATCAGTCGTGTCCGACTCTGTGTGACCCCATAGATAGCATCCCACGAAGCTCCCCAATCCTTGGGATTCTCCAGGCAAGAACACTGGAGTGGGGTGCCATTTCCTTCTCCAATGTATGAAAGTGAAAAGTGAAAGTGAAGTCTCTCAGTCGTGTCCGACCCTCAGCGACCCCATGGACTGTAGCCTACCAGGTTCCTACATCCATGGGATTTTCCAGGCAGGAGTACTGGAGTGACATGAGTGCAATTGTGCAGCAGTTTGAGCATTCTTTGGCACTGGAATGAAAACTGACCTTTTCCAGTCCTGTGGCCACTGCTGAGTTTTCCAAATTTGCCGTCCTATTGAGTGTAATACTTTCACAGCATCATCTTCTAGGATTTGAAATAGCTCACCTGAAATTCCATCACCTCCACTAGCTTTGTTTGTAGTGATGCTTTATAAGGCCCACTTGACTTCACATTCCAGGATGTCTGGCTCTAGGTGAGTGATCACACCATTGTGATTATCTTGGTCATGAAGATCTTTTTTGTACAATTCTTCTGTGTATTCTTGCTACCTCTTCTTAATATCTTCTGCTTCTGTTAGGTCCCTATCATTTCTGTCTCCATGTTTGTGGGAAAACTCCTCTGGGACTGGACTAGTATTCTTATGGTTGACACTCTATCGGTTTGGTGCCTGCATGTGTGCTCATTCGTTCAGTAGTGTATGACTCTGCAACCCTATGGACTAAAGCCTACCAGACTCCTCTGTCCATGGGATTTTCTGGGCAAGAGTACTGGAGTGGGTTGCCATTTCCTCCTCCAGGGCATCTTATTGATCCAAGGATGAAACCTGTGTCTCTGGCACTGGCAGGCAAATTCTTTACCACTGAGCCACCTGGGAATAGTTAAACAAAACAACTACTGTTTTCCCCTTTTGCTTCCATGGACTTTGAATTCCCCACTATAGTGCTCTCCCTAGCTGTTCGGAAACCTTTAAGAAAACTAGTGTGAATGACTATCTGAATTGTAGATGGACCTGGAATGTTTTGATTACTGGTCTAGTTGCTGGCATCTATAGCTATTAGATGTTGGAGAAGACTCTTGAGAGTCCCTCAGACTGCAATCTTGGTTTCATTATGATAAGTTAACCTTTAATATGTATGCTTTGGTTTTACTTGTGCATTTTCTGTTAGGGTTTGTTATTTGGTGTGTGTGTTTAAGAGACGACTTTTTTGAGCAGTTGGTTTCATAGCAAAGTTGTGCAGAAAGTACAAGAATACCAATGAAATTCCTGCTCCCACACCTGTACAACTTCTTCTTATATCAACATCCCTACCACATTAGTTAAAATCAGAGGACTTAATGGGCATAGCAGTATCACCCATAATCCATAGTTTATATTAGGGTTCACCCTGATGTTGTACATTCTATGATTTTGAACAAATTATAAATAGTAATATCATACAAAATAACTATCACAAAAATCTTCTGTACTCTGCCTGCTCCTTCATCCTTCCCATATAACAACTGCTTAAGACTTTTTATTGTTGCTCAGTCACTCAGTCGTGTCCAACTCTTCCAGACGCCATGGACTGCAGTACACCAGGCTTCCCTGTCCTTCATCTCCCAGAGCTTGCTCAAACTAATGTCCATTGAGTCTGTGATGCCATCTAACCTTCTCGTCCTCTGTTGTCCCATTCTCCTCTGGCCATTGATCTTTCCCAGTGTTGGTTTTTTCCCAAGGAGTCAGCTCTTTGCATCAGATGACCAGAGTATTGAGGCTTCAGCTCTAGCATCATTCCTTCTAATGAATATTCTGATTAATTTCCTCTAGGATTGACTGTTTTGATCTGTTTGCAGTTAGGGGGACTCTTAGGAGTCTTCCCCAACACCACAGTTCAAAACCATCAATTTTTCAGTGCTCAGCTTTCTTTATAGTCCAAATCTCACATTCATACAAGACTCCTGGAAAAACCATAGCTTTGACTATATAGACCTTTGTTGGCAGAGTAATGTCTCTGTGTTTTAATGTGCTGCCTAGTTTGGTCATAGCTTTTCCTCCAAGAAGTAAATGCCTTTTTGTTTCATGGCTACAGTCACCATCTGCAGTGATTTTTGAATGCAAGAAAATAAAATCTGTCAGTTTTCCCTTCCATTTTCCATGAAGTGATGAAACTGGAAAAAGGAGAGTGAAAAATTTGGCTTAAAACTCAACATTCAGAAAACTAGGATCATGGCATCTGGTCCCATCACTTCATGCCAAATAGATGGGGAAACAATGGAAACAGTGACAGACTATTTTTTGGACTCCAAAATCATTGCAGATAGTGACTGCAGCTATGAAACTAAAAGCCCCTTGCTCCTTGGAAGAAGAGCTATGACCAAACTAGACAGAATATTAAAAAACAGAAACATTACTTTGCCAACAAAGGTCTGTCTAGTCAAAACTTTGGTTTTTCCAGAAATCATGTGTGGATGTGAGAGTTGGACTATAAAGAAAGCTGAGTGTCAAATAATTGATGCTTTTGAACTGTGGTGTTTGAGAAGACTCTTGAGAGTCCCTTTGACAGCAAGGAGATCCAACCAGTCCATCCTAAAGGAAATCAGTTCTGAATATTCACTGGAAGGATTGATGCTAAAGCTGAAACTCCAATAATTTGGCCAACTGATGCAAAGACCTGACTCACTGGAAAAGACCCTGATGCTGGGAAAGATTGAAGGTGGGAGGAGAAGGGGACGACAGAGGATGAGATCGTTGGATGGCATCACAGACTCAGTAAACACGAGTTTGAGTAAGCTCCGGGAGTTCGTAACTGACAGGGAAGCCTGGCGTACTGCTGTCCATTGGGTCACAAAGAGTCAGACATGACTGAGCTACTGAGCTGAAGTGATGGGACTGGATACCATGATCTATATTTTTGAATGTTGAGTTTTAAGTCAGCTTTTTACTGTCCTCTTTCACTTTCATCAAGAGGCTCTTTAGTTCCTCTTCATTTTCTGCCATAAGGGTAGTGTCATCTGTATATCTGAGGTTATGAAAATTTCCCGGGAACCTTGAGTCCAGCTTGTGTTTCATCCAGCTCAGCATTTTGCATGTTGCACTCTGCATATAAGTTAAATAAGTAGGATGACAATATAGAGCTAGACATACTAGTTTCCCAATTGGGAGCCAGTCTTTTATTCCATGTCCAGTTCTAATTGTTGCTTCTTGACCTGCATATAGTTTTCTCAAGGGGCAAGTAAAGGAGTCTGGTATTCTCATCTTAAGAATTTTGCACAGTTTGTGTGATCTACAGAGNGTATATCTGAGGTTATGAAAATTTCCCGGGAACCTTGAGTCCAGCTTGTGTTTCATCCAGCTCAGCATTTTGCATGTTGCACTCTGCATATAAGTTAAATAAGTAGGATGACAATATAGAGCTAGACATACTAGTTTCCCAATTGGGAGCCAGTCTTTTATTCCATGTCCAGTTCTAATTGTTGCTTCTTGACCTGCATATAGTTTTCTCAAGGGGCAAGTAAAGGAGTCTGGTATTCTCATCTTAAGAATTTTGCACAGTTTGTGTGATCTACAGAGTCAAAAGCTTCTATGTAGGCAATGAAGAAGTAGATGTTTTTTCTTGAATTCTCTTGGTTTTTTAATGATCCAACAGATTTGATCTCTGTGTTTCATAAATTCAGCTTGTGTATCTCCAGAGAATCTTCCAGACCCAGGGACTGAACTCAAGTCTCCTGTTTGGGAGGTGGATTCTTTACCACTGAGTAATCTGAGAAGTCCAGATATACTCATAAATCTCAGTACAAACTGTGATAGATTCCACTGGCTTAAAAGGAGTAAATTGAAATGAGTTAGTTATTGGTTTTGAAGCAACTCAGTTTAACATTCATTGCAAAAGGGTTGTCCATATATGATGAGAAAGGTCAACCAATTTTGGGAAACATTTAGCTTGTCTTTCTTGCTTTTTCTTTATAAAAGCACATAATTTACCGTTTTATAGCTAATTTAGAATTGTGACTTTGGCTTTTTCTTTTACGGCATCAAAAGACTTTATACCTTAGCTTAGGCTATGTATTTTAATCTCAGTATTCAGGAGTCTGGGAACTTTACTAATAACATCACAAATTAGAGGGAGAGCTTCAAGGAATGCGTACGTGACATTCAAACACCATTTTCATAGAGTTACCAATTTATGTTTGACTCCAGTCTTATTTTTCCTAATGTTCATTTCCTTTTCACTTTTCGAAGCACTGTCTATATATCTGAAAAATTTCAGTTTGGTTTTATGAGGAATTAACACTGTTTAATGTAATCCTCAATGTTAATTACATAGAGAATCCAATCCACTATCCATGATCATTAACAGTTAATGTTTTGCATATGTTAATATTAAATTGTTATCTTGCTTTGAAATTTTTCTACCTCTTTAAAAAGTAGCCAATTTTTAAAAATCAAATAATCTTAAGACACCAACCTTACAAAATATATATTTTTTATTCAACATTCTTCCTATTTTTTGTAGTGGTGGGCTCAATTTTATATTTTCTTAAGTATTTTTGTATTTAGGCTTATGAGGAATTATGATCAGTAATGTTCTTATTTTTGATATCTTTAATAAATTTTAGAATGAAAAATATGTTACCTGAAAAAAATCACCTGGGAAATATTTCTTCCCATCTATTATTCTATTTCTTCTCTATTATTAATAGTATATATATGTGTTTTACATTTCTGTTTAACTATTATATGTAATATCTATAAGAAAAAAAACTGGATGCTTCTTTGTTGCAAATATTTAATAAGCAAGTGAGTTTTTGTATCAATTTTGGTAGGTTTTATTTCTTTTAAAAATACTTTTCAATTCATTTACATATCTAGCATTTATTAGTATAAAGTTGTTCATATTTTTTACAATTACTCTGATATTTATCAATTCCCTGTGGCTCAGGTGGTAAAGAATCCACCTGAAGTGCAGGAGACCTGGGTTCAATTTCTGGGTTGGGAAGATCCCCTGGAGAAAGGAAAGGCTACCAACCTCTAGTAGTCTAGCCTGGAGGATTCCATGGACTGTATAGTCCATGGGGTTGCAAACAGGTGCTAGTTGTTATATTTTCTTTCATTTCTGATATCAGTAACTTATCTCTTTTGTTCTTTATCCATTATATTGAGTGTTTTTCAAATTCATTAATTTTATTTTTAAGTATTAGCTTTTGCTTTAGATAATTTTGTGCATTGTTCTTCTTGTAAGATTGATTTCTTCTCGTTTCTTTAACTTCTACTAACTGGAAGAAACACAAGCTAGAATCAAGATTGCCGGGAGAAATATCAATAACCTCAGATAGGCAGATGACACTACCCTTACGGCAGAAAGTGAAGAGGAGCTAAAAAACCTCTTGATGAAAGAGGAGAGCAGAAAAGTTGGCTTAAAGCTCAACACTGCTGAGCATACACACCAAGGAAACCAGAATTGAAAGAGACACATGTACCCCAATGTTCATCACAGCACTGTTTATAATAACCAGGACATGAAAACAACCTAGATGTCCATCAGCAGATGAATGGATAAGCAAGCTGTGGTACATATACACAATGGAGTATTACTCTGCCATTAAAAAGAATACATTTGAATCAGTTCTAATGAGATGGATGAAACTGGAGCCTATTATACAGAGTGAAGTAAGCCAGAAAGAAAAACACCAATACAGTATACTGACACATATATATGGAATTTAGAAAGATAGTAATGATGACCCTGTATGTGAGACAACAAAAGAGACACAGACATATAGAACGGTCCTTTGGCCTCTGAGGGAGAGAGAGAGGGTGGGATGATGTGGGAGAATGGCATTGAAGCATGTATACTATCATGTAAGAAACGAGGCGCCGGTCTATGTTCGATGCAGGATGCNATTTGAATCAGTTCTAATGAGATGGATGAAACTGGAGCCTATTATACAGAGTGAAGTAAGCCAGAAAGAAAAACACCAATACAGTATACTGACACATAAATATGGAATTTAGAAAGACAGTAATGATGACCCTGTATGTGAGACAACAAAAGAGACACAGACATAGAGAATGGACTTTTGGCCTCTGAGGGAGTAGGAGAGGGTGGGATGATCTGGGAGAATGGCATTGAAGCGTATATACTGTTATGTAAGAACAAGGTGCCGGTCTATGTTCAATGCAGGATGCAGGATGCTTGGGGCTGGTGCACGGGGATGATCCAGAGAGATGTTGTGGGGTGGGAGGTGGGAGGGGGATTCAGAATTGGGAGCTTGTGTACACCTGTGGTGGATTCATATCGATGTATGGCAAAGCCAATAGAGTATTGTAGAGTAAAATTAAAAAAATAAATAAATTAAAAAAAATAAAATTACAAAATTTTGTCATTACATTCAGTAAATGGCAGAGACAAGATTTAAACACTGGTTCCACAGTATGTGTTACTATGCTATTTCCAGTTATACAAATAAAGAAGACTTAAATTTTCTTTAAAGTATAGATAAAATTCCTGGTTGTTGAATAGGTTTTTCTGTAAGTTATAGACAAATGACATGATTTTAAGCTATAGACAAATGATTATGAAACTGAATGAGGATACCCTTCACAGTACCAAACAATGAAGTGCTTTATTGTGTTTGTGATTTCCATTTCATGTAAAGTATCAGGGTTCACTGAGCAAATGAGAAAAATTTGCAAATAATTTAGTAGTTTGTCAAGTACCTGGGACCCAAGATCCCTTTTATCAGGAACACTGAATTGAACCTGTAATTTGGGTTCCAAGTTGCTTTGCAAAAATGAGCAAAGCTCATGCCTGGTTAAAAATTGTGAAAAGAGTATGTCAAGGCCATATATTGTCACCCTGCTTATTTAACTTCTATGCAGAGCACATCATGAGAAATGCCCAGCTGGATCAAGCTCAAGACTTGTGGGAGAAAATATCAATAACCTCAGATATGCAGATAACATGACACTAACAGCATAAATTGAAGATGAACTAAAGAGCCTCTTAATGAAGATGAAAAATGAGAGAGAAAAAAAACTGTCTTAAAACTCAACATTCGACAAACTAAGATCACAACACCTGGTCCCATCACTTCATGGCAAATAGATGGGGAAAAATGGAAACAGTGACAGACTTTATTTTGAGGGGCTCCAAAATCACTGCGGACAGTGACTATAACCATGAAGTTAAAAGATGCTTGCTCCTTGGAAGAAAAGCTATGACGAACCTAGACAGCGTATTAAAAAGCAGTGTATTTGTCAACAAAGGTCCAACTAGTCAAAGCTATGGTTTTCCCATTAGTCATGTATGGCTGTGAGAGTTGGACTTTAAAGAGGGATGAGCACCGAAGAATTGATGCTTTCAAACTGTGGTGCTAGAGAAGACTATTGAGAGTCACTAGGACAACCAGGCAATCAAACCAGTCAGTCCTAAAGGAAATCAACCTGAATGTTCATTGCAAGGACTGAGGCTGAGGCGGAAGCTCCAATAGTTTGGCCACCTGATAAAAGGTCAACTCACTGGAAAACAACCTCATGCTGGGAGAGATTGAGGACAGGAGGAGAAGGGAGTGACAGATGATGAAATTGTTGGGTGGCATCACTGACTCAATAGACATGAGTTTGAGCAAACTCTGAGAGATAGTGAAGGACAGGGAAGCCTGGTGTGCTGCAGTCCATGGTGTCACAAAGAGTCAGACACAACTGCGCGACTGAGCAGCAATGAAATATGTATACATATGTGTATATACTAACCGTTAAATACATATGTACACACACTGTTATACACACATGTATACATACCATTATGTATATAATATATGCATATATATATATAACCCATATATGTACACATATATATCAACAGATAGATTCTGTTTTTATTACTCTGATGTGGCTACTAAATAATCCATAAATTGCCACCATTTTGTTCCTATACATAACCATACTTCAAGCAGCAGAGGGGGTAATGATTACAGATTGTTGTCTTTAACAATTGTTCATACATTTGATGAGGGATTTGGGAATTTGGAATTTGATAATTTTTATGGTTTTTTCCTAACAACATTCTTTGTTTCTGTGTTTCAAGGGAGATTATAGGTGTTAATATTACTAATTCTGCTCTTATACTTCACATTACTTAAAAGTAGCATCTATGGCTAGATGGTACTTAGCACGTAGCAGGGGTTCAATATATATTGAATATTTGTTGAATGAGTAAATTAATTTTAAAAATCCACCATCGGGCAATGATAATTATAATACATATCAGATATTAGCATTTCTGAACTGAATTCTCATAGTCTATATTTGTCATGGATGCCTCTCCTGAGAATACTGAACTCTTTGAAACACTTTTTTTTTCTTAAAGGTAGTATCAGGATTTTTGTTTGCTTGTTTAGTGTAGGAAAACTCCCCTCTAAAGAAAAGTTGGTGCCTTCATCTGAAATTCTGATCTGGATCCACATGGTGAGGTCAGTTACTTAAATGTAAATTTCTTCGCTCTCCATTTCTTTTTGTAGGTATCTCATGAAACCTTGTTTAAGCATTTGGCTTGGGTAAACTTTTACTTTGAGATTAGCTTGGTAGACAGTATTTATTCTGCTTCCTCCTGGAAACCTCATCAAAATGAAAGGAAGGGATTTTTTTTTTTTTTAATTGCAAGATTCCACAAAAAAAGAAGAAAACAAAACAAAAAACATCAATAACAAAATAACAAAAGTGGAAGGATGCATGGTGATTGACTCAGCAGTAGAATACACAAGCCAAATTCATGAAAGCCTTAGGAACTGGAGGCAATAGGTTGATTTCAGACTAAAAATAAAAGATTTAACTGAAGCAGTTAGGAACCCAGGTCTACCTACCACACCCATTCCATACAGAACAGCAATTACCCATCTCCTACCGACAGAAAACTAGAAATTTATTCTCTAGAAGGGCTTATCTTGTGCTCAGCTGATAAAGAATCCACCTGCAATGTGGGAGACCTGGGTTCGATCCCTGGTTTGGGAAGATCCCCTAGAGAAGGGAAAGGCTACCCACTCCAGTACTCTGGCTTGGAGAATTCCATGGACTCTGTAGTCCATGGAGTTGCAAGGAGTCAGACACAACTGAGCCACTTTCACTAGAAACAGTGAATCCTTCAACTGGGAGTCACCTACACATAGTTCAGGATGGAGTACTATGTTGGGGAGTGGGGTAAACATTTATACCAAATATGTAGCACACTTCTTTCAATTCAATTGCAGGATAACACACCACCAGGAAGGCAGTTTGTGCATCTGAACAGCCTGATATTAAAGCCCTGAAAACAGTAAATCAGTTACTAGTGCAAGTGTCTAGCAAAATTTCACTCACTGATACCCCAAATAAGCAAGCCCCCCTTCTAAACACCTGGAATTTCCAGCTAGACTTGCTTTCCCTTTATTCCCAAATCATTATAAATTCATAAGCAATTGCAAAATACAGTATATAGAAGATCTGTGTGCCCATCATCTAGCTTCCCCAAACAGCAACATCTTAATTGCAGTGCAAGATCAAAACCAAGAAACTGACATGCTCACAATATATTCAATTAACTTTTTAAACAATTTCATTTTTAAGTTTGAACAGATGGCTGAGGAGAGTCAGACATCTCAGGAGATATTTTTCTTTAATTAGAAGGATTATCTTGGAGAAACCAATATTTTGAGTGGCGGTGAAAACTTCAAAACATATCAGAAAAAAAGAAAAAAAAAGAATAGCTAAGAACCAAGAACAGTATTGATAAAAGGAATTTTAGTGAACAATAAAGAGTGCAAAGAAATGGAAAATTATTGAAGCAGAAAGTAAAACAAGCAAAACAATACAAATGAACAAAGAAACCTTCAGTGTAAATGTTGAAAGAAAAATTAATGTAGAACATGGTGACTGTAACTGAGAACACCATTGTATAATTAATTTTCTGAGATAATAGAACTTAAATGTTCCCACCAAAAAAGTAAATCAGTGAGATGATGGATTATTAACTCAATGATGAGAATTCTTTCACAAGGGATATGTATATCAGATTATCACATTGTATATTTTGAATATCTTAGAGTTTATTTATAAATTATACCTCAATAAAGCTTAAAAAAAGAAAAAAAAATGATAATTTCACACAAAGTAGAGCAAAAAGGAAAATAAGAGATTAAAAGAAGAAAGTTGAATCGATTCAGGAAGTTCCACATCCCAATTACAGAAGTTACAGAAATAGAAAACAGGCAAAAGTGAAGAGGGAAATAGGCAGAGAAATAATTCATAAACAAACACGTCAAGGCCAAAATTTTTTAAATCAGAATTAACCAGACAAATTTGCTCCACCAACTAAAGGCTATGAGTTTTTACACTAAAGGATTCCATTGAGTATTCAGCACAATGGATAAAATAGAGTCACATGTATATGGATTACTGTGAAATTTAATAGAACTGGGAATAAAGAAAAATAAAGACATATCATAAATATAGGATAATAATTCAGAATGGCTTTGGACTTGTCAACAGCAACACTGAAAGCCAGAATAGACCCATGCTTCCATAATTCTGGAATAAATTAGTATTCAACATAAAATTCTATGTCTTCAAAATTTATCAAGTGTGAGTATAGACTATAAACTTTCAAACATCCAAGGTTTCAGAAAGTCTATCCCTCCCACCCACACACAGGCTCACATACACCAAAGGACACTCTTTATGAAGAAGCTGCTGGAGAAAGTGCTCCATGAAACCAAGGGACAAGACCAAGAAAAACAAAACAAAACAGGATCTAGGAATGAGATCAAACTCAAGAGAAAGGCAAAGGAATCCCCAGGCTATTGACTGAGGGCAACTCCAAGATGACAGACATGGATCATGGAGACCATATTTCATATTGGAACCAGGCAGAGAACTATGAGAAAGATGTTTTGAAGGATATGAAATTGATAAGATATATGATATGCATGTATATATATTTTGAGAGAAATTTTAGGTGACTGGGAGATAGTTTGTTGATGAACTGATAGATGCATAGAAAACTAAGGAAATAGAGTACAACACAATTTTTAATTCCAGGAAGAAAAACAAATGCAAGAAACTGAAAGTAATTTTAGTATACTGAAAGGCCCAACTTGGAATAATGTTTACATTGTCGTGCTAAGGTGAGTACTGAATGCTGGTTTAATCATAACTTGTTACAATCATTTCAGAAAAATGAGGCACAAATATGGTGGCAATAGTAGTAACAGAAAGAAAAATCTCATCTTCCATAGAACCATAATCATTAATACCAAGTGAAGTGAAGTGAAGTCAAGTCACTCAGTTGTATCTGACTCTTTGTGACCCTATGGACTGTAGCCTACCAGGCTCCTCGGTCCATTAAAAGGTGGTCCAATAGTCATGTTACTTATAGATGTGAAGGTAGATACTGAAATTCGAGTGGTTGTCTTCTTGACCATGAGATGGGCAGAGGGTTGGGAAGATGGTAGCTATTTTGTTTAAAGTTTTTTTAGGTAATAATAATTACGGAAATTTTGATTTTTTGAACTATATGTACATTTAACTCTGATAAAAATATGTTGTTGTTCAGTCAGTCATTCCTGTCCAACTCTTTGTGACCTCATGGACTGCTGCATACCAGGTTTCTCTGTCCTTCACCATCTCCCAGAGTTTCTTCAAACTCATGTCCATGAGTCGGTGATGCCATCCAATCATCTCATCCTCCTGCCTTCAGTTTTTCCCAGCATTAGGCTCTTTTCCAATGAGTTGGCTCTTTTCCAATGAGTCAGCTCTTTGCATCAGGTGGCCAAAGTATTGGAACTTCAGCCTCAGTATCAGTCCCTCCAACAAACATTCAGGATTGATTTCCTTTAGGATTGACTTGTTTGATTTCCTTGCAGTCCAAGGGATTCTTCAAAATCTCCTCTAACACCACAGCTCAAAAGCATCAATTCTTCAGTGCTCAGACTTCTTTATGGTCCAACTTTTACAACCATACCTGACTATGGAAAAAACCATTGCTTTGACTATATGGACATTTCTCAGTGAAGTAATGTTTCTGCTTTTTAGTATGCCATCTAAGTTAGTTATAGCTTTTCTTCCAAGAAGCAAATGCTTTTTAATTTCATGGCTGCAGTCACCATCCACAGTGATTTTGGATCCCAAGAAAATAAAGTTTGTCACTGATTCATTNGAACTCCGGAAGATGGTGATGAACAGGGAGGCCTGGCGTGCTACGATTCATGGGGTCACAAAGAGTCGGACACGACTGAGCAACTGAACTGAACTGAACTTTCTCTGTGTTTTACTTTAATGTTTATTTTTTGTTGATTTCTAAGAAAGAAGTTTTAGATCAATGCTGTAACACTGTTTTTGGACATAAGCATTTGATGGTTAAATTTTCCCTCTGAGTATTGCTTTAGTAGTACTGTTTAATTTCTCAGTATTTGATGATGTTCTAAATAAAGTACTATTGATTCTGATTTAATTTGAATGTTTTCAGAAGATACATTCACATTATCCTTTTGCTATTTATTTAGACTTTTAGCTTATCTTGGTGAATATTTCATATTCTCCTGATAAAATATGTATTCTGTAACTGTTGGGCATAATATTGAACTCTCGATGTTACTGATGAACAGGGAGGCCTGGCATGCTGCAATTCATGTGGTTGCAAAGAGTTGGACACGACTGTGCTACCGAACTGAACTGAACTGAATCATAGTTTATCTCAGGCCAAACTACAAGGAGGGAACACAACCCCACCCATCAGCAGAAAATTGGATTAAATATTTACTGAGCATAGCCCTGCACACCAGAGCAAGACTCAGTGTTCTCCACAGCCAGTTCATCCCATAACACTGGTTTTGTTTTTTTATTATCTCCATAGTTTGCCTTTTTCATGATGTCAGATAGATGGAAACCTACAATATGCAGCCTTTTTAGACTGGATTTTTCCATGGAAAATATATATTTAATGTTCTTTCATGTCTTTTCGTGACTTGATCAGTTCAAGTCCCATCATTCAGTGGTTTCTGACTCTTTGTTAACCCATGGACTGCAGCACAGCAGACTTCCCTGTCCATCACCAATGCTGGAGCCTACTGATACTCGTGTCCATTGCGTTGGTGATGCCATCCAACCATACCATCCTCTGTCACCCCTTCTCCTCCCTCCTTCAGCCTTTCCCAGCATCAGGGTCTTTTCCAATGAGTTGGTTCTTTGCATCAGGTGGCCAAAGTATTGGAGTTTCNTTTAATGTTCTTTCATGTCTTTTCGTGACTTGATCAGTTCAAGTCCCATCATTCAGTGGTTTCTGACTCTTTGTTAACCCATGGACTGCAGCACAGCAGACTTCCCTGTCCATCACCAATGCTGGAGCCTACTGATACTCGTGTCCATTGCGTTGGTGATGCCATCCAACCATACCATCCTCTGTCACCCCTTCTCCTCCCTCCTTCAGCCTTTCCCAGCATCAGGGTCTTTTCCAATGAGTTGGTTCTTTGCATCAGGTGGCCAAAGTATTGGAGTTTCAACTTCAGCATCAGTCCTTCCAATGAATATTCAGGACTGATTTCCTTTAAGATGGACTGGTTGAATCTCCTTTTAGTCCATGGATCCTCAAGAGTCTCCTCTAACACCACAGTTCAAAACCATCAATTCTTGGGTGCTCAGCTTTCTTTATAGTCCAACTCTCACATCCATACATGACTACTAGAAAAACCATAGCTTTGACTTAACAGATGTTTGTTGACAAAGTAATATCTCTGCTTTTTAATATGCTGTCTAGTTTGGTCATAGCTTTTCTTGCAAGGAGCAAGCATCTTTTAATTTCATGGCTGCAGTCACCATCTGCAGTGATCTTGAGCCCCCAAAGATAAAGCCTCTCACTGTTTCCATTGTATCCATGTAGCCATGAAGTGATGGGAATACATGCCATGATCTTCGTTTTCTGAACGTTGAGCTTAAAGCCAACTTTTTCACTCTCCTCTTTCACTTTCATCAAGAGGCTCTTTAGTTCTTCTTCATTTTCTGCCATAAGGGTAGTGTCATCCGCATATTTGAAGTTTTGATATTTCTCCTGGCAATCTTGATTCCAGCTTGCATTTCATCAAGCCCAGCATTTCACTATGTACTCTGTATATAAGTTAAAAAAGCATGGTGACGATATACAGCCTTGAAATATGCCTTTCCCAATTTGGACCAGTCTGTTGCTTTATGTCCTGTTCTAACTGTTGCTTCTTGACCTGCATACAGGTTACTCAGGAGGCCGGTCGGTGGACTGGTATTCTCATCTCTTAAAATTTTTTTCACAGTTTGTTATGATTTACAGAGTTAAAGTATTTGTCATAGTCAATAAAGCAAAATAGATGTTTTTCTGGATCTCTTTCTTTTCCAGTGATCCCATGGATGTTGGCAACTTGATCTCTGGTTCCTCTGTCTTTTCTAAATCCAGCTTGGACATCTGGAAGTTTATGGTTCATGTACTGTTGAATGCTGGCTTTGAGAATTTTGAGCACTACTTTACTAGTGTATGAGATGAGTGCAATTGTGTGGTAGTTTCAGCATTCTTTGGTATTGCCTTTCTTTGGGATTGAAATGAAAACTGACCTTTTCCAGTTCTGTGGCCACTGGTGAGTTTTCCAAATTTGCTGGCATATTGAGTGAAGCACTTTCACAGCATCATCTTTTAGGATTTGAAATAGCTCAACTGGAATTCCGTGACATCCACTAGCTTTGTTCATAGTGATGCTTCCTAAGATCCACTTGACTTCACACTCCAGATATCTGCCTCTAGGTTAGTGATCACACCATCATGGCTATCTGGATTATGAAGATCTTTATTGTATCATTTTTCTGTATATTCTTGCCATGTCTTCTTGATATCTTAATATCTTCTGCTTCTGTTTGGTCCTTTACTGTCCTCATCTTTGCATGAAATGTACCCTTGATATCTCTAATTTTCTTCAAGAGATCTCTAGGCTTTCCCATTCTATTGTTTTCATCTATTTCTTGTGTTGATCACTGAGGAAAGCTTTCTTATCTCTCCTTGCTATTCTTTGGAACTCTGTATTCAAATGAGTATATTTTTTTCTTCTCTACTTTTTCTTTGGCTTCGCTTCTTTTCTCAGCTATTTGTAAGGCCTCATCAGACAACCATTTTGCCTTTTTGCATTTCTTTTTTGGGGGGATGGTCTTGATCACTGCCTCCTGTACAATGTCACAAACCTCTTTCCACAGTTCAACAGGCACTCTGTCTATCAGATCTAATCTCTTGAATCTGTTTGTCATTGTATAATCCTAATGGATTTGATTTAGGTTATACCTGAGTGGTCTAGAGTTTTCCCTATTTTCTCTAATTTAGTTTGAATTTGGCAATAAGGAGTTCATGATCTGAGCCACTGTCAGCTCCCATTATTGTTTTTGCTGATTGTAGAGAGCTTCTCCATCTGTTGATGCAAAGAATGTCATCTATCTGATTTCAGTATTAATCATCTGGTGATGTCCATGTGTAGAGTCTTCTCTTGTGTTGTTGGAAGAGGGTTTTTGCTGTGATCAGTGTGTTCCCTTGGCAAAACTCTGTTAGCCTTTGACCTGCTTCATTTTGTACTCCAAGGCCAAATTTGAGTCTTACTCCAGATATCTCTAGATTTCCTGCTTTTGCATTCCATTCCCCTATACTTGACTTGATAGGTAAGTTCTTTTTAGTTTTGAATAATATTCCATTAGTCAGGACATCCTACAATTTATTTCTTTTTTTACATACTGAGGGACATCTTTGTTGCTTCCAAACCTTGGTGATTATGAATGATGTTGCTCTAATATCTCTGTGTGTTTTTGTGTAGAGATAAATTTTCCATTTCTTTGGATAAATACCAAGAATCAGATCGTCTGTTTCTTCTTGTGTCCGTTTTGGCAGATTGTCTCTTTCAAGGAATTTGTGCTTGGAGGAGCCTGGTAGGCTACAGTCCATGGGGTTGCTAAGAGTTGGACAGGACTAAGCGACTTCACTTTCACTTTTCACTTTCATGCATTGGAGAAGGAAGTAGCAACCCACTGCATTGTTCTTGCCTGGAGAATCCCAGGGACGGGGGAACCTGGTGAACTGCCATCTATGGGGTCACACAGAGTCAGACACGACTGAAGCGACTTAGCAGCAGCAGCAACAGCATTGAGATTATTGCATTTATGGACATAGTTAATTGTATCCTTTTGACTTTCATGGGATCTGTAGTGATGTTCTGTCTTTCATTGCTTTTTCATACGTAACCTGGTAAGAGGATTATTGATTTCACAGATCTTTTTAATGAACCAACTTTTGGTTTCATTGACTTTCTCTAATTGATTTTCTGCTTTAATTGCTTTTATTTATGCTTTAATGCTTATTATTTCTCTTTTTCTTCTTGCTTTGGACTTAACAAAGCCTGACATGCTACAGTCCATGGAGTCACAAAGAATCAGACACAACTGAAGTGATTTAACAGACTCATATTTTACTTGTGCTTACTTCTTTTTCTATTAGAAAATGGTTCATGCTTTAATTATTTTCCATTCATTTTTATTTCTGTGTTAATTTTTGTATTTTTACTGACTTGTTCATTCCACTTTGGGGTATTTCTACTGCATGTAACATGTTAATAACCTACTTAATAAAAACTTAAATTCAGATATGTTATGTCAGTTTTATATGATTGTTTTACCTTTTCTGTGCATTCCAATCTTTGACTATAGTCTTTTTATTGCCTATTTTGTCTATTCTGTTATCTTAAACATGTAAATCATAGTTGAAGTCCTTTCCTGAATAAATGTAATTCATGGATAATCTCAGGGTCTACTTCTATGGCATGATTTTATCTTGAACATTATCTTAAATATTGGACCCCCTTTATTGGCTCTTAATATATCTAATATTTTTATTGTCTTTTGAAAATTGAATATAAATTAGCTATAGAATATGATATTAGCCTTCCTCAGAGAGTATTATTATTTACTATATTAGAGGGATGAAACTGATCATTCACTCTTGCCTGGGATGAAGCTGGGCCTGAATTGAATTGCTATTTAGTAGTTCATTCTTCTTACTAGGATATGGCCCTCTATGAATTTTATTTGAAACCTTATTAAGTCTTCCTTTCCTAGGCCTAAAAGACTAGGCATTTCATTTCAGCTCTTTGTAGTTGTTTCAGCAAAGCACTTTAGCTGTGTTTCCCACGTAGATTCAATATTTAATACAAATTTTGAGAAGGAATATTTGTATTTTGAGATTGCTTCATTCTCTGTTTCTGTTAACTTCAATCCCTAATGAGTTCTCAACTCTTTACTGCTTTCCATGTAACTCAACATAAACATCTGCCAGAAGACCAGTTTATTTTCTCAGGCTCTTGTTGGGTCTACAGTTGTTAAACTGACTATATAGCATCAGTATTACTTCACTCTTCCCTCTCTAGAGCTTTTATCTCATGAATATCTGGCTTTTGTGAATAGAGTTACCTTATTTGATAATTGTCTTTTTCAAAAAATTTTAATATATAAAATAATTCCTGTCTTGTAGCAGTATTTTCCTGTGGATTGCATATCTAATTGCATATGCAATTAGAATATACTTTATGAAACAATCTACTTAAAATAGCATTGTAAGATAAAACAGCTTGATAAAAACTATATGTAATCACTGGAAAAGAAAAGCTTCTCGAAAGTAATAGTTGTCTGAGTTAGTATATCGTTTCTTGTTTGAGAAAAATAAGTATTATAGACATGTTTGGGTTCAGTTCAGTTCAGTTCGGTTACTCAGTCGTGTCAGACTCTTCGCGACCCCATGAATCGTAGCACGCGAGGCTTCCCTGTCCATCACCATCTCCCGGAGTTCACTCAGACTCACGTCCATCGAGTCGGTGATGCCATCCAGCCATCTCATCCTCTGTTGTCCCGTTCTCCTCCTGCCCCCAATCCCTCCCAGCATCAGAGTCTTTTCCAATGTTCACTTCAGTATTCTTGCCTTGAGAACCCAATGAACAGTATGAACAGTATGTTTGTGTTAATAAAGTATTAATTTAAAATTTGTTTTACATGTAATTCATAGATTATTGAAATGTTACCTTAAATTCTTAGTTCTAAATATAAACACATTTTAGTTAAAACATATATATGTTTGTCTAAGTGCTTGATAATCCAGTTACTGAATAACGTGGGATCAAATACTGAGCCATGTAATTGAATGACTGAATAAAGTTATATCTTAAGAAATCCTGCGTGAATGACACATTCCAGATATTTGGGGCAAAATGTGGGCATCACATCACCTTGTTGATTTAATAATCAAGTACTACATGTTGTTCTTTAGTAGGTAAATAGGGATGGAATTTAGTGATCAAGTAGAGGGTTATATATATTATAGGGATAAAGAAAATTTATCAAGTATAAGTAGAAAAGTAGACACAGGATAGATAAAGTTAGAAAGACTTATGTGGAGGTGAGAGTTTATGAGTGTTAATATTCTTTAGGAAATGTCAAGGAAAATCATCAAGTGAGGATGAGTAAAGAGAAGAAAATGTTAATTACTCTCTAGAATAGTCCAATAGTGAATGGACTGCAAATATGTAGCAAGAATGCTGAACAAAAATAAAGTTCTCCATATAATTAGTTATCATTACTATAAAGTGACAATTGTCAGAAGTATGCTTTTGTGATGCCATGTTCAACTACATGAGTGCAGGCAAGAAATAGGTAGAATGCTGAATGTAAAGTCCTTGGATGAACCCAGGTTGTTATAGGAAATGAAGTGAATGAGATGCTCATTGCATGTCCCCTTATGCCCTTCACTCTTCATTTAATTAAAAAAAAAAAAAAACTTTAGTAGATTTGTTTCAAATGGAGGTTTCACTTATTTTTGCTAAAATATGATGCTGAAGGAAATGGTAACCCACTCCAGTATTCTTGCTTGGAGAATCCCATGGATGGGGAATCCTGGCAGGCTACAGTCCAGGGGGTCAAAGAGTCGGACATGACTCAGCGACTTCACTTTCACTTAATGTCTTTTAGTGGCATTTGTTTGCATTTTTTACTCCTAGTGCTGTCTCTTTAATGTTAGGTTGACTGTCAGACTCTCAGATTTATCATAAATAAATGACCTATATTGTCTATTTATTTATTCTAATACTGCTGGTTTATTGCCTATAAATTCTGTTACTAAGAACTCGATATGTTTGATTTGAAACATATGTAATCTATAAGATAAATAACATTTCCTCATGAGTGTAAAGAGTTGTATTGTTGATTGAAGCAGGTTGAATATTTCAAGAGACTAGAATTATATTTAACAAGTAGAATTTTCAGGAGTCTGATTTTAGCTCTTTATAACAAATACTACAATTTTGAAAAACGTGTGTAATACATAAAAATAAATGATAGTATGTTCTATGTCACTCTGTTCTTCAGGGGTGTTTATGAGAACTTTATTGAAGTCTTGGTTACAGCAGAAAATTTCAAAGATTTCTTGTAAGACTGTTATCTTCAAATGTTGTGTTGTGTTCAGTCACTTCAGTTGTGTCTGACTCTTTGTAACTCCATGGACTGTAGCCTACCAGACTCCTCTGTCCATGAATTCTTCAGGCATGGAGAAATAGAATGGGTAACCATTTCCTTTTCCAGGGGATCTTCCCAATCCAGGGATTAAATCCATGTCTTTTGTGTCTCCTGCACTGGCAGGTGGATTATTTACCACTAGTGCCACCTGGGAAGCCCTGTATGTCAACATGTCAACATGTGACCTTCAAATAAATTAGGTTATTTATTTGTATAATTAAATTAATATATGTAAATTGATTTTATAAATTATAGGTAGATTGAAAAGGTCCATCTACTTTCTGGTAAAAAAGAGAAGTCTAAACTTTTATGCTGGTTACTAAGATTGTTCATTTTCTTACATATGCCTTAGATTGTTTGCACATATTGTATTGCTAATTTGGAAGTCAAAAATTTTTTAGGTTAACATTTTTCAATATACATTAGTGGTTGCTCGCATTAAGAGAATAAAATCCTATTTGTATAAAACAAAATATTATCTTAAAATGTGCATATTTCTTCAATTGTCCAATTTAAATAAAGATATCTTTAAATATTTGGTTCAATCATCAAAATAGGTCTTGGGAAACATTAGAATAAGTCCACGGTGAGGAGAACTATTTTGTTCCTGTTGTGTTACATCTTTGATATGGTGACAGTGTGTAGACTTAATGATCTTGTTAAAGTTGCCACAGGTCACAGTAATCAAGCATTCTGTGAATCAGTGTGGTACCATATCCACATGATTTGAACCACTATATTTAAGTAATGAACATGTTTCTTTCTAACATCTAAGGGGTTGACAGAAACCTGAATATAAGATCATTTACCTCCAAGAGGTTGCTTAAGCAATCAAATAAGTCAGTGACATGGACACTGTCCATTAATATTCATTGAAATGGTGAGAAAGTAGAAATCTTATAAGTGCTGTAGTTGTATAGGTCTTTGTGATAAGGATATCCTGCAGAAAATAAAGGTTTTAATACTAAAATGCACTGTTTTGGATTAGAATAACTCCTTTTGGTCACAACCAGAATTATTTCTTTTTAAAAGTATTTTTGTTTTAAATTTTAAACTTTTAATAAACCAAAGGATAGTACAGATGCTGAAACAATAAAGAAGATAAATGTTGAGCTACTATGAAGCTATGTAATTTTCACTTTTTATCAGACTCAGCACATCGCCAGTCTGAGAAAGAAATGTGTGATCTCCAATTATTTAAATGCTTCACAGAAGCAAAAATAGTAAACTGATTAGAGAAGTTATATTTTGGAATGATAGCAATATAATTTATTCTGTCAGTGAATGTTACAGAATATTTCCTGTGGCTCAAATTGTAAAAATATGCAATAGGAGACGTGGATTTGACCCTTTGGTTAGGAAGATCACTTGGAGAAGGAAATGGCAACCCATTCCAGTATTCTTGCATGGAGAATTCCATGGATAGAGGAGCCTGGTGGGCTATAGCCCATGGGGTCACAAAAACTCACATATGACTGAGTGACTAACACACACCTCTAAAGGAACACAGTCTCTTTCTGAATTTTTTCACATAGAACTAATATAAATTTTACTTTAAACAATATTATAACTTGCTTTAGGCTAGAGATTTTAATTGTGAGATAGTTAAAATTGTTACGCTCTTAGCAATTATTGTTGTTTCAATATATTTGAGTACTTCTATAGACATCTTCATATTAGTTTATGTATAGCCCATGTTTTATTTGTTAATGTTTTAATGATTTATAAAGTATATTTTGGGTTTCCCTGGTAACTCAGCTGGTACACAATCTGTCTGCAATGCAGGAGACCCTGATTTGATTCCTGGGTCAGGAAGATCCCATGGAGAAGGGATAAATTACTTACTCTAGCATTCATGGCCTCTCCTGGTGGCTCAGACAAAAATCTGCCTGCAATACAGGAGACCTTGGTTTGATCCCTGGGTTGGAAAGATCTCCTGAAGAAGGAAGTGGCAACCCACTCCAGTATTCTTGCCTAGAAAATCCCATGCACAGTGAATCCTGGGGGGCTACAGTTCATGGAGTCTCAAAGAATCGGACATGACTGAACAACTAAGCACACACACACACACACACACACACACATCAATGATATATATTTTAATTTTATTTTTAATTTTTAAATTTTTTTACTTTATTCTACTTTACAATACTGTATTAGTTTTACTCCATCCAAAATTTCAAGCTACTATGAAGTAAAACTTCAAGGGCAGTAATTAAGCATTTTTCTATTTCAAACTTGATTTATTTAGCATGGAAATTTCACATGTGAGAAAAACAGAAATTGATGATATAATTATGAAAAATGAAGCTTCTGAAAATACATCTGGTTAATGAAAGTGAAGTTCACTCAGTCATGTCCGACTCCTTGTGACCCCAAGGACTATACAGTCTAGGAATTCTCCAGGCCAGAATACTGTAGTTGGTAGACTTTCCCTTCTCCAGGGGAATCTTCCCAACTCAGGGATTGATTTCAGATCTCCCACATTGCAGGTGGATTCTTTATCAGCTGAGTCACAAGGGAAGCCTAAGAATACTGGAATGGGTAGCCTATCCCTTCTCCAGTGGATATTCCCAACCCAGGAATTGCGCCAAGGTATCATGCATTGCAGACAGCTTCTTTACCAACTGACCCATGAAAGAAGCCCTTATGAATTAATAATTCTATATATTTTTAAAAACATTTTCTTACTATTTTTATTACCATCATTGGCCTCATTTGTGTCAAAATTTCATTAATCTATTAAAAATCAGTGATTTTCTCTAGATAAATATATTGGTAAGTAGATAGTCACTTTAGTCAACAAATATAAAGTAATGAGAAGTCCAGTGGCAAATGATGTAAATTAATAGGTAGGAGAGGGGAAAAAAAAAAGGATCAGTAACTATGTACCACACACTATAAACCTTATTAGTGATAATTTTACATATCAGGAATAAACATTTCTAGGGTAAAGTGAACATGGATTTATTGCTCTGGATAAAAACATGAATCTTTGTTTCACAAAGATAGATTGGTTGAAACTTCCAACATATTTTTAATTGTGTATAATCCTTTTCAACTAACATCCTGCATATTGGAAGAGTCCCAGGTATGCTAGATAATGCATATGATGAAACAGCTTATGTATGCCTTTACAGTCCAGGTACTCAACTAACAGTGATTATAAAATGATTTATGCTGTACTCTTTATTCTGAGGAAATATGCTACTTAAATTTGTTTCAGAAAACTAGATTTAACAGGTTTCCTTCAATAATGAATATAAGTACCAATTTATTCTTAGAAAGCATTAGAAATATACAACTCTTTGCATTAATTGTGACAGTTAATCAGTACAGTGTCACAGTGGTTTATATTATTATTATGGTTGTTATTATTGTTATTCTAGTTTTCCTAGAGGAAAATAAACATAGCTGAAATAAATTACTTGCTTAATGTTTTACTGTTTTATCAATAAAAAAATCTAAATAGCTAAATACACTTAAAGCTATGTACACACTGTTATATTTAAAGTTGATAAGCAACAAGGACCTACTGTAAAAAAAAAAAAAAAGCACTAAGGGAAAAACTTTCATTTAATCAGCTAACTGGGCTTCCCTAGTGGCTCAGTGGTAAAGAATCTGCCTGCAATGCAGGAAACACAGGTTAGATCCTAAGTCGGGAAAATCGCCTGGAGAAGGAAATGGCAACCCACTCCAGTATTCTTACCTTGAAATCTCATGGACAGAGGAGCCTAGTGGGCTACGGTCCATGGCATCCCTGAAGAATCAGACACAACTGAGCAGCTGAACAACAGAAAATCAGCTAAACCACCATATGAAGGCATGAAGAAACAAAGATATTGCATATATAAACAAGAAAAGGCTATAGTAAGCTTTAGATCTGTTTAGTTAAAAAAAACAAACAAACTATGTATCATAATTAAAATTTTGGTAATTGCCAAGTGTGGAGAAATAGGCACTACCATGTTGCCTATCTAGGATTACTTATAAAATTGAACATGCACACATTCTTCCTGTAACAATTTATCTGGCAGGATTTTTTTTTTTCACATGTTTGCGGGTGCATCTAATGATATTCATTAATTGAAATTCTGTAGAGTACTGTTTGTAACTATGCACACAAAATGTGTAAATAACCTGAATATCCTTTAGAGAGAGAGAGTGAAATTTGCTCAGTCATGTCTGACTCTTTGCGACCCCATGAACTATGTAGTCCATGGAATTCTCCAGATCAGAATACTGGAGTGGGTAGCCTTTTCCTTCTCCAAGGGATCTTCCCAACCCAGAGATTGAACCTAGGTCTGCTGCATTGCAGGTGGATTCTTTTACTAGAAAGGAAGCCTTAATATCCTTTAATAGAAGACTGAATTATTAAGGATCAATTTTTACTCTAAATGAATGTACTTTTATAGTAAGTCTTTAAGAAACAGGAAACTGATAATGTGGATAGTACATACCTGCCTGTTTAAAAATTAAACATTATATGGGTAAATATTATATACTGATGCATATGATCTTTTTTTTCAATTTTTATTTTTTTAACTAATTAATTTTTTTACTTTACAATACTGTATTAGTTTTACCATACATCGATATGAATCCACCACAGGTGTACATGAGCTCTCAATCCTGAATCGCCCTCCCACCTCCCACCCCACACTGTCTCTCTGGATCATCCCCGTGCACCAGCCCCAAGCATCCTGCATCCTGCATCGAACATAGACCAAGTGCCTCGTTTCTTACATAATAGTATACATGCTTCAGTGCCATGCTCCCAAATCATCCCACCCTCTCCCTCTTCCTGAGAGGCCAAAAGTCCATTCTATACGTCTGTGTCTCTTTTGTTGTCTCACATACAGGGTCATCACTACTATCTTTCTAAATTCCATATATATGTGTCAGTATACTGTATTGGTGTTTTTCTTTCTGGCTTACTTCACTCTGTATAATAGGCTCCAGTTTCATCCATCTCATTAGAACTGATTCAAATGTATTCTTTTTAATGGCAGAGTAATACTCCATTGTGTATATGTACCACAGCTTTCTTATCCATTCATCTGCTGATGGACATCTAGGCAATCCCACTGTTGGGCATACGCACCGAAGAAACCCGAATTGAAAGAGACACATGTACCCCAATGTTCATTGCAGCACTGTTTATAATAGCCAGGACATGGAAACAACATATGATGTTTTTGATGATTGTTGTGTTTTGAGAATAGAATTATGAACTTAGGTTGAGAAGATGGCTCACTTGTTTATGTATATTTTTAACATTTTAGTTATTTACATGTGTAATAGTTATTTCATGATAAAATAATAGATTTAATAAAAGTGATTTTAATGTTACTGTATGCTAAACACTGTAGTAATACTTTATATTCACATCTAATTTAATCGTTAAACAACTCAGATGAAGATACCATTATTACCTTTGTTGAACAGATACGATGAAGTAGAAGGGCAGAGAACCATCATTTGTATGGCCAGAAATACTGGTATTGAGTAATTCAGGTATATCACATTCCCAAGTTTGTGTTCTTATGTACTTCACTCAAATTGTAGAAATCAAAATAATATCAAATGTGGCTGAGTAGATTTCATGTAATAAACTCTTGAACTTTCATTTTACCTTACTTGCTTTGCACTTATACAGAGAAGAAGCACATAATTTTGTATAAGTTTGAAACTGGCAGTCAGGAAATTAAGAAATCCCTTTGTCTGTGATTGTAACCTGAGTATTTAGCTCTTTTAAGAGACAGAAAAGGACCGATTATAACTTGCAAACTTAAAACTTATTTCTGACATGCCTCGTTTGAAATATTTTAATTTTGTCCATATGGCTTTTCAATCCTAGTGCAAAAAGTTCAATATATGTTGGTCCTAAAACAAATAATCATTTAAAATGTAAATTATTTTTATTTCCTCTATAAAAGACAAACATTTTAACACATACATCTCTTCTTAAAGCTCGTCTTAGTAGTGGAAGCATCTCTGTAAAACCAAACAGTTGCAAATATAAATACAGAGTCAGAGTCAGTCTTTAAAACATAAAGGTTGGATGTGCTAGTGCTCAACACAAGAGACCATAAATGATAGTGCAATGTTATAGAAATTGAACTTAATGCTAAATTATTTCTGAAGAAAATGCTTGTTATTCATAGTCACTTATAGTGCACTACATTTTTCATGTGTGAATATGTCCAAAGTGACTTATACCCCCAAAGAAAAGTCGATAAAAGTATACTTAATTTTTGTTTGTTCCCTTCTTATCAATAGATATACTATCTCAGAGTACAGAAATTCTAATTACAGGATAAGGCAAGAGCAACATTTCAAGAAATTTCAGCTAGCAATGCAGTTGATTGATTTAATGTGAACCTAAATTTAGCATTAACTTTAAAGAAATAAAATATAATAAAACAATGATTCTAAGGAAAAATTTTTTTTGTTTTATTTTCTGAAAAGTATTTTATCTAATCCCAATTTCCTTCATAGTCAGCATAATCCCCTATAAATTAAATTAGATAAATAATCTCATATGAATTCACAGAATTATGATTATGTGAAATATTTAATTACAAAAATGAAAATTTATTATATCTGCTAAGATAAATGCCTTCATATATTGTCAACAATAAGAATTAAAATAACTTAAAACTGTTTTAATTAATTAACAAAAGTCATTAATAGCATTTCTTGCAAGAATGATGTACTTTGCATATAAGTTAAATAAGCAGGGTGACATTATACAACCTTGACGTACCCCTTTTCCTATTTGGAACCAGTCTGTTGTTCCATGGCCAGTTCTAACTGTTGCTTCCTGAGATACATACAGGTTTCTCAAGAGGCAGGTCCAGTGGTCTGGTATTCTCATCTCTTTCAGAATTTTCCACAGTTTATTGTGATCCACACAGTCAAAAGCTTTNTGAATCAATGTGTACAATTTTAATTCAGGAAGTTTAATGTCTCCTTTGTATGCAGAGTACATCATGAGAAATGCTGGACTGGAAGAAACACAAGCTGGAATCAGGATTGCTGGGAGAAATATCAATAACCTCAGATATGCAGATGACACCTCCCTTATGGAAGAAAGTGAAGAGGAGCTAAAAAGCCTATTGATGAAAGTGAAAGAGGAGAGTGAAAAGTTGGCTT
The DNA here is from genome assembly GCA_006410875.1 of Neotragus pygmaeus. Classification (NCBI taxonomy): domain Eukaryota; kingdom Metazoa; phylum Chordata; class Mammalia; order Artiodactyla; family Bovidae; genus Neotragus; species Neotragus pygmaeus. Next base: position 97,644 of record SJYV01051510.1, on the reverse strand, counting down.
AAAGCTCAACATTCAGAAAACGAAGATCATGGCATCCGGTCCCATCACTTCATGGGAAATAGATGGGGAAACAGTGTAAACAGTGTCAGACTTTATTTTGGGGGGCTCCAAAATCACTGCAGATGGTGACTGCAGCCATGAAATTAGAAGACGCTTACTCCTTGGAAGAAAAGTTATGACCAACCTAGATAGCATATTCAAAAGCAGAGACATTATTTTGGTTTGCCGACTAAGGTCCGTCTAGTCAAGGCTATGGTTTATCCTGTGGTCATGTATGGATGTGAGAGTTGGACTGTGAAGAAGGCTGAGTGCTGAAGAATTGCTGCTTTTGAACTGTGGTATTGAAGAGGACTCTTGAGAATCCCTTGGACTTCAAGGAGATCCAACCAGTCCATTCTGAAGGAGATTAGCACTGGGATTTCTTTGGAAGGAGTGATGCTAAAGCTGAAACTCCAGTACTTTGGCCACCTCATGCGAAGATTTGACTCATTGGAAAAGACTCTGATGCTGGAAGGGATTGGGGGCAGGAGGAGAAGGGGATGATAGAGGATGAGATGGCTGGATGGCATCACGGACTCGATGGACGCGAGTATGAGTGAAATCCGCGAGATGGTAATGAACAGGGATGCCTGCTGCCATCCATGGGGTCGCAAAGAGTCAGACACGACTGAGGGACGGAACTGAACTGAACTGTTGTAACCCCAAACTGGGATCTAGATATTCTAATTCCTACTCGAGTGTTACTGCTATGAGGCCTTTTCAGTTGACATATCTGTAAACATACCTACACATAATATCTATTTCTACCCTTCCCTTTTCCTCTATCTGTTGAAAACCTTGAGTTCATACTGATGATTCAAAATCCAATCCAAATGGCTTCTGTGATACAGGCTACAGCTGTCTAGCATTCTCCGTCTCCCATGTATGGGGTCCCTTCAGGGGCTGTATTTCCTGCTGTGCATTTGGCTGTCTCATTGGAGAATAAGCAAAAGTGGAGAAAAATAGTAGTCAGCCACCACCCTAATGAGGCTTTCAATAATTTCAAGACAATTTCTGCTACCCAAGAGTAGTAAAGTTGTAGCCTGTTTCAGTTGAATCTGGAGAGTGCATTAACAATATCAGCCATCCCACAGAAATAACTACAGGCTTCCCTGGTGGCTCAGATGGCAAAGAATCTGCCTGCAACCCAGGAGACCTGAGGCCAAGCCCTGGGTAGCGAAGATCTCCTGAAATGGGGAATGGCTACCTGCTCCTGTATTCTTGCCTATGAAATCCCAATGACAGATGGGCCGGTAAGCTACAGCTCATGGGGTCGCAAAGAGTCAGATGCAACTGAACAACTAACACTCACCTCCAAAGATAACTACAGACCCATGTAATATAGCAGGAAAAGTCCCAAGTGTGGAGCAAAATGAGTAAGATGAACATCCCTAGATGCAGCTGTGGAAGCCACTTATACACACACAAACACATATACACATATGTATATATACACACACATTTAAACATGATACTGGTTTCATAGGACTGGTGTAACAAATCACCACACACTTGGTGGCTTAAAAAACAACAGAAATTAATTTTCTCACAGTTTCTGAAATAAACTTGAAAATATAAACATAAAAAGTTTACACTTATTATTTTTTGTTTTCAGTTTTTTGTTTAAGTTGCTCTGTGATTTCAGATTATGGTCTGTGGTATATGTGTAATATGTACTTATAAAATTGATCATTAAAACGTCTTGTTTCTAAGTATGTTAGGAGTTTCTTGTAGAGCATTGGGCTAAGATTCTTTTTTCCACTTAGATAAGCAGTTCCTGTTTGGGATTTAGTAGCTTAAGATATGCAAATCCAGTGTAAATAAAAGCATGAATATGGTTCATCCTGTTCAAAGAATTCCTTTACTAGAGATTGTATTTAAGTGTTTAATAAATAAAACATCATATTAACAAAAAAATAAAATAAAAAAATTCTCAGAACATAGTCTCAATCAAAAACACAGTATAAAGCTATGGAGCAACAGTTCAATCTAAATCGAAAGATATGGTCTTCTCTCTTATCTGTATCTGATGCCAAAGATTGAGGAGAGGGTGTAATGGGCTTTTCCTTTTTTTCATGGTTCTGACTCCTCAGGTTGCTAACTGAAGCTTCAGTGATCTTGGAGCTAGCTTGTAGGAAAGGAGAAACTGCAAGAGAAAGGACAAGGCATTTTCTTAATTACTTATGGCTTTCTTCTTTGAAGGGCTTGCAGTGTTTAAAGCTGACTTCTCTCACTGGTGCTTTTTGGGTTCATTAGTTGCTTTTCTACTCTAGCCCTTTGGTTACACCTTAGCCCTGTTTTTCTGGTTATCCACTTTTCCAGTATTCTGGTTGTTAGAGTCTTCTTCTTTTAGTTCTCCTGTACAATGGTTTCTTTACTCAGTTTTTTCAGTAATGTTTTAGAACTGAAGAAACTTCAACTTTCTTGGGCTTGAGAAAGACACTGGTTTTCTTTTCTGTTTTATTAACTTTATTCTTATTTTTGTCTGTAAATTTATCATACAGAGAACTGTTTTATACACATTTTGAGATATAATGTCTATAGTATTGGATTTTGCAAGTTATTAATATGTGTATAATTATATGTGCATATTATGTATGTTTTTAGAGTGGAAAGAAAAGGAAAAAAAAGGCAGGCATGACTGGTCAGTTATTTTCTGGTGATTTTATTCAATAGTATAATACATTTTAAGTTTAAACAGTATAATATATTTTAATTATAATACATTAAAATTTATTCAGTATTATAATGCATTTCACATGTTGAATTTAAGTAATATTTATTCATAAAAGAAAAAAAATGAAATGATACTAAATAGTCTCATAGAAATGAAACAGATACATATATCATTCATTTATTGTTTTATTTTACTTTCTTAGATGTGTTTATTGAAAACATTTTTCATATGAATTAAGTACACTTATCAGTCATTTCTCTGAAGAACATTATATATAGAATGTACTTACCCTTAAGCAATGTAACATGGCTATTTTCAGCATTGTAGTGTTTTCCTTTCCTCTTCCTGTCTATACTGGTGGTCCAGTGGTTAAGACTCTTCACTTCCACTGCAGGAGGTGCCAGTTCAATCTCTGGTTGGGGAACTAAGATCCAAAATGCAGCGCAGCCTGGCCAAAATAATTGGGCTTCCCTTGTGGCTCAGTTGGTAAAGAATCCACCTGTAATGAGGGAAACCTGGGTTTGATCCCTGATTTGGGAAGATCCCCTGGAGAAGGGAAAGGCTACCCACTCCAGTATTGTGGCCTGGAGAATTCCATGGTATATATAGTTTATGGGTTTGCAAAGAGTCCAACACGACTGAACAACCTTCACTTTTCTTGTCTGTATGTATATAATTACTTAAATGAAAGTAACTTAGTTTCTAAAAGTTTATTATATTGTCATAAACTTCATGCTCATTGGGCTAGAACATATGATTGGCTATCCATGAAGATAACGTTCAGCTGAAAAAAGGAAAAAAAATATTACTCATGTCTGTGAACTTGTTACTTTAGAAAGTAAAAAGAAAGGTGAAAGTGAAGTCGCTCAGTCGTGTCCGACTCTTTGCGACCCCATGGACTGTAGCCTACCAGGCTCCTCTGTCCATGGGATTTTCCAGGTAATAGTACTGGAGTGGATTGCCATTTCCTTCTCCAGCAGATCTTCCCAACCCAGGGATGGAACCCAGGTCTCCCGCATTGTAGACAGACGCTTTAACCGTCTGAGCCACCAGGGAAGTCCATAAAAAAAAAAAAAGAAAGGATGTGATGCTAATTATATGTAGGATGTTTATGTAATTTTAAGACAAAATTTAAATAAGCTATCTCTGCTAATAAGTCCAGTTGAAACCATTAATTGGTTGAAACCATTTGTGATTATAATTAGTATATTTTATAGTGTTTGAAGCATTCATGGTAAGATTTTATTTTCTTCTGACTTTATGTAAAATCAAATATGGCATTTATTTTTCTTTTTGTATATAAAAGTAGTGATAGATTCAGAAAAAATTGAAAAGAATAGCACAGAGTAGTCTTGAATACTCCTCCCACAGTTTCCTCAGTGATGAAAGCTTTTTTAACTTTAATTACAAATTAAATCCAGTAAATTGCAAATAGTACACAGGTACTATTTAGATTTCATCTACTTTATAAGCACTCATATGTGTGATTATGCATGTGTGTATATTCAGTTCCATTCAGTTCAGTCGCTCAGTGGTGTCTGACTCTTTGCACGTCAGGCCTCACTGTCCATCAACAACTCCTGGAGTCCACCCAAACCCATGTCCATTGAGTCTGTGATGCCACCCAACCATCTCATTCTCTTTTGTCCCCTTCTCCTCCTGCCCTCAATCTTTCCCAGCATCAAGATCTTTTCAAAAGAGTCAGCCCTTCGCATCAGGTGGCCAAAGTATTGGAGTTTCAGCTTCAACGTCATTCCTTCCAATGAATACTCAGGACTTAACTCCTTTAGGATGGACTGGCTGGATCTCCTTGCAGTCCAAGGGACACTCATGAGTCTTCTCTAACACCACAGTTCAAAAGCATCAATTCTTCTGTGCTCAGCCTTCTTTATAGTCTAACTCTGACATCCATACATTACTACTGGAAAAATCATAGCCTTGACTAGACGGATCTTTGTTAAGAAAGTAATGTCTCTTCTTTTTAATATGCTGTCTAGGTTGATCATAGCTTTTCTTCCAAGGAGCAAACGTCTTTTAATTTCATGGCTGCAGTCACCATCTCCAGTGATTTTGGAGCCCCCCAAAATAAAGTCTGACACTGTTTCCACTGTTTCCCCATCTATTTGCCATGAAGTGATGGGACTGGATGCCATGATCTTAGTTTTCTGAATGTTGAGTTTTAAGCCAACTTTTTCACTTTCCTCTTTCACTTTCATCAAGAGGCTCTTTAGTTCTTCTTCACTTTCTGCCATAAGGGTCATGTCATCTGCATATCTGAGGTTATTGCTATTTCTCCCAGCAATCTTGATTCCAAGTTGTGCTTCTTCCAGCCCAGCATTTCTCATGGTGTACTCTGCATATACATTAAATAAGTAGGATGACAATATACAGCTTTGACATACTCCTTTTCCTATTTAGAACCAGTCTGTTCCATGTCCAGTTCTAAGTGTTGCTTCCTGACCTGCATACAGATTTCTCAAAAAGGCAGGTCAAATGGTCTGATATTCCCATCTCTCTATAGTTCTACTCATATATGAATTTATATAATTGTCACCAAAATCAAGAGATAAAAATGTTGTATAACCTAAAAATCCTTTTTAATAACCTTTATGATCACATACAATGCTTCCCCCTTCCAATTCCACTAAAATTCTGCATCCTAGACTTTAATGTTATCACATATTAATGTAATAAAAAATCTAGAGCAAGAGCTTTGAAAAGCTATAGAAAAGATACACTAAAAAACACTATGAATATGTAAAAATGGAATTCTAGAAATATTTAAGTAACCCATAGAAAGGCAGGAAAAAGAAAACAGAAAATTGAAGGGAGAAAAACAGAAACAACAGTCAGAAAACAAAAAAAAGAAAATTGGACTTAAGTCCTCAGATAAGTAATTGCATTAAATGTAAACAATCCTAATATATCACTTAAAGAAAGTGATTGTCAAATGGATAAAAGACAAGCAAGCAAACAAACAAACAAACACCCCATGAAAAAATATTAACCAGTTACATGTGTCATGAAGAGTGGAAGAGGGACTATCAAGGGCAGAAAGCATTCTGGGGCAATAGATATATTTACTGTCTTTACTGTGATGATTTTTTCATGAATGTATACATATCTTAAAGCTTAAGCAAATATATGCTTTACATATGTTCAGTTTACTGTATTTCAGTTATACTTGAATAAAGCTGTTTAATTATGGAATATTGCCACATATTTCTGACCTTGACCTGTGTCTCATTAACATATTTATAAGTATATATATTTTTAAATGAAGACATAGAAATATTGGTTAGGAAAACACCTAATATAAAAATGGAGGTATAGCTTGCACAATGTTTACAAAATTGAAAACAAAACATGACACTATATTTTCATACTAATACATTTTTCTATAGTTTCTTTTATTCTAATCTAAGTGATGATCATGATACCTTTCTTTTATACTATATGTCTTTGACAGTCTTTTCCTTTGTCCTAAATCTTAGAAGATGATTTCCCTCTTTTTTTAGTTTGAAAGAAATATCTAACACCAAAAATAAGCTTCTCTTCCTCCTATCAGAAGTCAATAAATAAATGACATTTTGCTATTCTTGAATCTATTTCATATCCTATTTTTTATTTTACAATGGACGAAGCCAAGCAGCATTTAATACCTCCATGTCTGCTATTGATCCCATCCTCTCCTTCACCATCTCAAGGATTTAAACACATCAGATGATCTTCTTGTTATTATGCTTTGGAAATCTTTACTGTTAAATATATCCTTGGTATTAAAATAGTCCCTAAACAGTATGTGTATTTATATTATCTATTTATCTCCTTGAGGACATTTAGGTTGCCTTCATGTCTTGACTGTTGCAAATAGTGCTGCTATGAACATTGAGCTGCATTTATCTTTTTGGATTAGACTTTCCTCCAGATACATGCCCAGGAGTGGGATTGCTGGATCATATGACAACTCTACTTTTAGTTTTTTAGGGACTATCCATACTGTTTTTTATAGTAGATGCACCAATTTACATTCCCACCAATACTGCTGGAAATTTCCCTTTTCTCTACACCCTCTCTACCGTTTATTGTTTGTGGACTTTTTAATGATGGCTATTCTAAACAGAATGAGGTGACATCTCATTGTAGATTTGATTTGCATTTCTTTGATAATTCATAATGTTGAGTATCTTTTCATGTGCTTATTGGCTTATATTCATATCTTCTTTGGAAAAATGTATATTTAGGTCTTTTGATAATATCTCGAATTGACGTGTTCATTTTGTTGTTGTTGTTGAGCTGTACAAGCTGTCTGTATATTTTGGAAATTAAGCCCATGTCATTACCATCATGTGTAAATATTTATTCCCAGTCCATTGACTTTCTTTTCACTTTTTTATGATTTCCTTTGCTGTGCAAAAGCTTATTATGGAAGTTTTATTAGGTCTAGTTTGTTTGTTTTGCTTTCATTTTTGTTGCCTTGGGAAACTAACCTAAGAAAACATTTGTATGATTTATGTCAGAAAATTTTTTGTCTATATTCTCGTCTAGGAGACTTGTGGTGTTCTGCCTTTTATTTAAGTCCTTAATCCATTTTGAATTCATTTACTGGGTATGGTGTGAGGATGTGTTCCAACTGCATTGATTTCCATGGGACTGTTCAGCTTTCCCATCACCACTTGGTGAAGAAACTTTCTTTGCTCCATTGTATATTCTTGTGTCCTTGGTTGAAGATTAAGTGACCAGAGGTGTATGGGCTTATTTGGGGGATTTCTTATTTTGCTCCATTGATCCATATGTCTTTTTTGTTTCAGTATCACACTGTTTGGAACATTGTAGCTTTGTGGTATTATCTGAAGTGTGAGAGGGTTACCTCCAACTTTGTCCTTCATTATCAGGATTGCTCAGGCAATTCTGGGTCTTTTCTTATTCTATATAAATTTTAAGGTTCTTTGTTCTAGTCCTACGAAAAATGTTATGGGTAATTTGATAGAGATTGCATTAAATCTATAGATTGCTTTGGGTAGTATGGCCATTTTAACAATAAAATTCTTCCAATCCAAGAGCATGTGATATTTTTTCCATCTTTTAGAATCATTTTCAGTTTCATTTATTAATGTTTTATAGTTAGCATATGTTTTTCACCTGCTCTATCAGGTTTATCCCTTGAGTATTTTTTGATGCCATTTTAAAAGGGATGTTTAACAACTCATATTCTGATATTTCATTATTATGGTAAAGTAATGCTCTCAGTGTAGGTTAACCTTTTATCCTGATATCTTGCTGAATTTATTAGTAGTAGTGGATTTTGTGTGGAATCTTTAGGATTTTCTATATATAGTACCATGTCATCTGCATATAATGACATGTAATTCCCTTCCAATTTGGATACTTTTATTTTTCTTCTTTTTTTGTCTGATTGCTGTGAGAAGAACTTCCAATACTATATTGAAAAGAAGTGGTGAGAGTGGGCATCTTTGTCTTGTTCCAGATTTACTGGGAAAGGTTTCAAGTTTTCACTGTTGAGTATTATGTTGGCTGTGTGTTTGTCATAAACAGCTTTCATTATTTTGAGATATATTCTGTCTATACCCACTTTGGTAAGAGTTATTTTTTATTATGAATGGATGTTAAATTTTATTTAATGCTTTTTCTGAATTTATTGAGATGTGTGGGGTTTTTTTTCCCTTATTTATTTACTTATTTATTTTTTTAATTTTACTTTACAATACTCTATTGGCTTTGCCATACATCGACATGAATNTCTGTCAGAGGGAAGGGAAGGGCAAGTGTATGTCTCCTCCGCCGGGTGCTTGTCGACACAGACCCAGCGCCACATGGAGAGCAGCAGGCTCCCCGGGCCTCAGGGTAACAAACGCAGCCACACCCTCATAAAGGGAGGCTCCTTTCGCTGCTGGCAAACCCCTAACAGACTTGAGTTCACTAGCACCATCCTAGACAGCAGAGACATGCGTAGCTGGTTGGGGCCTGCCCCTGCGTGTCTGGTCTCCCTCCCACATACCCAGCTCCGAGTAAACAGCCAGTAACACAGAGCTCCAGGAGCCGTGTTTGAGCCCATCCAGGAAGGCTAGTGCACAGCAGGAAAGGAGGCTAACCTCTTTGGTTGGATAATTGGCAGATCAGCTAGAAGGCCTGAAGGGGCACNCCGAGTAAACAGCCAGTAACACAGAGCTCCAGGAGCCGTGTTTGAGCCCATCCAGGAAGGCTAGTGCACAGCAGGAAAGGAGGCTAACCTCTTTGGTTGGATAATTGGCAGATCAGCTAGAAGGCCTGAAGGGGCACGCCCAAGTGTGAGGGCAGAAACCAGAGCGGCCAGTCTGCTAAGAGGCCCATTGTGGCTGAGCCCCGAGTGCGAGGCTGTTCTGCCTTGAGCCAGCATTTCCCAGACTTGCCTAGCGGCTAGGCTTACTGCACAGAAAGGAGCAGCCTCAGGCTGGCCGGGGGAGGTCACGGCCACCTTCCAGGCCTCAGCTCTGTTCCGGAATTGCCTTTGGACCTAGGCCCAAGGCCTCCTTGGGGAAGGGTTCGGGGCCGGTGGCTTACACATTGGCAAGGGCTTCAGCAGTGAGAGCTCTGTCAGAGGGAAGGGAAGGGCAAATGGATGACTTCTCCACCGGGTGCTTTTCCTCACAGACCCAGTGCTTCAAGGAGAGCAGCACACTCCCCTAGGCTGGGGAAGGCAGCCAGACCCTGGAGGTAGGCTCCGTTGGCCGCCGGCAAGGGCCTAACAGACGTGGGTTCCCTAGCCCTTTTTTACACAGGGGAGACGTGCATAGCTGGTTGGGGCCTGCCCCTGAGTTTCTGGCCTCCCTCCCACTGACCCAGGTCCGAGGAAACATCCCCTGAGCCAGAGCTGCGGGAGACACATTTGGCCCCAGCCTTGAAACCAAGTGCAGAGCAGGCATGGATGTGAGCCTCCTTTGGGGGAAGACTAGGCAACTCAGCTGGGGGTGTCTGCAAGCCCTGCAGGGGCAGGCCCAAGTGTGAGGACAGAAATCAGAGCGCCGGTCTGCTCAGAGGCGCACTCTGCCCAAGACCCTAGTGTTTGGCTCCAACCTTGAAAACAAGGGCAGAGAAGCCATGGAAACGAACCTCCTTGGGGAGAAGACTAGGCAACCCAGCTGTGTGCGTCTGGAAGCCCTGAAGGGCTGGCTTCAATGTCAGGATAGAAATCAGAGCGTCGGTCTGCTCAGAGGTGCACTCTGGCCGAGCCCTTAGTGCGAGGATGCTCTGCCCTGTTCCAGCTTGGTCCAAACTTGCCTAGCTGCTAGGATTACTGCCCAGAAAAGAGCAGGCTGTGGCTGGCTGTGGGATGTCACGGCCGCCATCCAGGTCTCAGCTCTGCTCCTGATTTGCCTTTCAACATAGGCCTGAAGCGACCTTGCGGAGGGTTTCGAGACTTCTGGCTTGCACACTCCCAAAAGGCTCCAGCAGTGAGAGCTCTGTCAGAAGGAAGGGATGGGATGATGGATGGCTTCTCCGCGGGTCCATTCCCACAAAGACCCAGCGCCACAGTGAGAGCAGCAGGCTCCCAGGGCCCCAGGCGGGGGAGTGCAGCCAAAACCCGGAAGGAGTGTCTCAATTGGCCCCAGGAAAAGGCCTAACAGACGTGTGTTCCCTAGAACTCTGCTACCCAGCAGAGACGTGCGTAGCTGGTTGGGGCCTGCCCCTGCGTGTCTGGGCTTCCTCCCACAGACCCAGCACCGAGGACAGAGCCCATGTGCCCAGAGCTCCAGGAGCCGCATTTGACTCCAGCCTGGAATCCAAGTGCACAGCAGGCAGGGAAGCGTGCCTCCTTCGGGGGAAGTCTAGGCAGCCCAGCTTGGTGCTTCGGAAAGACTTGAAGAGGCAGTCCCAAAAGTGAAGTCAAAAGCCAGAGCGGACTGTATGGTCAGAGGCCCACTCTGGCCGAGCCCCGAGTGGGAGGCTGCTCTGTCCTGATCCAGCCTTGCCCAAACTTGCCTAACTGGTAGGCTTACTGTCTTACCCTCGGAGTTCTGCCCGAGTGCGCCTCTGAGCAGACCGGCCGCTCTGGTTCTGCCCTCACACTTCGGCCTGCCCCTTCAGGGCTTGCAGACGCACCCAGGTGGGCTGCCTAGTCCTCCCCCAAGGAGGCCTGCTTCCGTTCCTGGTGTTCACTTGGCTTCCAGGTAGGGGCCAAATGCGGCTCTTGGAACTCTGGGCTCAGTGGCTGTTTCCTCCAACGTGGGTCTGTGAGCGGGAGCCCAGACACGCAGGGGCAGGCCCAACCTTCTAAGCATGTCTCTGCTGGGTAGGAGAGTTGTAGGGAAACCAAGTCTGTCAGGGCCTTGCCGTCAACCAATGTAGCCTCAATCTCTGGGGGAGTGTCAGCATTCCCGACCCTGGGGCCCTGGGAGCTTGCTGCTCTCTCTGAGGCTCTGGATCGGCTTGGGCAAGCACCCGCCAGAGAAGACATCCACTTGCTCTTCCCGTCCCTCTGACAGAGATCTCATTGTTGGAGCCCTTGGCAGTGAGAAAGCCACCAGACACGAACCCCTCTCCCAAGAGTCCTCAGCCATAGGTCCATAAGCAAACGCAGAGCAGAGCTGAAGCCTGTTAGGCAATCGTATCCTCCCCCGGCCAGCCACAGCCTCCTCCTTTCTGGGCAGCAAGCCTAGCAGCTAGGCATGTCTGGAGACGGCTGGCTCAGGGCAGAGCAGCCTCGCACTCGGGGCTCTGCCAGAGTGNCATGTACTCGTTTGACCTTTGCAGCTTTCTCTAAGGATCCAGAGATTCATTTGAGTAGCCCCCCAGAAGTTGGAAAGTCAGTCACAGTCACGTGTTTGGTGCCTGATGTTTACCCATTTGAAAGGCTGGAGATAGAGCTGTTGAAAGGCAACCGTTCCATGAAAATACAGGAATTTCTGGAGCCTTCAGAAAAAAAGGCCCAGGAAACAAAGAGCTTGGAAGTGACCTTCTCGCCTACTGATGAGGATATTGGGAAAGCTCTTGTTTGTCAAGCTACATTACACATTTATGATGATGATTCTCCACCCAAAATAAGGAAAACTACAAAAGAACTGGAAGTTTACAGTAAGTACTTGTGTCCGTCTATGGGAATAGTTAGCACTAAACTGAGCAGCTACAGTCAAGAAGAAACATGTTTGTAGTTTTTATACCATTTTGATTCACTGAGAGCGTAATTCTTATCAACTACATAATTTAAAAAAAAGCACACCCAATTAGGTTGAGAAAAGTTGAGCTTAAGTTCTGTCTCCATTAACCTTGAATTAAAGTCACTTAATTTCTCAATCTATCAAAGGGGAATAATGATAATACCACCTGATTGGGAAGCTTCCCTTGTGACTCAGTTGGTAAAGAATCTGCCTGCAATGCAGGAGACCAGGGTTCTATCCCTGGATTGGAAAGATCCCATGGAGAAGGGAATGGCAATCCCCTCCAGTACTCTTGCCTATTAAATCCCATTGACTGAGGAGCCCAGTCCAGAGGATCACAGGAGTTGGACTCTACTTGGTGACTCAGTCACCACCACCTGATTGGGTAGTGAGAAATAATAGGTTCAAATGATAAAATTTTTTAAATTATGTTTTGTAAACTCTTACATTATGCCTTGAGATATCAAAGTATAGAAGTTTTATAAGCAGTTTTTAGTCTGTGTGTGAGTATATATGTGGGTGCCCACCTGGACACATGTGCATGGGATGGGAGAGAGGAGATGAGATTTGATTGTCTCCATTCTCTCAGAGATGGCTGGGGGATTTGAGGCTGTCTTATAATCCCAAAGTTGTGTAGGAGTACTCACTGTGTTCTGTTCTAGACTAAAATGCCCTGTTCTTCTCTAGACACCATATCTGAAAGGAGCATTGCCTTCTACATGTTTAGCTGAGACAGAATGAGATGGGATGGATTTTATCAATGTTTTGAGAAGAACAGTCAGAAATAGGAGATATTTTTCCTAGGAACATAAAACTTGGAAATGAAAGCTATAATTAAGTATCTGAATGGCTGTCATGTAGAAGTGAAATTTGGATTATTCTTTAGCAATAGAGGACTGAAATATGACCAGTGTATAGCAGTTAGTTACAAAGAGAAAGATTTCAGCTCAATAGAGGGAAAATGTTCTAATAATCAGAGCTGTCCAAATATCAAATGGACAATATTTACTATAAGGCAGTGGACTGCTTTGTACACTGGAAGTATTAAAGCTGACTTGCATGAACATTTGGCAAGGAAGCTGAGCTGGAATTTGTACCTTACGTGGGAGATTGAGCCACATAATTCTAAGGATTTTTCTTAATTTCTGAGTATCTATGGCCATCTGAAAACACCAAACATCAAAAAAAGTAACTCCATCAAATCAGTCAGAAACTGGATTGGCTAATTTTCATGACTCAGCAATTCTTTATACTAGTTTGGCAGAGTAAGTTTGTCAGATTGAGAAAGCTGTAAATACAGTCCATGAGAATATTTACAGTAGCCCTGTGGGACCATTATGATGCTTAGCAATGACTAATACTGTGTTCTGCCTTCTCAGTCTCACCCAAAGACACAGCTATATCCGTGAATCCCTCCACAAGGCTGCAGGAANGCCACCTCATGCAAAGAGTTGACTCATTGGAAAAGACTCTGATGCTGGGAGGGATTGAGGGCAGGAGGAGAAGGGGAAGACAGAGGATGAGATGGCTGGATGGCATCACTGACTCGATGGACGTGAGTCTGAGTGAACTGCAGGAGTTGGTGATGGACAGGGAGGCCTGACATGCTGCGATTCATGGGGTCACAAAGAGTCAGACATGACTGAGCGACTGAACCGAACGGAACTGATGTCTAATTTAAAACAGGAGGGGAATCAATATATATGTCATCAGAAATCATAGATAGTTATGTTATTCATTTTTTATCTTTGGAATAAAGTAGCCTTCAATATCCATGAATTACTTTTTATAAAAGAAATTATAAGAAAAACAAATACTTTAATCCACTATTTTATAAAATGAATTCCTTTTGTTACAACTATGAAACTTTACAAAACTATTTTAGAAAAGCTGCAAAATGAAAGTGAAATCATTCAGTCTTGTCTGACTCTTTGTGACCCTATGGACTGTAGCCTGCCAGGCTTCTCTGTCCATGGAATTCTCCAGACCAGAATACTGGAGTGGGTAGCTATTCCTTTCTCCAGGGGATTTTCCCAACCCAGGATCAAACCTAGGTCTCCCGCATTGCAGACAGATTCTTTACTGTTGGAGCCACCAAAAAAATCTGCAACTATTATATTTAATTTATTCTTTATTCATAGTTGAATTGATGCTTATATCAATTCTAAGATAATTTCATTGCAAGGTAACTATTAACATCAGAAAATAGGTTACTTACTTCTTGTTATTTGAACAAGAAAATATTGCATTATTCAACTTTTCTAACTAATGGAAGGCAAGTTATATAAATAATTTAACAATTTGTGAGTTTGCCATAACTTTAAATTTTAGAGTTTCATAAATGTATATTTTAAATTAAAATGCAATTTTCACTGTTTTACCTTTTAATAAGTGATATAATCCTTCTTACTCACATGCACAACTAAATGGCATGTTTGTGCAGTTCAGTGGATAACATTGTGCCTCTACAATGTTCCTGACTACATTTCTATATGTTAATACATTTATGCCGATAGCAATGAATTTTGTAGGCTTGAAACTGCAATCATTAAGCCTTCTCTTTGATGCAACTCTTCTAATAATGGGTAAAAAATTAAGTTAGAAAATAGTAGCTAGAAGTAGTGTTTGAATGAAATACTAGATATTTATTGAATATAGTCTCCATAAACTCCATTTTGTTTTTCTAAAACATAGACTTCCAAATCATAATTCAGTTCGATTGTTCTTGTTGGTTACTTAGTAGCAACTGGATGCTAGCTGCTTAAAACTCTTTTAGTCTCACTCTTCTTTTGGAAAGCAAATAATCATGACATCTAATTCATAGAATTTTTTTAATTAAACAAAACTAAATTGTGTAAAGCACCTTCACAGTGTTGAGCTGAAGAAAATGTTTATTCTGCCTCTTATATCACTGAGTTTAAAGAGATATTAATAATTTATTTGACTCTTACATGTTTGTTATATTTCTCTCTTTAAACTTTTCTAAAAAGAATATTTAGATATGTTGAAGGATATGGTAAATCAGGCATATTGACCAAATATTATATCAGAACTACAGAAAATCTGTTGAAATAGAACAAATCATAGGAAGTTCCTATAGAACCTGGAGAGGTTAAATTAAGAGGAGCTCGTGTACACCTGTGGGGGATTCATGTTGATGTATGGCAAAGCCAATAGAGTATTGTAAAGTAAAATAAAGTAAAAAAAATTAAAAAAAAGAAACAAAGGAAAAAAGATAATAGCATTTAATTTACAGATTTTTGAATGACTAATGCAAAATTTATAAATTTTGATTGGCATCACAGAAATAATCATGACTTTGTCTCTTAAAGTTAAAATACAGCCAAGGAAACAGATAATTTTAAAACTTCAGTATTCTAACTAAAATCCACAGTAGAACTTACTCTCAACTATAAGTTCAAAGATACACTTGGTTTCTCCTGAATTCCTTAAATTTTTTCACCTGATCAGCACTACTGTTGTTATTTAGTCACTCAGTCATGCACGACTCTATGACCCCATGGCTGCAGCACACCAGGCTTCCCTGTGCTTCACTGTCTCCCAGATCTTGGTCAAACTCATGGCCAATGAGTCAGTGATGCCATCTGACCATCTCATCCTCTGTTTTCCCATTCTCCTCCTGCCTTCAATCTTTCCCAGCATCAGGATCTTTTCCACTGTGTCAGCCCTTTGCATCAGGTGGCCAAAGTATTGGAGCTTTAGCTTCAGCAATAGTCCTTCCAATGAATGTTTAGGACTGATCTCCTTTAGGATGGACTAATTGGATCTCCTTGCAGTCCACGGGACTCTCAAGAGTCTTCTCCAATATCACAGTTCAAAAGCATCAATTCTTTGGCACTCAGCTTTCTGTATAGTCGCACTCTGACATCCATACATGACTACTGGAAAAACCATATCTTTGACTAAATGGACTTTTGTTGGCAAATAATATTTTTGCTTTATAATATGCTGTCTAGGTTTGCCATAGCTTGTGTTCCAAGGAGCCAAGCATCTTCTAATTTCATAGCTGCAGTCAGTATTTGTAACAATTTTCTAGCCCTAGAAAATAAACTCTGTCATTGTTTCCATCGTTTCTCCATCTATTTGCCATTAAGTGATGTGACTGGATGTCATAATGATCTTAGTTTTTTGAATGTTGAGTTTAAGCCAGCTTTTCCCCTCTACTCTTTCACTTTTATCAAAAGGCTTTTTAGGTCATCTTTGCTTTCTGCCATGAGGGTGATCAACACCATGACTAACCCCAAATCTAGAAGGAAACAGGGGCTTATAGAAAGATAGAAATCTTAGCAGTTGCTTGTCTAGGACAAAAGCTGGAGACTACAATACAAGCTAGTAGGAAGAATAAATTAGACTATCTTTCTTCCATTTTATATTCTAACCTCCTTTGTTGAAGATTAATTGACCAAAGGTATATGGGTTTATTTCTGAGTGCTCTGTTCCTTTCCATTGATCTACATGTCTGTTTTTGTGGAAATACTACACTCTTTTGATTATTATAATTTTGAAGTGTTTTCTAAAGTCTGGGAGAGTTATGCCTCCAGCTTTGTTCTTTTTCCTCAGGATTGCTTGGTGAAATCTTGGTCATTTGTTATTCCATATAAATATTAGAATGGTTTATTCTAGTGCTGTAATAAATATTATGAGTAATTTGATAGCAATCCCATAAATATGTAGATCATTTTGGGTAGTATGGCTATTCTAACAATATTAATTCTTCCAATCCAAGAGCATGGAATATCTTTCCATTTCTTTGAATCATCTTCAATTTTCTTTACCAGGGCTTTATAGTTGTCATCATGTAAGTCTTTCACCTCCTTGGCTGAGCTTATTTCTAAGTATTTTAAAATATTTTGTTGATATTTTAAAAGGGATTTTAAAATTTTTTCACTTACTACTATTTCATTGTTAGTGTAAAAAAATGCAGCTTATTTCTGTGTGTTAATCTGGTGTTCTGCTATCTTGTTGAATATATTCATCAGTTCTAGTAGCTCTTATGTAGAGTCTTACAGTGGAGAAAAGACAGTGTTTTCTGCAAGTAGTGTTGGGAAGGATGGAGAGCCACATGTAAATAAATGAAGTTAGAACCCTCATATATGCTCAAAAATGAACTCAAGATAACTAAATATTTGAACCTAAGACATGGCACCATAAAACTCCTAAAACAGAACAGAGGAAAAACATCCTCTGACATAAATCATACCAAGGTTTTCTTAGGTCAGTCTATCAAGGAAACAATAACAAAAATAAGCAACAAGACTTAGATTTATAAGCTTTTTAACAGCAAAGTAAACTATTAAAAAACAGAAAGACAAGATATGGACTGGAAGAAAACATTTACAAATGATGTGAATGACAAGAGCTTAACAGCTCATAAAACTCAATAACCAAAAAAACAAAACAAAACAAAACAAAACAAAACAAAACAAATACAAACAACCCAATCAAGATATGGGAATAAGATCTAAATTTCACTTTTTTTCCCAAAGAAGATACAGAGATTAATATATGCCAGTAGGCATATTAAAGGATGCTTGACATCACTAATTATCAGAGAAACAAATGCAAGTCAAAGCAACAATGAGGTATCACCTCACGCTGGTTAGATTGGCCATCCTTAAAAAGTCTACAAATAACAAGTGCTGGAGAGGGTGTTGAGAAAACCTTCCCACATTATTGGTTGGAATATAAATTGGTATATCTGCTATGTAAAACAGTGTAGGGGTTTCTTAAAAAACTAAAATTGAAGTTACCATGTATGTCAGTCAGTCAATCTTGTCCAATTCTTTGTGACCCCATGGACTGTAGCCTGCCTGTCTCCTCTGTCCATGGACTTCTTCAGACAAGAATACTGGAGTGGGTTGGCATTCCCTTCTTCAGGGGGTCTTCCTGACCCAGGGATAGAACCTCAGTCTATTTGCAGGCATATTCTTTACCATCTGAGTCACCAGGGAAGCCCAGCAGCCCTACTCCTGGGCATATATCCAGAGAAAACTCCAGTTAAAAAGTTATATATACTCCAGTGTTCATAGCAGCACTATTTACAATAGCCAAGATATGGAAACAGCCTAAATATCCATGAACAGGAAAATGGATAAAGAAAATGTGTATACACAATTGAATACTACTCAGACATAAAGAAAAATGAAATAATACTGTTTGCAGCAACATGATTGGACCTAGAGATTGCCATACTAAGTGAAGTCAAACAGAGAAAGACAAATACCTTATGATGTCACTTACATGTAGAATTTAAAATATGACACAAATGAACTCATGTACAAAAGAGAAACAGACTCACAGACATAGAAAACAAACTTATGGTTACCAAAGGGGGAAAAGGGTTGGGAGGGATAAATTAGAAGTTTATGAAGAGCAGATACAAACTAATCTATGTATGAAATATATAAACAACAAAATCCTACTGCATAACATGCTGCTGCTAAGTCACTTCAGTCATGTCCGACTCTGTGCGACCCCATAGACAGGGGGCCACTGTCTCTGGGATTCTCCAGGCAAGAACACTGGAGTGGGTTGCCATTTCCTTCTCCAGTGCATGAAAGTGAAAAGCGAAAGTGAAGTCGCTCAGTCGTGCCCGACTCTTAGCGACTCCATGGACTGCAGCCTAGCAGGATCCTCCGTCCATGGGATTTTCCAGGCAAGAGTACTGGAGTGGGGTGCCATTGCCTTTTCCACTGTATAACATAGGGAGCTGTTAATATATTCAGTATCCTGTAATAAGCCATAAAATACAAGAACATAAAATAATATGTATGTATAACTGAATCATTTTCCTGTATACCAGAATCTAACATAACAATGTAAATCAGCTATATTTCAATAAAACTAACAAAAAACAACAATACCTAGAAAAAGAAAAAAAAAAGAATAAACCAGACATTTTTAGTGAATTGATAAAATTTGGTTATGAGCTATTCTGAGACTGTAGCCATTAAGAATTGTAAATATAATAAGAAGTTAAAATTCTTTTGGAGGCTTTTCCTTCAGGAACTCCTTCAGGAGTTCACAGAAAAGATTAGGAAGAATTCAAAGAGATACCAGCTGTGGGGTTAGGTGGGTGAAAGGAGCAGCAGTCACTGCTAAAAATACTCCCAGACTTATCTTCTCTATAATGTTTACGTATGTATCTGTTCTTGGTATCTGTTGATTGATTTTGTCCTTATTTGTGGTATGGTTTTTATACTTCTTTTTGGCTTGCCTTTTAACATTAGATTCAATGCCAGAAACTAAGAATTTTATCTTGTTTCATGTTGGATAGTTTTGAACTTGTATAAATATTCTTGTGCTTTCCAAATTTACCAATCATATTAAATTATTCTACTATTCTATTCCTGTGGGCAGAGTAAATATAGAAATAGAGAGAAGTTATGAATTAAAGTGGTTGAAAACACTTCTTATAAAATAAAACACCACACAGAGAATGTTTCTTTAAAACACTATGTAAATTTAGTAAATATTTATGATCACTGACTGAAAGAAAAACACATGGAAAAACTTCATTCTGTATTTAAGAGTGATGATCATTAACCACATTTTACTGAAGCAAAAACTTACAATCCAAAGTTTCTAATAATCTTCAGGGATACATCTATAAAATGTGAAATTTTAGAGGATATAACTGTTTTGAAATTCCTAAATTTGTTTCCACATTGATATCAAATAGTCAGGTGAGTTGAAGATAGGGAAACCACTCTCAGTGCATCTGCCAAGGAATTTCAGACTATTTGATGAATTTTTTTCTTTTAAATTTTTAGGTAGTAAGTTCTGAAAATAGAAACTGTTGAAAGCTATCTGACCTGAATTTATTTCACAAAATTGTATTCCCTTCTAAAAGTGTGCCTGTGATTTATTCTGTGTCACTGCTGTATCTACACTAATGTACCATTATGCATAGTGGATGTTTCAGAGATATAACCATCCTTCTTCCTGAAGCCAGAACTTTATGATTACGTCAGACATTGTCTGGCATAATCTATTTAGCTTGTTGATTTTACCTCCATAGGTAAATTAATCTGGAATAATTACTCAAATATTTGCACTTCTATGTTTAAAATTTTCTAGAAAAAAGGAATTATGCATGCAGGAAGTGTGCAGGGGGGTTGAAGATAACAAATGATACATCAAGTACAGCCTAATGTGGCTTTACTGGAGTAGAAACACTGGTAATAAATCACCTGCCATTGTTGATAATAAAATACTGCATTGGCCTCCATCAGCCACAAGAGAAAGGTTAAATGTTATTACTCACAATAACCATGTGGTCTTCATAGCTGACACCTCCAATATTAAATCCCATCATTATTTTCTATAGAAAACATTTGATCTTTATTCCTAGTAGAGCATTTTTGTAAAGAACTACTTTGCTAATATCTAATATCCTTGAAATACTTTCATTCATTTTATAGTTATTTTACTCTGTGAAAGTATCTCTTCTCTTTAGTATAAAACTACTTTTGTGTAATGGCTAGCTTTGGGAGGTTGAAATTTATTTTGGCCAACAGTAAGTAACCTTTTAATGATTGGATTCATATAAACTCAGTATTGATGTAGCCTGAAAATTGAAATATTATCCTTGAATAGGTTCAGTGATTTATTTTCTAGTTTATTTATTAAGTCAAATTTAAATTTTTGTCCATATTACATTCATTCTAAATTACTCTTATTTCAGACACCAGCCTCATCTCTTGACCTGTCCATACAACAGTTATTTCTGTAAAAAGCTTTTTGTAACAATTAATTTCTGAATTAATTGTTATAGGATGGACTTGAAATATATGTTGGTCTAAAAGGAAAAGCATGAAATTTATTTAAGGATATGCACACATAGGGCTTATATTTATCAAGGTACTGACATATGTATATGTATATGTATATATACACAGAAGCTTGTATAGTGAAAATACTGATTATGTACATATAGCTAAATGGTAACAAACACTTCCAGCTGTAGACCCAAATGAAATTACACTATTGATGACCCCATGTACATGTCCACCTTATTGCTCACTCTTCTTTATGAAAGGTATTAAATTTGTACTTACAAAATAGTTTTTCAGCTGTATTGGGCCTATGGCTTCCTTCCTGTGCTGCTTCTGTTCATAAACTGCTTTAACGGATAGCTTCTTTCAGTGATCATCCAGAGAACAGCAAGGTTTTATTGAAATTGTTTTATCTCCTAACATTCCCTGAACAACCAACCTCAAAGTGTCAGTGAAGTCATGCTTAATGTACAAAGAAAGAGAAAATTCCTCCTGCATAACTCATTGAAGAGAATTGTTAACTGGGCATATCAGCATTGCACTTGACCAGTCACACTCATATCCATTCAACCAAACTAACAATGATTTTCTTAATGACTCAACCCAAGATCTTCCTCTGAAAAGGCACATTTCTTCAATGAAAACCATCTTCTATTCATATATGCTTTTAAAATTTTACATATGGTCATCAAGAACAAGATGGTGGAGGAGTAGGTAGACATGGAGTATATCTCTCTTCAAGGTTACATCAGGAATAAACCTTCAGACACAGAAGTGCATGCACAACACCAGCTGAGAGCATACAGGAGTACCTGACCAGTGGAAAAGAATATATAGACCCATGCCAAACTCACTAGGATGAAGGAACTAGGGGAAAAATGGGAGCGTTAGTAGGATTGGACCTGCCTTCAGCAGGTGGGGGAACTGAATCAGAGGTCCGATTCCCACATCAGGGCGATTATCTGAGTCAGAGGAGGAGCATTTAAGGCTGAAAGTGAAAGAGTTGATCTGTGGAAGCCTAAATGGAATGAGAATCAGACAGTCCTTGCCGCAGCCATACATATCCTGGAGAAGGATGTAGATCCCCTGGAAGGTGCAGCAACTGGGAGCTGGAGTTTAGGGATTGTGGAGCAAACTCAGGGTGAAGACTGCTGTCGACTGTGGAAAGACAGATCAAGGGGATGTGAGGGAGATTGTGATGGGAAATGCCTGTGGAGGAAAGCCGGTCAACCATGGAAGCAAGGTGATATTGCTGAGTTAGGCAAAGGGGGTAGAGCCATCCCCATAGCCTCTCTCCTCCAATACACAGGCATTGGCATCTGAACAATAGAGAGGCTGACACATCAAACGCCCGTCGCACTGAACTACAGCGTAGGACCCCTCCCAGGGTGCCCCTTTAAGTGCCTGATGCCCAGATCTACAGAGTAGGACCCCAGTCGGGGGTCCCGTCTATGTGCCTGACACACCAAACAACAGAGAAGGAGCGAGGCAAGGGAGCCCTCTAAGTGCCTGACCAGGTGGAGCTATGGAGAAACACTGGCCAAAGAGGCCTTCTGATCGTCAGGTACAAGAGGCTCAAAAAAAGACTCTGATAGGGCTATAACTCCTGCAGTGGAGGCAGTCTGTGTCCTTGCACACTTGGTGCTGCCAGAGCACCGCACACCAAAGCAACTGTGCCCCCTTCACATTCAACTCTCACTGAAGCAGAGTTGCCACAGGCGAAAAAATCTTGCGTCTATGTGTGCAGGGTCGCTTCAGTCGTGTCTGACTCTTTGCGACCCTGTAGTCTGTAGCTGCCAGGCTTCTCCGTCAGGGAAGGTGGTTCTCTAGGTAAGAATACTGGAGCGGTATTGGCCAATACTAGTTGCCATACCCTTCTAGAGCACTACATTTACTGCTGCCATAGTTGCCAACTCCCCTGAGTACCTGGTGCTCCCAGAACTCCTGCAACCGAGGCAGTTGCACCACCTCCACACCTGGCCCACACAGGGGCAAACCCAAATCCTCCAGGGCAGCCTCAGGAATAAACCCCAGTGGATGACCCACAGCAGAGGTGGAAATAAAACCACAATTGAAACCCAGCAGCAGTGTGGCTAAGGAAGAAAACCGAAAACCTTCTCACAGTAGTACATGCTGCAGACTAAATCCAAATGATCAACTAGGGAGACTCTGTGTCTGTGGAATATATAAAAGGTCATTGAGAGCACCCACAAAAGAAAAGGCACTTAGTTTTGATAGCTGTGGATATTGGAGGCAAGAACAAAGAGGAGCTGGACCAGATGAGAATCTGAGCTTCCCCCACAACAGGTCTTGATATCTGGATTCCAGTGTTGAAGGGCATCCTAGGGAGGTGAGGGGGCTTTCCCGGTGGCTCAGAGGTTAAAGCATCTGCCTGCAATGCGGGAGACCTGGATTCGATCCCAGGGTTGGGAAGATTCCCCTGGAGAAGGAAATGGCAACCCACTCCAGTATTCTTGCCTGGAAAACCCCATAGACAGAGGAGCCTAGTGGGCTATACTCCACGGGGTCACAAAGAGTCGGACACGACTGAGTGACAGAGGTGAGGTGGACTGTGACTCCCAGTGAAGGAAAGGACTCTGACAACAGTGACTCAAGAAAAATATTTATTAATTTTATATTTTGACTTGTTCTGTAGATTCTTTTTTCCTTCTTTTTCCTCCCCTCCCCCCCCCACGTTGTAGTTGTCCATTTTATTGGCACTATGGAATCTAATTACATTTTTTGAAAATTTTTTTTCTCAGTCACATTTTTTTTTTTTAACTGTTGTGATAAACCTCTATCTGTATGTTGTGCTTTTGCAGTTCTGTGGAATTTCCTTTTGTTTTGCTCTTTTTTTAATTTTGATTTTTTAAACCTTAATTTTTTTCTACATTTATTCCTTTCTCTGCTTTTTATACTGTGTTTTTTTCCCCTTGCAGTTTATCTTTAATGTATATAAATATTCTTCATCTACTTCTATTTAACCTTGCTTATCTATTCCTTCCTTTTCTTTCTTTCCTTTCTTCTCAACATATTTGTTAGTTTTACCTTCATTGCTTTATTTTGCAATTGGCACTTTGCTATAGTTTTGTTTTCCACTTTGTATTTAGTTAGTTTTGTTCTGGTAGATATAATTTTTGGTTTCCTTTGTTCGCTGGGTCAATCTATTCTTTAATTTTGTTGGACTGATCTGATTTTGCTTGTGGGTGTGTATGTATCTGTGTATATTCAGTCACAGTTTTTATTGTTGTTATAAACCGCTGCATCTATATTGGGCTTCTGTAGTTCTGTGGAGTTTTCCTTTTTTCTTTCTTCTTCCATCTTCTTTTTTATAATTTTAACTTTTAATTTTTTAAACTTATTATATATTTTCTACATTTATTCCTTTGTTTGCTTTTCCTACTGTTCTTTTCCCCTTGCAGTTAACCTTTAATGTATATAAATCTTCTTCATCTACCTCTATTTAACTTTGCATATCTATTCTTTCCTTCTTTACTTTCTTTCTTTTCTTCTCAACATATTTGTTAGTTTTGTTTTCATTGCTTTATTCCCTACTTGCCACCTTGCTTTAGTTTTGTTTTCTGCTTTGTACTTTAGTTAGTTTTATTCTCCACTGGTAAATATAATTTTTGATTTCCTTTGTTCACCAGGTCAATCTATTGTACTTTGTTTTTGTTGGACTGTTTTGACTCTGCTCATGGGTGTTTATGTACATGTTTATATTCCATTATATTAATTATTATTTGCCTGATTTTGTACCTGCCATTTGTCTGGGGTTCATCTTTGGTTTCTCATTTTTTTAAATATATTTTTAAATCTTACTGAATGCCATAACAAACTGCTTGTGGAATCTTTGTCCCTTACCCAAGATCAAGCTCTGAGGCTTTGGAATGGGAGCACTGACTTCAAGGTGTCAGATTACCAGAGAACTAACCCTAGGGAGTATCAAATAGTGAGAACTGACACAAAGTTGAATACAAGACCCAGTATCACCCAACCACCAGTAGCACCGTGTGAGGATACTTCATCTAAACAACAAACAAAACAAAAATACAAACCCATTCACCAGCAGACAGAATTATTACCTCACTCAGCCTTGTCCATCAGAAGAAAAACAAACAAATACTCAGCACAAATATGCTACAAAGCTTACAAAAAAAACTGGACCAACTTTAGGAGAGCAGAAATCAAAAAGAAGAAAGAATTCAACCATGAAGCCTGGGAAAAGGAGACCTCAAACACAATAAGTAAAAATAATAATAATAATAAATAGAGAAATACTACACAGATGAAGAAAAAAACAAGAAACACAGAAGTCCAAATAAACGAAGAGGAAATAGGCAAACTCCCTGAAAAAGAATATTGATAGTAAAGATGATCCAAAACCTTGTAAACAAAATGGAGAAAATGCAAAATCGACTAACAAGGACCTAGAAAAATTAAAGATGTGTATAAGAGACAGCTTTGCGACCCTGTAGTCTGTAGCTGCCAGGCTTCTCCGTCAGGGAAGGTGGTTCTCTAGGTAAGAATACTGGAGCGGTATTGGCCAATACTAGTTGCCATACCCTTCTAGAGCACTACATTTACTGCTGCCATAGTTGCCAACTCCCCTGAGTACCTGGTGCTCCCAGAACTCCTGCAACCGAGGCAGTTGCACCACCTCCACACCTGGCCCACACAGGGGCAAACCCAAATCCTCCAGGGCAGCCTCAGGAATAAACCCCAGTGGATGACCCACAGCAGAGGTGGAAATAAAACCACAATTGAAACCCAGCAGCAGTGTGGCTAAGGAAGAAAACCGAAAACCTTCTCACAGTAGTACATGCTGCAGACTAAATCCAAATGATCAACTAGGGAGACTCTGTGTCTGTGGAATATATAAAAGGTCATTGAGAGCACCCACAAAAGAAAAGGCACTTAGTTTTGATAGCTGTGGATATTGGAGGCAAGAACAAAGAGGAGCTGGACCAGATGAGAATCTGAGCTTCCCCCACAACAGGTCTTGATATCTGGATTCCAGTGTTGAAGGGCATCCTAGGGAGGTGAGGGGGCTTTCCCGGTGGCTCAGAGGTTAAAGCATCTGCCTGCAATGCGGGAGACCTGGATTCGATCCCAGGGTTGGGAAGATTCCCCTGGAGAAGGAAATGGCAACCCACTCCAGTATTCTTGCCTGGAAAACCCCATAGACAGAGGAGCCTAGTGGGCTATACTCCACGGGGTCACAAAGAGTCGGACACGACTGAGTGACAGAGGTGAGGTGGACTGTGACTCCCAGTGAAGGAAAGGACTCTGACAACAGTGACTCAAGAAAAATATTTATTAATTTTATATTTTGACTTGTTCTGTAGATTCTTTTTTCCTTCTTTTTCCTCCCCTCCCCCCCCCACGTTGTAGTTGTCCATTTTATTGGCACTATGGAATCTAATTACATTTTTTGAAAATTTTTTTTCTCAGTCACATTTTTTTTTTTTAACTGTTGTGATAAACCTCTATCTGTATGTTGTGCTTTTGCAGTTCTGTGGAATTTCCTTTTGTTTTGCTCTTTTTTTAATTTTGATTTTTTAAACCTTAATTTTTTTCTACATTTATTCCTTTCTCTGCTTTTTATACTGTGTTTTTTTCCCCTTGCAGTTTATCTTTAATGTATATAAATATTCTTCATCTACTTCTATTTAACCTTGCTTATCTATTCCTTCCTTTTCTTTCTTTCCTTTCTTCTCAACATATTTGTTAGTTTTACCTTCATTGCTTTATTTTGCAATTGGCACTTTGCTATAGTTTTGTTTTCNAAAGGAGACATGGCGAGGGAAATGGAGAGAAAGTGACAACGTTTAAAATTAAAAGGAGAAAATCTAAGTCAAGGAACATGTTCCTCTTTAAATATCCTCAATCCTACCTATGCATTTGGCAGACAGCCTCAATGTACATACTTCATGTCCTTATCAAGTCTTTTATTTACATGTGCTATTCCATATTGTTTTAGAATTCCAGTTCCTTGATAAGGAATTGTGTTGGTATTATATTTAGGGAAACCTAGGTTTTTTCCTAGAGTATCCTTTATCCAGGGCACATTAATCACTAGTATTTTCAATTTTATGTAGAGTAAACTGATTTTCTACATGACATGCTTTCCTCTCAATCACTAGATTAGATTTTATGGGAAAATTAGATTTTGTGGGATCTAATGATCCCACAAAATAGCTACTTTATCCACTTTGGCAAATATTAAGTCACAATTTACCATCTAAACAATGAAAACAGCAGTTTATAATATATACTGAAAGGTAGACTTTAAGTGGCTTATTGAAGACAAAGCTGATAATTTATGTGATGATGCTGATAACACACAATACTGATCCATAGCCACAAACAGAAGATGGAAAGGCTGATCATTAAATTGGGAAATAGGAGGATACTGCTAATGTATGTTGGAAATACATTCATATATGTTTTAGATATATACACATATATAAGATACTATAAATTGATGTGGGCATCTAAAATGAAAGCCTAAAAAGATTATAGAAAAGCTCTGACAAATGGCAACAAAATTGCAACATTAAGCCTACTACTAAAAGGCACTTCAAAATCTGTTAGAGTAATGTTAAAAATAGATACAGCTTTCAAGTATCTTCCTTTAGTCTATTTAGGTTGAAAGATACTTTCAGAACAACTGGAAAGTGTAAACACATACTGGAGATTAGACAATGATATTGGCGTTAGTTCTCTAGGGTGCAGTTACGCTGCTGCGGTTACATAGGAGGTTGTCCCAGAAATGCGGGCTGACGTGTGCAGGGCTGAAGTGTCGCACTGTCTACAGTTTAAAGTTTCAATAATTAAGGGGGTTGGGAGGAAGTAAGCGTCTCTGTGTGAACCTATGTGTGTATAGAGAAAGAGAAAGAAAAAAAAAANCCATTTCCTTCTCCAGGGAATCTTCCCGACCCAGGGATTGAACCCGGGTCTCCCTCATTGTAGACAAGTGCTTTAGTGTCTGAGCCACCAGGGAAGTCCTTCATATATATACTTAGAGCTTAAGATCTATGTGGTTCAGGAACCTGGTTGGCAAGTGCAGCCTACGTGCAACCTCAGGGCAGGCGGAGGCGTGACCCGGTCCAGACACTGCTTGGCCCTGGGAATGGGGGCATCAAGGGGGATTATGACAGGAGAAGGTCAGGAAGCCCCAGTCATGTATTGTCAAGTACCAGGCTTCCAAATTTGGTAGTTTGTGAACATTCACCAGGTCACTTTTTGGTTGGTTGGTTGATTGGTTGGTTGGGGTTTTTTTAACCTACAACCTTCTAGATTGCTTTGTCTTGGTCTTCAAACTGTTTAGACTTGTTATCATGGCAGTGATGCTTGGGCTTAACCAGATCATGACTGTTGGAATTTCATCTTATCATGAATTCCTGAGAATGTTGGCAAGAATTAGCAACCGCAAAATTATAGTAGGTCATAAGCAATTTGAAGTTTTTCTCAAACCTTACACAAACATTAAATATTCCAGAGTCATAATCTCTATTCTGTGGTTGATGCAATCGAGTCTGAAGAAAGAATTCAACTCTTCACAGGAATGTGAACTTTTAAAATATATATGTTTTAGTTCAGAAACTTTATTTTTTAACAGCAAAATTGAACAGGAAGTGTAGGGCTCCTATAAGTACACAAACTCCTTGACTGTCAACATCCCCCATAAGAGAGGCACATTTGTGACAGTCTGTGAACCTACACTGACAGGTCATTATCGCCCACAGTCCATAGTTAACATTAGGGTTCACTCTTGAGCTGTTCATTCTGTGGTTTAGACAAATATACAATGACATGCAATCACCATGATAGCATCATATAAAAGAGTTTCACTGCCCTAAAAATCCTCTGTGCTCTGCCTATCCCACTGACCACTGGCAACCACTGACCTTCATACTGTCTCCATAATTTCGCCTTCTCCAGAATGTCAAATAGTTGGAATCACACATCATGTAGCCTTTTCAGATTGGCTTTTTTCACTTCATAATATGCCTTTAAGTATCTTCCTTGCCTTTTCGTGTCTTGACAGCTCATTTCTCTTCAGTGCTGAGTAATATCTCATTGTCTGATGTTCATTTCAGTTCAGTGGCTCAGTCATGTCCAACTCCATGGGACCCCATGGACTGAAGCACACCAAGTTTCCCTATCCATCACCAAATCCCGGAGTTTTCCCAAACTCATGTCCATTGAGTCGGTGATGCCATCCAACCATCTCATCCTCTGTTGTCCCCTTCTCCTNATTCCTTTGTTTGCTTTTCCTACTGTTCTTTTCCCCTTGCAGTTAACCTTTAATGTATATAAATCTTCTTCATCTACCTCTATTTAACTTTGCATATCTATTCTTTCCTTCTTTACTTTCTTTCTTTTCTTCTCAACATATTTGTTAGTTTTGTTTTCATTGCTTTATTCCCTACTTGCCACCTTGCTTTAGTTTTGTTTTCTGCTTTGTACTTTAGTTAGTTTTATTCTCCACTGGTAAATATAATTTTTGATTTCCTTTGTTCACCAGGTCAATCTATTGTACTTTGTTTTTGTTGGACTGTTTTGACTCTGCTCATGGGTGTTTATGTACATGTTTATATTCCATTATATTAATTATTATTTGCCTGATTTTGTACCTGCCATTTGTCTGGGGTTCATCTTTGGTTTCTCATTTTTTTAAATATATTTTTAAATCTTACTGAATGCCATAACAAACTGCTTGTGGAATCTTTGTCCCTTACCCAAGATCAAGCTCTGAGGCTTTGGAATGGGAGCACTGACTTCAAGGTGTCAGATTACCAGAGAACTAACCCTAGGGAGTATCAAATAGTGAGAACTGACACAAAGTTGAATACAAGACCCAGTATCACCCAACCACCAGTAGCACCGTGTGAGGATACTTCATCTAAACAACAAACAAAACAAAAATACAAACCCATTCACCAGCAGACAGAATTATTACCTCACTCAGCCTTGTCCATCAGAAGAAAAACAAACAAATACTCAGCACAAATATGCTACAAAGCTTACAAAAAAAACTGGACCAACTTTAGGAGAGCAGAAATCAAAAAGAAGAAAGAATTCAACCATGAAGCCTGGGAAAAGGAGACCTCAAACACAATAAGTAAAAATAATAATAATAATAAATAGAGAAATACTACACAGATGAAGAAAAAAACAAGAAACACAGAAGTCCAAATAAACGAAGAGGAAATAGGCAAACTCCCTGAAAAAGAATATTGATAGTAAAGATGATCCAAAACCTTGTAAACAAAATGGAGAAAATGCAAAATCGACTAACAAGGACCTAGAAAAATTAACAAATAAACATACAGAGATAAACAACACAATTACTGAAATTAAAAATGCTCTGGAAGGAATCAATAGCAGAATATCTGAAGCAGAAGAATGAATCAGTGAGCTGGAAGATAAAATGGNTATTGATAGTAAAGATGATCCAAAACCTTGTAAACAAAATGGAGAAAATGCAAAATCGACTAACAAGGACCTAGAAAAATTAACAAATAAACATACAGAGATAAACAACACAATTACTGAAATTAAAAATGCTCTGGAAGGAATCAATAGCAGAATATCTGAAGCAGAAGAATGAATCAGTGAGCTGGAAGATAAAATGGTGGAAATAACTTCTGAAGACAAAATAAAGTAAAAAGAATGAAAAGAACTGAGGATAGTCTCAGAGACCTCTGGCACAATATCAAATGCAGGAACATTCAAATTACAGGGGTCCCAGAAGAAGAAGAGAAAAAGAAAGGGTGTGAGAAAAATTTTCAAGAGATTATATTTCAAAATTTCCCCATTATGGAAAAGGAAACAGTCAATCAAGTCCAAGAGGCACAAAGAGTCCTATACAGGATAAACCCAAAGAGAAACATGCCAAGATACATACTAATCAAACTAACAAAGACTAAACACAAAGAAAGAATATTAAAAGCAGCAAGGGAAGAGTAACAAGTATCATACAAGGGAAACCCCACAGTCTTAATAGCTGATCTTTCAGCCAAACTCTGCAGGCCAGAATGGAATGGCAGGATATATTTAAAGTACTGAAAGGGAAACATCTACAACCAAGATTACTGTACCTGGCAAGGATCTGATTCAAAATTAGTGGAGAAATAAAAAGCTCTTCAGACAAGCAAAAGTTAAGAGAATTCAGTACTACAAAACCAGCTTTACAACAAATGTTGCTGCTGCTGCTGCTGCTGCTAAGGCGCTTCAGTTGTGTCCGACTCTGTGCAACCCCATAGACAGCAGCCAACCAGGCTCCTCTGTCCCTGGGATTCTCCAGGTAAGAATACTAGAGTGGGTTGCCATTTCCTTCTCAAATGCATGCATGCATGCTAAGTCGCTTCAATCATGTCTGACTCTGTGCGACCCCATGGACAGCAGCCCACCAGGCTCCTCTGTCCACAGGATTCTCTAGGCAAGAATAGTGGAGTGGGTTGCCATTTCCTTCTCCAAATGTAAAAGGTATTTATATAGTCAAGAAATACAAGAGAAGAAAAACGAGCTACAAAATTATCAGGAAACATTTAACAGGAGGCTTCCTGTGTGCTGTTTTGTATCTGTCAGGAATGCTCTGTTCCTTATTAATTGATCAAAATGGGCATAACCTCAACATAGTAAAGGTCATATATGATAAGTCCACAGCAAACATTATTCTTAATGGTGAAAAACTGAAAGCATTCCCCCTAAGATCAGGAAGAAGACAAGGTTGTCCACTTTCACCACTTTTATTCAACATAATTCTGGAAGTCCTAGCTTCACTAATCAGAGAAGAAAAAGAAATAAAAGGAATCCAGATTGGAAAAGAAGAAATAAAGCTCTCACTGTTTGCCAATGGCATGATACTGTACATAGAAAACCCTAAAGATAGTATCAGAAAATTACTAGAGCTAATCAGTGAATTTAGCAAAGTTGTTGAATACAGAATCAATACACCAAAATCACTTGCATTTCTATACACTAACAATGAAAAATCTCAAAGGGAAATTAAGGAATCAATCCCATTCACCAATGCAAAAAAAAAATTAAATATTTAGGAATAAACTTAACTAAGGAGACAGAAAACTATACACAGAAAATTATAAGACACTGATGAAAGAAATCAAAGATGACATATACAGATAAAGTTATATTTAATGTTCCTGAGTAGGAAGAATCAATATTGTGAAAATGACTATACTGTCAAAGGCAACCTATAGATTCTGTGTGATCCCTATCAAATTGCCAATGGCATTTTTCACAGAAGTAGAACAACAACAAAAAAATGTCACTATTCATATGGAAACACAAAAGACCCCGAATAGCCAAAGCAGTCTTGAGAAATAAAATGGAGCTGTAGGAATCAACCTTCCTGATTTCAGATTATACTACAAAGCTACAGTCATCAAGACAGTATGATACTGGCACAAAAATATAAATATAGACCAATGGAACAAGGTGCATGCAAGGAACAAGGTACCTATGTGTACCTTATTTTTGATAAAAGAGGCAAGAATATACAATGCGGCAGAGACAGCCTCTTCAATAAATAGTGCTGGAAAAACTGGATAGCTATAGGTAAAAGAATGAAATTAGAACACTTCCTAACACCATACACAAAGATAAACTCAAATGGATTAAAGACCTAAATGTAAGACCAGAAACTATATAACTCTTAGAGGAAAACATAGGCAGAACACTTGATGACATAAATGAAAGCCAGATCCTCACCAAAACTGACTCAATTGCATTCCTTTTTATGGCTGAGTAATATTCCATTGTATATATGTACCACAACTTCTTCATCTATTCATCTGTCGATGGACATCTAGGTTGCTTCTATGTTCTAGAAGCTTTTTACAATGTGAAGTGAGTGAGAAAGAGAAAGATAAATGTCGTATTCCAATGTACATATGCAGAATCAAGGAAAATAGTACTGAAGATTTTATTTACAGGGTAGCAGTGGAGAAACAGAAATAGAAAAGAGACTTACGGACACAGGAAGAGGGGAGGAGTGGGTGAGATGTATGGAAAGAGTAACATGGAAACTTACATTACCGCATGTAAAATAGGTAGCCAATGGGAATTTGCTGTATGGTTCAGGAAACTCAAACAGGGGCTCTGTATCAACCTAGAGAGGTAGGATGGGGAGGGAGATGGGAGGGAATTTCAAAAGGGAGGGGATATATGTATACCTATGGCTGATTAAAAAGCAGAGACATTACTTTGCCAACAAAAGTCCATCTAGTCAAGGCTGTGGTTTTTCCAGTGGTCATGTATGGATATTAGAGTTGGACTATAATGAAAGCTGAGTGCCAAAGAATTGATGGTTTTGAACTGTGGTGTTGGACAAGACTCTTGAGAGTCCCTTGGACTGCAAGGANCCATCTAGTCAAGGCTGTGGTTTTTCCAGTGGTCATGTATGGATATTAGAGTTGGACTATAATGAAAGCTGAGTGCCAAAGAATTGATGGTTTTGAACTGTGGTGTTGGACAAGACTCTTGAGAGTCCCTTGGACTGCAAGGAAATCCAGCCAGTCCATTCTAAAGGAGATCAATCTTTGGAAGGACTGATGTTGAGGCTGAAACTCCAGTACTTTGGCCACCTGATGCAAAGGGCTGACTCATTGGAAAAGACCCTGATGCTGGGAAAGAGCGAGGGCATGAGGAGAATGGGACAACAGAGGATGAGGTGGTTGGATGGCATCATCGACTCAATGGACATGGATTTGGATGGACTCCAGAAGTTGGTGATAGACAGGGAGGCCTTGGCGTGCTGCAATTCATGGGGTCGCAAAGAGAGAGAGACGACTGAGCAACTGAACTGATGGCTGATTTATGTTGAGATTTGACAGTAAACAACAAAATTCTGTAAAGCAATTATCCTTAAATAAAAAAAGAAAGAAAGAAAGGAAAAAAAGAAACAGGATGAAAGAATAAAAATAAAGAAAGAATTACATATGGTCTTTCTGAACTTGGTCTTCTGGAACTACAAAATTGCACTGACAACCTAATTTAACAATACAGTCCTGGCTTTCCACTATAGAATTGTGAACAACTTAAGAACAAATAACATCGTCTTTCTCACAGATGTATCCTCAGAACAATTTTTGCCATATAATAAGTTATATTGCTAGGATTGTTCCTGGAAAAGGTCTTTACTCCTGTTTGTTTCCTAGACTGAAAATGAGAAATATGAAATCCATATTAATCCCTGCTGTATCTCCAGCATAGTCTTTGCACTGTCTGTTTTTAAAAATGAATAATTGAACAAATGAAGGACAATTGGGTCGTTTCCCAAGATTTGTACTATGTTGATTTAGTCATATCCCATTATTTGTGACCTTATGGACTGTAGTCTGCGAGACACCTCTGTCCATAGAATTCTCTAGGCAAAAATACTGGAGTGGGTTGCCACTTCCTACTCCAGGGGGTCTTCCTGTCCCAGGGATTGTACCCACTCTCTTATGTCTCCTGCATTGGAAGGCAGGTTATTTACCACTAGCTCCACCTGGGAAGCTGCATCAGTCTGTATAAAAAGATAATGACATGAGTTTGGGTAAACTCCGGGAGTTGGTGATGGACAGGGAGGCCTGGGATGCTGCAATTCATGGGGTTGCAAAGAGTCAGATATGACTGAGCAACTGAACTGAACTGAATATTCGATATCATATAAAATTAAAAATAATATATGTATTTGAAAGTAATACTTTCTTCCTTTGACCATCAGGTCTTGGAATATGTGAAGTAAATTATCTGTTTTTAAGACAAAAGCACTTCAACATAAATAATGGAAAACAGAACATTTTTCCAGGATATAGAAACTAGGACTTCTTTCTTTCTTTTTAAATTGAAGTATAGTTCATGAACAATATTATGTTAGTGTCAAGGGTATTGCATAGTGATTTGATGCTTGCATACTTTATGAACTAATCACCACAATAAGAATAAGAATAGTAACCATCCATCCCCACAAAAATGTATGAGTATTACAATAGTACATTTCTGTACCATCTTACTGAAAGACCTGAACTAATTTTCTGACCAACCCAACCAAATATATGTGTGTGTGTGGGTGGGTGTGAATGTGTGTGTGTACATGCATGTGCATGTTCAGGTACCCAGTTGCTTCATTTGTGTGTCACTGGGTACCTGTGTGTATTTATAAATGTATACACACACATATATGTGTGTGTGTGTGTATATTATTAACCATATTACCTATGCTGAAGATTTTTTTCAGCATTGCTTATTTATTTTATAACTGGAGAGTTGTACCTTTTAATATCATCATCATTTTCAGACTTACTTTCATATGTTGTTATAGTCTGAAAATCAAAATTCTCTTTATAAGCAACTTTATTTATAAATATTCACAATATGTTATGTCTTTGTGGATTTGTATGTTCAGTTCTTTCCCCAGGTTTAGGAAGCTTTCAGATATTATTTCTTAAATAGCCTCTCTTTTCTCCTTTTCTCCTTCTGACATAACCATTATTCTCATGCTTGCTCTCCTAATGGATATAATAGCTTTCAGATGGTTTTCTGACTCTTTAAAAATCTTAATTCTCTCTCCTCTTGCAGCTGAATTATTTCTAGGTTTATGCCTTCCAGATTGTTTATTCTTTCTTTTAGCTAACCTTTCTATTTCCAGTGCTTTCTAACATGTTCATCATCTCTTTTATTGAGTTTTTTAACTCCAGAATTTGTTTGGTTTCAATTATTTGATTTTCAATTTCTGTTTGGTTTTCAACAATTTCAATCTCTTTGGTAAAGCACTCCTTCTGTTCATTAATTTTATTCTTGAGTTCATTGAATTGTCTTTCTGAATTTTCTTGTGATTAGTTGAATTTATTCATAATTGCTGTTTTTAATTCTCTAATGGTAGATCACATTCTTCTGTGATTTTCAGTTTATGTGCTGGAGGATTGTCATTTTATTTTTCTAATACTATATTACCATAATTTTTCATGATATTTGATGAAATGTGGCTATGCTGGTGCATTTTAAGTAGTGGATATCTTTTTGCTTTAGGTAAAGCTTTGTTTACTTTTATTCTAACAGTCCAACAGGTTGTCAATTAGAGGCCTTTCTATTGTTTCCCAGCAGGTGACACTATAGCATGCAGTTTTGACTTTTTCCCATAGATTAATCTGGCTATGTGTGGAAACTTTAAAAAGAAAAAGTAGCTGGGAACAAAATTGGCCAGAGGGAGGAGTGGGGGGCAGGTAGTATGTGCTTGGATCTTAGGGCTTTGAGTATATAATAGACCTCTAGGGGAGTGCCTCAAGTAAGGAAATCCTAGAGATTCTGGCTTGTCCTCTGGCTAAATTCAGGGGCAGATAGCCATGTTCTTTTTAGTCTGTTTCCTTCCCTGAAGTTACACATGTCTCTCCTCTGAGGGCTGAGTAAGGCTGAAATGAAACAAAACCTTTCAGCTGTAGCTCACAGAGCTAGGTAGACTTCTAGTAACCACTTTTTACCTTAGATCCCCTCTGCCAGAAGGGGTGCCATTGCTGTGGTCATCACTGCTGTTACTACTGGTGGATCTTGATTGAGGTCACTGCTGCCACTGCCAACCTGGTTCTGCAATCTCCACGAGGTTCAATGTCCCCACCATTAGTCATACAGTTATCTGTAACTCTACGGTGATCTGGTGTGCTCTACAGAGGAACCTTTGGGTTATGGGTATACTGCTGCTGTTGCTGCTGCTGCTAGGTCACGTCAGTCGTGTCTGACTCTGTGCAACCCCATAGACGGAAGTCCACCAGGCTCCTCCGTCCCTGGGATTCTCCAGGCGAGAATACTGGAATGGGTCGCCATTTCCTTCTCCAGTGCATGAGAGTGAAAAGTGAAAGTGAAGTCGCTTAGTCGTGTCCGACTTTTCACGATCCCATGGACTGTAGCCCACCAGGCTCCTCCGTCCACAGGGTTATCCAGGCAAGAGGACTGGAGTGGGGTGCAATTGCCTTCTCCGTATGGATATGCGGCTAGTTGTAAAATGAAGGGGAGAGACAAAGGAAGTGATACTGACTGCATATTGTATCGAATCATAAAGAAGAGATGTTTGCTGCAACTCTTTCAGTTGCCTTAATCTTTCAAAGTCACATTAAGAGTCTCCTCATAGTGATGCACATCAATCTGGTTTTATCTTTTTCTAAAATTTCAGACACATCATATTTTGTCTTGTGAAAAAGTAAAAACACATTTCATGAACACTTAATAAATTTTCTATAAAGAGAGTAGAATGGATATACAAACAAGAAAAATATCAGTAGAATATAGAAGACAAATTTCCAGAAATATATAAAACAGGGATTTTCAAATTGAAAAAGTGTTACTAAATGTGAAAGCATGGAAAAATAAAACACAAATTACACACATCCTTTTGAAATTTAATTAAGTTATATTCTACATTTCTCTCTTTAAAAATAAGTATTATAAAATCAAAATAGCAAAAATGGAAGGAAATATGCACTCTGAGGAAAAAAAATGTAGATTATTTATAAATTAATTGAAATTGAATATCCTACAGATATCTTAACATTAATAGCAAAGGAGAAAACACGTTTAGACAAAGCATTCAAAATTTGGATCAGAGAGTTATTTTGAAATCAGAATCTTCTTTCCAGGTAAATGATATTTACTGTGAAGATAAAATAAAGAAATTTTCAATTATAGAAAGCCTCACAAATTTATTTCCCAGGAATCTTCACTGAATAACCTCAATGGCAGCAGCAATAACAGAAGCAAAATAATGTATTTCTTAATTGGTGCTTAACAGATGATGAATTTAATATGTTATTTAAAATGTTGCATAGATGAAATATCTCTATAGCTTTTTCCTTTGTTTTAAGTAAAATTCTGGTAACTTACTTTCACTTTAAAAATAAGAATAACTTTATAATGTGCTAAAAAAAAAGTAAAATGTGGGAAATAGGGCATTAAACATGTATTATTGTATGGATACATGATTGAAACAAAATGGTGTCAGGCCATTTTATATAGAAAACCATGCATTTTGCCTTCTTTTGACCAGACATTACATTTTTAGAAAACAGCTCCCGTAAGTAAATGTAGATCTATACTAATTATTTTTCTTAACACATCTATCATAGTACATATTTATCTGGAGGGAGAATGAGAAATAACATTTCTGGTGAGAATATTTAAGTTAAACTTTCAGTAAATTTCAATTATAAATTGTTATCAAATGTAGTCACTAGGTTTTCATTAGATCCTTCGACCTTATTTACCTCATAGCTGACAGTTTGTACATTTTATTATCCTTTTCTTATTTACCATCTTAGACAGATAATTACTTTTCTATTTCCTGTTTCTGTGAGTTTGACTTTGATTGACTGTTTCTACATATAAGAGGTATCATGCAATATTTGTCTTTCTGTCTGGGTTATTTCATGTAGCATAATATCCTCAAAGTCCATCCAATTTCTTATAAATGCTAAGAATTCTTCATTTTCACAGCTGAATACTTCACTGTATTTATATGCACACTTTCTTTATCCATTCATCCATTGACAGACACTTAGATGTTTTCCATATTTTGGCTACTGTGAATAATACTGCATAGGAATGTGTGAGTGTAGATGTAGCTTCAATAAACTGTTTGCTTTTCCTTTGGATACGAACCCCAAAATGGGATAGCTGGATCATATGGTTGTTCTACTTTTAATGTTTTGAGGAACCTCAATACTGTTTCCCGTGGAAGCTGCACCAATTTATATTCTCATCAATAGTGCACAAATGTTCCCTTTTCACTGTATTATCACCAACAGTTGTTGTCTCTTGATATTCTAACAGGAGTGAGGTGCTATCCCTTTGTGGCTTTGATTGCATTTCTCTAAGTTTGATGAAAGTGAAAGAGGAGAGTGAAAAAGTTGTCTTAAAGCTCAACACTCAGAAAACGAAGATCATGGCATCTGGTCCCATCACTTCANAACTATAAAACTCCTAGAGGAGAACATAAGCAAAACACTCCGACATAAATCACAGTAGGATCCTCTATGATCCACCTCCCAGAATACTGGAAATAAAAGCAAAAATAAACAAATGGGATCTAATTAAAATTAAAAGCTTCTGCAAAACAAAGGAAACTGTAAGTAAGGTTGATAATATTTTTAACATATCAATTTACTTTGGAATTTTGCAAGTACAAGAGATGTCTTTTAACTTTTAGTTCAGTCACTTTTCCTGGAGTCTTGGGTGAAAGAAATTTTTAAAACATTTCATATAATACAGAAATAAGACTGTCATTATGCTTACTGTGCAATATTATTTTATATCTCTCTCCACACTTGTCTTAACTTAATTCAGATTTGTTTTAACGATTCTCTGCCTGATATGACATAAATTTTCCCTAAATGCCATGCAAAATGTGTGGTGGTGCAGTGGGAGTGAGAGGCAGATAGTTGTCATAAACAACGGTAAGAACAAAAGCACTTAGGAACATAGAATTGCTTATTTTTAATTTAGCCTCAAGCATCCTCTTATAAATAAAACAACATCAATGCCAAAATGTGTAAGAGGATATAATCTCACAATTAAAAAAATTAAACAGTAAATGTAAATTATGTAATTATTTTTATCTTCCTCTTAATTCTCTGTGATTTGATGAAAATGTTGTCACAGAATAGTGATTTTTCAAGATTATATTGGAAAACACTCTCTTAAAGAATAATGTTGACACTCAGAATCATGCCATTATCTCAGACATTGAAAGGAGATACATTCCTGTTCTTCCTACAAGTAACTAGGGC
Source organism: Neotragus pygmaeus (assembly GCA_006410875.1). Classification (NCBI taxonomy): domain Eukaryota; kingdom Metazoa; phylum Chordata; class Mammalia; order Artiodactyla; family Bovidae; genus Neotragus; species Neotragus pygmaeus. The sequence goes on along the minus strand of SJYV01051510.1, from coordinate 58,187 downwards.
TTCTCTGGTGGCTCAAATGGTAAAGAATCTGCCTTCAATGTGGGAGACCTGGGTTTGATCTTCAGGAAGATCTTTTGGAAAGGGTAATGGCTATCCACACAAGCATTCTTGCTTAGAGAATTCTGTGGACAGAGGAATATGGCAGATTACAGTCCATGGGATCACAGTCAGACAAAACTGAGTGACTTTCACTTAGCTCATCTCAGAATGAATGAGCTAAATTTAGAGAAAAGTGGCTCAGTGAAATTTTTGGAGCTAACTTACTGTCAAACCTAGTCTGTAGCTTTAATGAAAGTCATGATTCTATATACTATACATACTGTAGTTTAAGATTGCCATCTGTAGCTTGTTGAATGAGAATATAATGCTGCAAAGAAAATATTTTCACAGCTGTTATATTTTAGAATATGCCTAAACATGCATTAATTTAAATATTTTTTAATATTTAAGATTTTAAAACATTAAACTGCACCTTAAGTTGTCTTAAGCTTTTTTCTGTGATTATGTAGTTGTAATTTGTCACATAGTTGATGTTCACTAAATAATATCTCATAATATCTTCTGTGAGCCTGACATATTTTAAATAATTTATTAGCAAGATTCCATCATCATTAATCAAATGTAAATTCAATACAGCTTGTTAATCACATAGGTTTCATAAAAGCTATATGTTGCTAACTTGAATTAACTTGAGCATAGATGCAGGCCTTTGGATACATGGAGAGGGTGTCTCTTTTTTCATATTTTAAATGCAGATTGTTAGTACTTCATGAGCTGTATAATTTTAGTCATGAGTATTTCTTTTGCAGCATGAACAGATTTGTAAATAAAACTACAGTGGTCTTTTTTTTTAACAATTACTTTTCAAATTTTCATGATACCTTAAATACATTTACATCTCTATCAGTTATTGAGTTTTCATTTGCCTCATTTGGGCCACATTTTATTATGCCTTGTACTTGGAAGTCAAATAATTTCAGTCTTTGTGATTTTTTTTTTAATATAAGAGTTACCAGGTACCGTCTGTGATATCATATGTATGTATCAGTACCTAAAGTTTCTGTCTAAAATGGCACAGGTAAGAACTGAAGAAAGAGGTGATATAATGCAGTTGAAGTTCTCAGTCATTAGATGTTTGTTAGGGATCTACTATGTGCAAGACACATGACTAATAATAACAGAGTGATATGGACCTGTTAAGTATTTTTTGAAATATGGCTGAAATGCAGTTTCAGTTCATTTCAATTCAGTCACTCAGTCGTGTCTGACTCTTCGAGACCCCATGAATCACTGCACCCCGGGCCTCTCTGTCCATCACCAACTCCTGGAGTTCACTCAGACTCATGTCCGTCGAGTCAGTGATGCCATCCAGCCATCTCATCCTCTGTCATCCCCTTCTCCTCCTGCCCCCAATCCCTCCCAGCATCAGAGTCCTTTCCAATGAGTCAACTCTTTGCATGAGATGGCCAAAGTACTGGAGTTTCAGTTTTAGCATCATTCCCTCCAAAGTAATCCCAGGGCTGATCTCCTTCAGAATGGACTGGTTCGATCTCCTTGCTGTTCAAGGGACTCTCAAGAGTCTTATCCAACACCACAGTTCAAAAGCATCAGTTCTTTGGCCCTCAGCTTTCTTCACAGTCCAACTCTCACATCCATACATGACCANAGTTTCAGTTTTAGCATCATTCCCTCCAAAGTAATCCCAGGGCTGATCTCCTTCAGAATGGACTGGTTCGATCTCCTTGCTGTTCAAGGGACTCTCAAGAGTCTTATCCAACACCACAGTTCAAAAGCATCAGTTCTTTGGCCCTCAGCTTTCTTCACAGTCCAACTCTCACATCCATACATGACCACAGGAAAAACCATAGTCTTGACTAGATGGACCTTAGTCGGCAAAGTAATGTCTCTGCTTTTCAATATGCTATCTAGGTTGGTCATAACTTTTCTTCCAAGGAATAAGCATCTTTTAATTTCATGGCTGCAGTTACCATCTGTAGTGATTTTGGAGCCCCCCAAAATAAAGTCTGACACTGTTTCCACTGTTTCCCCATCTATTTCCCATGAAGTGATGGGACTGGATGCCATGATCTTTGTTTTCTGAATGTTGAGCTTTATGTTGAAATGCAGCTTATTATAGATTAATTATTTTTAATGAAAATATTAGTGGTATACAATACACTTTAGTGCCTTTTCCTTACAAATTCAGCCAGTGAGAAATAAGACCTCTTTGAATTTAGAGATGACTGTATAGAGGCAGTAGAAACAAGACCAGAACCTAACTGGCTCAGATCATGAACTCCTTATTGAAAAATTCAGACTTAATTTGAAGAAAGTAGGGAAAACCACTAGACCATTTGGATATGACCCTAAATCAAATCCCTTATGATTATACAGTAGAAGTGACAAATAGATTCAAGGGATTAGATCTGATAGANAACCTAACTGGCTCAGATCATGAACTCCTTATTGAAAAATTCAGACTTAATTTGAAGAAAGTAGGGAAAACCACTAGACCATTTGGATATGACCCTAAATCAAATCCCTTATGATTATACAGTAGAAGTGACAAATAGATTCAAGGGATTAGATCTGATAGACAGAGTGCCTGAAGAACTATGGCAGAGGTTCACGACAGTGTACAGAAGGCAATGATCAAGACCATCCCCAAGAAAACAGAAATGCAAAAAAGACAAAATGGTTGTCTGAGGAGGGCTTTCATATAGCTGAGAAAAGAAGAGAAGTGAAAGGCAAAGGAGAAAAGGAAAGATATACCCATTTGAATGCCCAAAAGATATACCCATTTGTTTGTTCCAAACAATAGCAAGGAAAGATAAGAAAGCCTTGCTCAGGGATCAGTGTAAAGAAATAGAGGAAAACAACAGAATGGAAAATACCAGAGATCTCTTCAAGAAAACTAGAGATACCAAGGGAACATTTTAAGAAAAGATGGGTACAGAAAGGTAAAGGACAGAAATGGTATGGACCTAGCAGAATCAGAAGATACTAAGAAGTAGCAAGAATAAACAGAACTATACAATAGAAGATCTTCATGACCCAGATAACCACAATAATGTGACCACTCACCTAGAGCCAGACATCTTGAAATTCAAAGTCAAGTGGGCCTTAGGAAGTGTCACTAGGAACAAAGCTAGTGGAGGTGATAGAATTCCAGTTGAACTGTTTCAGATCCTAAAAGATGATGCTGTGAAAGTGCTCCACTCAATATGCCAACAAATTTGGAAAACTCAGCAGTGGCCACAGGACTGAAAAAGGTCAGTTTTCATTCCAATCTCAAAGAAAGGCAATGCTAAAGAATGTTTCAACTACCACACAATTGCATTCATCTCACACGTTAGCAAATAACACTCAAAATTCTCCAAGCCAGGCTTCAAGAGTATGTGAATCATGAACTTCCAGATGTTCAAGCTGAATCTAGAACAGTCAAAGGAACCAAAGATCAAATTGCCAACATCCAATGGAAAAAGCAAGAAAGTTGCAGAAAAACATCTGCTGTTGCTTAATTGACTATACCAAAGCCTTTGACTGTTTGGATCACAACAAACTGTGGAAAATTCTTAAAGGTATGGGAATACCAAGCCACCTGTCTTTCCTCCTGAGTTATCTGTATGCAAGTCAAGAAGTAACAGTTAGAATTGCACGTGGAACAACACACTGATTCTGAAGGGGAAAGAAATACCTCAAGGCTGCTTATTGTCACCCTGTATTTAACTTATACGCAGAGTACATCATATGAAATGCCAGACAAGATGAAGCACAAACTGGAATCAAGATTCCTGGGAGAAATATCAATATTTCTGACACTACCTTTTGGAAGAAAGTGAAGAAGAGCTAAAGAGCCTCTTGAGGAAAGTGAAAGAGAAGAGTGAAAATGTTGGCTTAATACTCAACACTCAGAAAACTAAGATCTTGGCATCTGGTCCCATCAGTTCAGTTCAGTTCAGTCATTCAGTCATATCCGACTTTTTGCGACCCCATGAATTAAAGCACGCCAGGCCTCCCTGTCCATCACCATCTCCCAGAGTTACTCAGACTCATGTCCATCGAGTCAGTGATGCCAGCCAACCTTCTCCTCCTCTGTCGTCTCCTTCTCCTCCTGCCCCTAATCTGTCCCAGCATCAGAGTTTTTTTTCCAATGAGTCAACTCTTTGCATGAGGTGACCAAAGTCCTGGACTTTCATCTGTAGCATAATTCCTTCCAAAGAAATCCCAGGGCTGATCTCCTTCCGAATGGACTGGTTGGATTTCCTTCATGCCAAATTGATGGGGAAACAATGAAAACAGTGAGAGAAATTTTTTTTTTTGGGGGGGGCCTCCAAAATCACTGCAGACAGTGACTGCAGCCATGAAATTAAACAATGCTTGCTCTTGGAAGAAAAGCTTTGACAGCATATTCAAAAGCAGAGACATTACTTTGACAACAAAAGTCCATCTAGTCCAAG
>SJYV01051510.1:26661-53721 GCA_006410875.1 Neotragus pygmaeus | reverse complement strand
TACTCTGCATAGAAGTTAAATAAGCAGGGTGACAATATAAAGCCTTGACGTCCTCCTTTTCCTATTTGGAGGCAGTCTGTTGTTCCATGTCCAGTTCTAACTGTTGCTTCCTGGCCTGCATACAGATTTCTCAAGAGGCATGTCAGGTGGTCTGGTATTCCCATCTCTTTCAGAATTTTCCACAGTTTATTGTGATCCATACAATAACCATAACTTTGACTATAGGGACATTTGTCAGCAAAGTGATCTCTCTGCTTTTTAATATGCTGTCTAGGTTGGTCATAGTTTTTCTTCCAAGAAGCAAGCATCTTTTAATTTCTTATCCCTTAAAAGAAAAATGTTGGGAGCAGGATTGTTGGCTATGACCTTCCATATCCTGATTAGAAGTGGAAGTTTAACTTTCCATAGTTTGATGACCTGATTACAGATCAGTCCACTCCACACTCTGCCTTATCCCTGAGACTCCATAATTTTACTTGCAAAACTACTGCATTTCAGACATTTTCAGTGGTCACAGACCAGGAATTTTTTCCTTGTGAAGCTGAGTAGTCCTTAAAAGACTGGAACCTTTGAAACTAGCTTTATGAGAATTATGACAACATTCTGAACTTTGGAATCTTCTATCTCAAACTGGGGCCTGAAGTGGAAGGTTCTGCTCTTCCCTGTAAAGTCATGACGTGGCTGAAGCACCCCATCAGGGCTGTGCCCTCTGATCGCTGCCTGGCATTCTCTCCTTTTGGAGTTCTTCCTTTTAAGGCGTGAAGATGGAGGAGGGGTTTGACTAGGGTTTGGAGCTTTTCTTCTTAATCGGTTAATTAGTTTGGCTGNGATAGACATGAGCTTGAGTAAGCTTTAGGATTTGGTGATGGACAGGGAAGCCTGCTGTGCTGCAGTCCATGGGGTTACAAAGAGTCAGACATGATGGAATTATTGAACTGAACTGAACTGAATTTAGAGCTCTGTTTCTAAACTGATAGTATAAAATGTTACTTGCAAAAACTCTGAAATATGTGGTGTACACAGCAGTGCTTCATGAATGAATTTCTTAGTTTTTATAATGCATCATGTTTTTCAAAGTTTGTTTTTTTGTTTAAAACATTTTATAATGTAAAAAAAAATACATTGCTCAAATTAGGTTAGCCAAAAAAATATTTCAAACAGTATGTCAATCAAAATGGAATATGTACAATATTTCAAACTTCAAAAGTCTCAACTTAGAATAACATATTTTTTCTACTACACAAATGAACTGAAATTTCAGAAAATTTGATATATATATATATATATATATATATATATATATATATATTTGCTGTCAGGAATAATATATGGAAATAGATACTGTAAATTGCCTCTCAGATTCTTCCAGCTTCCTAGAGTTTGACTTCTAAAGGTTCAAAGCTGATGCCATCTCTAGAAATTGCCCTTTTACAATATTTTATCCATGTCTTGGGAACAGCCTACTTCTAATAACTGATCAATTTGTATAGAGTCCCAGCACCCTTATCGCAAGTCATGTTATGTTTGAAGAATTGTCTCAGTTTTAGATTTTCCTAAGGGATAAATTGAGGCCCTTGTTCCAACCCTATCTCAGTTTAAACTGCCCCGCCCCTAGCCCACTCATTACTGCTACTTTAATTCTCTTATAATATTGATAAACAGTGTTGATCACAGTATATTCATTAAACTAATGGTGAACAAGCCTGATTCCCTAGTACACTTCTTTGGTTCTGGAGGCAGCATAGTCCATATTTGGAAATATTTTTGATGTTCAGTCACTCAGTCATATCCCATGTACTTTCTGTGACTCCATGGACTGCTGCATGCCAGGCCTCCCTGTCTCTCACCACCTCCCAGAGCTTGCTCAAACTGATGTCTATTGAGACAGTGATGCCACACCCTCTCATCTTCTGTCATCCCTATCTCCTCCTGCCTTCAATCCTTCCCATAATCAGGATCTTTTCTAAAGAGTTGATTCTTTGCTTCAGGTGGCCAAAAAGTATTGGAGCTTCAGCTTCAGCATCAGTCTTTCCAATGAATAGTCAGGACTGATTTCCTTTATCCATTTTGATCCGTTTGATCTCCTTACCCGTTATATGAATCCCTTAAATTTACTTGCATAAATTCTCTTACGGTTTGTGGTTTGGTGTGTGTTTTTAGGAGATGACTATTTGGAGTAGTTTTGGCTTCACAGCAAAATTGTACAAGAAATAGAGAGTTACAATGAAATCCCTGTTCCCACATCTGTACAGTTTCTCCCACTATAAAATCGACCACCACAGTGGTACATTAATTAAAATCAGAGGACTTACATAGGCATAGCATTATTACTCAAAATCCCTAGTTTATATTAGGGTTCACCCTGATATTGTACATTCTGTGATTTTGAACAATGTATAAATATGTATCCACCATTGAAATATCATACAGCATAGTTTTATGATCTTAAAAATCCTCTGTATTCTGCCTACTCATTGTTTCTTCCTATCTAAACACTGGCTAAGACTTGTTGCTCAGTTGCTCAGTCTTGTCCAACTCCTGGTCAGCCCATGGACTGTAGCATGCCAGGCTTCCTTGTCCTTCATCTCCTGGAGCTTACTCAAACTTATGTCTATTGAGTCAGTGATGCCATCTAACCATCTCATCCTCTGTTGTCCCCTTCTCCTCCTGCCTTCAATATTTCCCAGCATCAGGGTATTTTCTAATGAGTTGGCTCTTTGCATCAGGTGGCCAAAGCACTCGGGCTTCAGCTTCAGTATCAGTTCTTTCAATGAATATTTAGGATTAATATTCAGGATTGATTGACTGGCTTGATCTCTTTGAAGTCCAAGGGACTCTCAAGAATCTTCTCGAACACCACAGTTTGAAAGCATCAGTTCTTTTGGCATTCAGCCTTCTTTATGGTCCAAATCTCACATCCATACATGATTACTGGAAAAACCATAGCTTTGACTATATGGACCTTTGTTGGCAAAGTAATGTGTCTGCTATTTAATGTTCTGTCTAGGTTTGTCATAGCTTTTCTTCTGAGGAGCAAGTGTCTTTTAATTCCATGGTTGCGATCACAATCTGCAGTGATTTTTGAACCCCTCCAAAAAAGTCTGTCACAGTTTCCACTGTTTCCCCATCTATTTGCCTTGAAGCGATGGGACTGGATGCCATGATCTTCGTTTTTTGAATGTTGTTTTAAGCCAACATTTTTAGTCTCCTCTTTCAACTTCATGAATAGGCTCTTTACTTCCTCTGCTTTCTGCCATAAGGGTGATGTCATCTGCATATCTGAGGTTATTGATAATTCTCCCAGCAATCTTGATTCCAGCTTGTCCTTCATCCAGCATGGCATTTCTCATGATGTACTCTGCATTGAAGGTAAATAAGCAAGGTGACAATATACAGCCTTGACATAGTCCTTTCCCAATTATGAACCAATCCATTGTTCCATGTCCTTTTCTAACTTGCTTCTTGACCTGCATACAGATTTATCATGAGGCAAGAAATGTCATTTGGTATTCCTGTCTCTTGAAATATTTCCACAGTTTATTGTCAAAGGCTTTTGCATAGTCAAAGAAGCAGAAGTAGATCTTTTTCTGAAATTATCTTGCTTTTTCTGTGATCCAACAGATGCTGGCAATTTGAACCCTGATTCTTGTGCCTTTTCTAAAAGCAGCTTGAACATCTGGAATTTCTCGGTTCACATACTGTTGAAGCCTAGCTTGGAGAATTTGGTGCATTACTTTTTTAGCATGTGAAATAAAATGCAATTGTGCGGTAGTTTGAACGTTCTTTGGCATTGCCGTTCTTTGGGGTTAGAATGAAAAGTGACATTTTTCCAGTCCTGTGGCCATTGCTGAGTTTACCAAATTTGCTGGCATATCGAGTGCAGCACTTTCACAGCATCAAGTTTTAGGGTGCGGAATAGCTCAGCTGGGATTCAATCACTTCCACTAGCTTTGTCCCTAGTGACGCTTCCTAAGGGTCACTTGACTTTGAATTCCAGGATGTCTGGCTCTAGGCAAGTGATCACACCATCGTAGTTATCTGGGTCATGGAGATCTTTTTTATATAGTTCTGTGTATTCTTGCCACCTCTTCTTAATATCTTCTGATTCTGTTAGATCCATACCATTTTTGTCCTTTATTGTGCCCATCTTTGCATGAAATATTTCCTTGGTATCTCTGATTCTCTTGAAGACATCTCTAGTCTTTCCCATTCTATTGTTTCCCTCTATTTCTTTGTACTGATCACTGAAGAAGGCTTTCTCCTTGCTATTGTTTGGAATTCTGCATTCAGATGGGTACATGCTTCCTTTTCTCCTTTATGTTTAGCTTCTACTTCTTTCCTCAGCTATTTTTAAGGCATCGTCAGACAACCATTTTGCTTTTTCACATTTCTTTTTCTTGAGGACGCTCTTGATCACTGTCTCCTATACTATGTCACAAACCTCTGTCCATAGTTCTTCAGGCACTCTATCAGATCTAATCCCTTGAATCTATTTGTCTCTTCCACTATGATCATAAGGGATTTGATTTGGGTCATAGCTGAATGTTTTCCCTACCTTCTTCAATTTAAGTCTGAATTTTTCAAGAAGTTCATGATCTGAGCCACAGTCAGCTCCCAGTTTTGTTTTTGCTGACTGTATAGAGGTTCTCCATCTTTGACTGCCAAAGATATAATCAGTCTGATTTCAGGATGGACCATCTGGTGATGCCCATATATAAAGTCATCTCTTGTGTTGTTGGAAGAGGGTGTTTACTATTATCAGTGTGTTCTCTTGGCAAATCTCTGTTTGCCATTTCCCTGCTTCATTTTTCACTCCAAAGCCAAAATATGCCCATTACTCCAGATGTCTCTTGGCTTCTACTTTTGCAACCAGTCCCCTATGATGAAAAGGACATCATTTTTTTGGTGTTAGTTAAGATAGTCTTGTTGGTTTACATAGAACCATTCAACATCTGCTTCTTCAGCATTAGTGGTTGGGGCATAGACTTGGATTATTTTGATATTGAATGATTTGCCTTGTAAATAAACTGAGATCATTCAATCATTTTTTAGATGCTCCCAAATACTGTATTTTGGACTCTTTGGGGCTACTCCATTTCTTCCAAGGGATTCTTTCCCACAGTAGTAGATATAATAGTCACCTGAAGTAAATCACCAATTTTGGTCCATTTTAGTTCACTGATTCCTAAAATGTCAATGTTCACTCTTGTCATTTCCTGTTTGACCACTTCCAATTTACCTTGATTCAGGGACCTAACATTTCAGGTTCCTATGCAATATTATTCTTTACAGCATTGGACTTTTCTTTCACCACCAGAGACATCCAAAACTGGGTGTTGCTTCTGTGTCAGCTCAGCCTCTTACTTCCTTCTGGAGCTGTTTCTCCTCTCTTCTCCAGTAGAATATTGGACACCTACTAACCTGGGGAGTTCATCTTTCATTGTTATATCTTTTTGTATTTTCATACTGTTCATGGGATTCTCAAGGCAAGAATGCTGAAGTGGTTTCCCTTTCCCTTCTCCAGTGGATCATGTTTTGTCAGAGCTCTCCACCACGATGTCTTTTTCTTGAGTGGCCCTACACAGCATGGCTCATAGTTTCATTGAGTTAAACAAGTCTGTGGTCTGTGTGATCAGTTTGTTTAGTTTACTGATTAAAATGGAAATCTGTCATCTTTCTTTGGGGCCCAGATAAGGAATGGCTAAGCAACAGATTCTAGCTGCAAACCAAGTGGTCCTGTTGCTGAGTTACCCAAACAAATAGATACTAAGGAATTAGATATATTTGCAATAGAAAGACAGCAGAGATTTATATACCATTCACAAATAGTACTCATACAACAACAGCCATGAGAAAAATGTTGACTGTGGGACACAAATGACCATACAGCCATACCAGACTTTCTGAGCTGCAGCCATGAAATTAAAAGACGCTTATTCCTTGGAAGAAAAGTTATGACCAACCTAGATAGCATATTGAAAAGCAGAGACATTACTTTGCTGACTAAGGTCCGTCTAGTAAAGGATATGGTTTTTCCTGTGGTCATGTATGGATGTGAGAGTTGGACTGTGAAGAAAGCTGAGTGCCAAAGAACTGATGCTTTTGAACTGTGGTGTTGGAGAAGACTCTCCTTGGACTGCAGTCCATTCTGAAGATCAGCCCTGGGATTTCTTTGGAAGGAATGATGCTAAAGCTGAAACTCCAGTACTTTGGCCATCTTATGCGAAGAGTTGACCCATTGGACCCATTGGAAAAGACTCTGATGCTGGGAGGGATTGGGGGCAGGAGGAGAAGGGGAAAACCGAGGATGAGATGGCTGGATGGCATCACTGACTCAATGGACATGAGTCTGAGTGAACTCCAGGAGTTGGTGATGGAAGGGAGGCCTGGTGTGCTGCGATTCATGAGGTCTCAAAGAGTCAGACAGGACTGAGTGACTGAACTGAACTGAACAGTGTCACCCAATAGCAAGTCACATGGTTCTGAAAACTGAAGGAGTATGTTTGGAATTAGGCAAAATCAGATTAGGAGTATAAGTAATTTGCATTAAGTCACTCAGACTTCTAGTTTCTCCATTACTAATACACTATCTCCTGTCCTTAACTCTCCTCTCTAGCTAGCATTGAAGAGCCTATAAAGAGTTTGAGACACCAAAAAGTTATTCTACATAACATTATAGTATAACAAGGGACTCAAGGAGTGGAGGATATACAATAATAGAAAAATGGAAGCACAAGTGTGGAGCTAGGTTGGAGATGATATCCTCTTTAGATGAAACACCATTTGGAACAGTATACACATTAAATCATTATATGGTGTTGGCCCTCATTAACTAGAATCAATAAAGTTTAGAACCAAGAGGTAAAAGTGGCAGTGACTCTGCTTGTCATCACTCCCAGTGATTCACTTTAGAAATGTGTGCTTCCCATCCCCACAACTCTAGTCCTTTCAGATTTGGAAGTCTAGGTTCCTCATGAGGGTGTACTTCAACCAGGGTCCACAGTCAGAGTCCTATTAAAATTTATGCTAGGACTGCCATGTGACATCAGTTTCTTAATGCTAAGAAAGGAGTGGGTATCCTGGCAAAGGTAATTTATTTGATCATTGGAAGAAGGCAGTCACAGTTATGATGGTAAATGATAGTTTAAAGAAAAAATATGTTTGACACCAAGGTGATCCATTGTCTGGGTCATATGTTGGATATCTGCACAACTTTTTAAAGTAATTTTATTGAGATATCATGACCATACCATTCACCAATTCAAGCTATAATTCAATGGTTTTGGTGTATTACATCATTGTTTTTCAATGTAACTATGTGTGCATTTTCAGTCACTCAGTCGTGTTTGATTCTTTTCAACCTTGCCTATGGTAGCCAGCCAGGTTCCTCGGTCCCTGGGATTTTCCAGGCATGAATACCAGAGTGGGTTGTCATTTTCTTCTCCAGAGGATATTCCTGACCCAGACATTGAACCCGCATCTCCTGCATTTTCAGGCAGATTCTTTACCATTGAGCCACTGGGAAATCTAATTGTAATTATACATACATATGTGAATATATATAACTATACATGCATATATATAATTATACATACATCAGTTCAGTTCTGTTCAATTCAGTCACTCCGTTATGTCCAACACTTTGTGCCCCCACAGACTGCAGCATGCCAGGCCTCCCTGTCCATCACCAAATTCTGGAGTTGTCCATTGAGTCAGTGATGCCATCCAACCATCTCATCCTCGGCCATCCCCTTTTCCTACAGCTTCAAACTTTTTCAGCATCAGGGTCTTTTCAAATGAGTCAGTTCTTCACATCAGGTGGCCAAAGTATTGGAGTTTCAGCTTCAACATCAGTCCTTCCAATGAACACCCAGGACTGATCTCCTTTAGAATAGACTGGTTGAATCTCCATGGAGTCCAAGGGACTCTCAAGTCTTCTCCAACACCACAGCTCAAAAGTGTCAGTTCTTCGGCACTCAGCTTTCTTTATAGTCCAACTCTCACATCCATACATGACTACTGGTAAAACCATAGCCTTGATTAGACGGACCTTTGTTGACTAGTAATGTGTCTGTTTTTTAATACGCTGTCTAGTTTGGTCATAACTTTCCTTCCAAGGAGTAAGCTTCCTTTTATTTCATGGCTGCAGTCATTTTGGAGCCCCCCAAAATAATCTGTCACTGTTTCCACTGTTTTGCCATCTGTTTACATACATATATAGTTATATATTTATATTAACATATATGTATATATAATTTATCATTTTAGATTAGATTCAATGTCATTCACAATGCTCTGCCAGCTCATCACTCTCTATTTCAAAAACTTTGGCATTTCCACCCCCAAATTCTGTTAAGCCAATGTGCAAATTTCCATTCCTGCCCTCCCCCACATACCCTCTCTCCATATCTAGTCTCCTTTCTATCTCTATGAACTTACCTAAATATTTCATATAATTGTAATCACACAATGTTTGTCCCTTTTTGTCTAACTTATTTTAGTTAGTATAATGTTTTCAAGGTCCATCCATGTTGCAGCATCCCTTTTAATGTCTTAGTGATGTTCAAAAAATATATGGTATATACATTTTGATTATTCATTAATCAGTTAAAAAGTACTTGTATTGTTTTCACATTTTGACTATTGCGAATAATGCTGCAATGAACACTGGCCCTTAAATATCTGTTTGTGTCCTTGCTTTCAATTTTTTTTCAGTATTTACAGAAAGAGTAGTCTATATAGAAATTTTCTGTTTAGCTATCTTGTTGAGTTTATTACCCCGCCAGGTTCTTAACTGTTAGAAGTGGTAGTTGAACTTGGAAGACCTCTAGAAATGTGGTAAAGTGTCTGCCTGCCAATGCAGGAGACCCAGAGTTCAATCCCTGGGTCAGGAAGATTCCATAGAGTAGGAAATAACAGAAACCCTCTCCAGTATTCTTGCCTGGAAGATCCCATGGGCAGAGGAGCCTGGTGGGCTACCATCCGTGGGTTCACACACGACTGAACAACTGAACACACATGCACAGAAATGTGGTAGAGTGAGAACACTTTGAGTAGTGATTATGGCCCTAAGACCAGCTGAAGTCAAAGAGTAAAAGCTTGTATTAGACTCAGTAGCATTTTTTTTTTTTTTTTACCTCAGGAAAAGAGACCTGAAGGATATGTTTTCAGATGGAGTAACTTGTCACAGGAAGTAAGTGGATCTAAGTGGTGCAAAGAGTGGACTGTAGTAGAGGTTATGATATACTACTGAAATCCCCTTTCAGAATGGGGACACATGTTACTCCAGATGCTGGGGGTGATACCTACTGGTATCTCATTGAAATGTCCCTCCCCAGGAAACTGTCCTCAGTTTAAGGAAGCTGCCTCATATACTTTTACACTGCTTCAGTGGGAAGAAACTTGTATCCAGTTAAAACAGGTCTCTAAAGTCCCAGTACATTTTCTCAAGTTGGGGCATCTCTGAAGGGTTTCAGCAGCTTGAGAGCTCTTCTTGATACTAACTGAGGCCACTGTTGCAACTGCATCGTAATTTCTTTTTCTGCCTAGTTTTATTTTTCTTTTAATTTCTACAGATATTACTCCATTTTTCTTTTATTTATACAGATACTATTCATTTCATTGCCTGTGTTCCAGGTAACTTGATAAAAAAAATGATTGGCTTAGAAAAACTGACAGAATATAAATAATCAAAGACTAAAAATGGTTCTTGGCTGAGTTGTATCCACAGTTTACTGGTCCTCATTTTCAGTGAAATTTCAGATTTCTTGACATTTAAAATGCACAGTATTTTCATAGTGATGCTTTTTAAAAAAATATTCTGATACTGCAAATAATTCATTGTAATTTCTATATATGGAATAAGATGAAGAGTAAATATTGTAAACAAAATGAGAGCAAAGCAATAACTGATTCTCTGAAGAAAAAATAATATTAATTTGTATGTACAAAATACGTAAAAATAAAATGTATGACAGCAAATAGTACAGAGGATAGGATCAGAGTAATTAAGACTATACAATTATAAAGTGCTCAGACTGAACATGACATGGTATGATTTTGTTTGAAGGCCAACTGATTAGGTAAAAAAATATATTTTATACCGGGGCAACCACTGAAAAATTAAAACAGGCATAAATAGTATGTCAGTAGCATAGATAAAATATAATTATTTAAAATGTTCATTAATCTAGAAAATGCATAAATAAAGGAGACAGATACCTGTATATGACTGGAAAAATAGAAAACAGATGGGAATATAATAGATTTTAATAATCACTTTATAGGTAGTTAAAAGATGTCATATAAATATAAGTAGTTAAAAAACTCCAATATTTTGGCCACCTGATGCGAAGAATTGACTCATTGGAAAATACCCTGATGCTGGAAAAGATTGAAGGCAGGATGAGAAGGGGACGACAGAGGATGAGATGGTTGCTTGGCATCACCAACTCGATATACATGAGTTTGAGCAAGTTCCGGGAGTTGGTGATGGATAGGGAAGCCTGGTGTGCTATAGTCCATGGGTCGCAGAGAGTCATACACGACTGAGCCACTGAAATGAAAAGATGACAAGGAACAAATATTGATAAGTTGAATCAGTTATAAGCCATCTACAAGAAACACACCTAAATATCTTGTCATGGTGATGTTCAAGGGACAAGAAAGGTATATTAATGTCTGATAGACTAAATTCAGAAGAAATGTTCCCAGGAATAAAGAGAGACATTACAGATTGATGAAAGCACCAGTTCTTCAAGAAGATATGACAGTTTTATGTGTGTGTGTTTCTAATAACAGAGATATAAATTATATAAAGCAAAAACTGATAGAACTGCAAAGAGAAATAGAAAAATCCACAATGATAGCTGGGGATTACAACACTCCTCTATCTATAATTGATATAACTGGCTGCTAGACAGTCAGTAAGAATTTATAAGAATTGAATAACACCATTGAATGAAACAGTTGACATTTATGAAACACTTAACCTAATATCAGCAGAATAATTATTTTCAAGTGTGTGTGGAATTTGACTAAGGCACGGCCTAGTCTTGGATATATAACAAATCATACAAACAAAAAGAATAGTACACTAAATGGTAATTTTATGACCACAATAGAATTAATCTTTAATAAGAGGGTTATTTGGAAATTCTCAAATATTTGTAAATTAACCAGTACACTTTTAAATACATATGAATTAAAGAGCAAGTTTGAAGAGATATTAAGGAAACGGAATTTGAACTAATCAAAGATGAAAATAGAACATATAAAATGTTAGTGTAATCCAACTTAATGCTTAGAGTGGAATTTATATCATTCAACTTTTATTTTAAACAAAAGTATAAAACAGTCATTTAAGACTTTGCCAATAAATAAATATGTAAATAAGCAAATGAAATTCTAAGTAAGCAGGGGAAACCATAAGGAATAAAACAAAAATCAATGATATAGAAAGCAAAGAAAATAAACTCAAATGTAGCAAAAAGCTGATTCTTTTATAAAGCCAAATAAATTTTATAGATGAGAAAATTAAAACTTGAAGAGGTTAATTCATTCACCCAAAATCATATAATAGCAAGAAAAGGGTCCAAATCTACATCTTTTAAAATCTAAAAACTCCTAACTACTACTTTGAGAAATCTTATATTTTGCCTTGGTTCATTTAAACGAAATAAGATGCCAATGATTCCTCCATCTACTGTGCATATAGATATTCCAGTCCTATCTAACCAAAGAAGCATTGCAAAGATATATTCCTCTGAGAAATCAGAGATGCCAACTTAAATGCTATTACTGTAGCAAAATGTTATTAAGACAATCAATCCATGGTTCAGCGTTAATTACACAAGGCTGAATAATAGTCTCCAAAGTTTGGATGTCATACAAAACTTAATGCAAAAATACATGTGAAAACATGTAACTGAGAGCATTAATTTTTTTTATCTATGAGTGAATGAAAAACATTTGATCCTTTTAATTTTTCTGAGACTTCTTTCATTAACAGTTAGAAGAGCTTGCAGTTTCAGATCTTTAATCATAAAGACAGAGTTCTCAGTGTCTCTGTTTGCAGTTTCTAAAAGTTCAAACTTTATGTGCTAAGTCATCATTCATTATTTGTTTATATCTATAGCTGAAGGCCTAGCTTCACAAGGTGCTAGAATTTGTGTTCTGGTATGCTGCACTTCCAATGCATATTCAAGATTGATTTCCTTTAGGATTGACTGGCTTGATATTTTTGCACTCAAAGGGACTCTCAAGAGTCTTCTCCAGCACCACAATTTGAAAGCATCAATTTTTCAGCACTCAGCCTGCTTTATGGTCCAACTTTCATGCCTATTGGAAAAAACCATAGCTTTGACTATGCATACCTCTGTTGGCAATGTGATGTCTCTGCTTTTTAATATTCTGTCTAGGTTTGTCATAGCTTTCCTTTCAAGGAGCAAGCGTCTTTCAATTTCATGGCTATGGTCACCATCTGCAGTGATTTTGAGGCCAAGAAAATAAAATCTGACACTGCTTCCAGCTTTCCCTTTCTAATTGCCATGAAGTGATGGAACCAGATGCCATGATCTTAAATTTTTTAACTGTTGAGTTTCCAACCAGCTTTTTCACTCTCCTTTTTCACCTTTATCAAGAAGTTCTTTAGTTCCTCTTCACTTTCCACCTTTAGAGGGGTTTCATCTGCATATCTGAGGTCGTTGATATTTCTTTCAGCAATCTTGATTCCAAGTTGTGATCCATCCAGCCTGGTATTTCACATGAAGTATTCTGCATAGAAATTAAATAAGCAGAATCACAATATACTACCTTGTTGTATTCCTTTCCCAATTTTGAGCTAGTCAGTTGTTCCACATCCCATTCTAATGATTGCTTCTTGACCTATTTTTCAGGAGACACTGGCATTCCCATTTCTTTAAGAATTTCCCACAGTTTCCTGTGATCCACACAATCAAAGGCTTTTGCATAGTCACTGAAGCAAAAGTAGTTGGTTTTGGGGAACTTTCTTGCTTTCTCCATAATCCAACGAGTGTTGACAGTCTGATTTCTGGTTCATCTGCCTCTTCAAAATCCTGCTTGTACATCTGGAATTTCTTGATTCACATACTGCTGAAGCCTAGCTTAAAGGATCTTTGAGCATAACTATGCTAGCCTGTAAAATGAGTGCAATATTATGGTAGTTTGAACATTCTTGGGCTTTACCCTTTTTGGGGGGGACTGGAATGAAAATCAACCTTTTCCAGTATGTGTTTTAGTCAGTGTCTATATATGTGTAATTAATGTAACTTAAACCAGTTAGGTTCATAGGCTTATCCCAGAACCAATGTGTATAGACAGGGGTTAGAATTATATTGTTTAGCTTTGTCTGGGCTCCATTTTACCTACTAAACCCAGTGTTATCTGAGTCACATGAGATGAGAGTGAAGAAAGGTGTTTTTTGTTTTTTGTTTATAAAGGAAATTTGGAAGTCCTAAAAGAAGAAAAATGAGGCACAAATAATAACCATAATTATAACCACACCTAGGAAAAAGATAGCAGGATGATTTGGGAAAATTCTTTTCCTTTTTTATTTCAAATCCAACAGCACAACTTTTTACATGAAGCAATCCTCACAGTGGCATATTTCAGAAGACCTGCCACTTAGCACTGCTGTCCTGATTACTTTGGGTGGATGTTATGATGTGAAGAGTTCTTGGAGCTACTCTCTGTTTGCTAACAGGGATTCAGAAAAACCTTGCTTTCCTGATACATGTCTTAAGAATTAAGTATGTTTTAGAGATTACAGCAGGTTTTTTTGCTTAGACAGGTTATTTAAAATGGGAAAGCTGCCACTCAGTGGTAACTGAAAGAATGTTTGAACTTTAGACATGTGGCCATCGAACTGCAGGAAAAGTGAAGGATTTATCAGGAAGACTGGCTGGACGTTGGGCATCTCAACCCAAATTCAACATTTCTTTTCAAGAAACTAGTGTCTTAAATCAATAATTCTGCCAATCCATATCTACAATTTCCCCATAGTTATCTTCCAGCACTTATATGGGCAATGTTGAATGTAATGTGACCTGTGACATGGATATTTTTTCTATTCTTACTTATCCTCCTTAAACAATTATAATTGCTCCCTCAGGGAATCATTCAGTATATTCTTCAACAATTCACCCCCCAAAATGATAGAGTATTTTCAAGCTCAAGTCTAACACAATATAATGGGCAGTCAAAAAATCTTGCTGAGTATTGAAATAGATTGTTTAATGGAAAACTGAACCCTAGTTTTCAATTTCTCATTGCTTTACTATCTTTATAAATTAAAATTTCTATTAAACTTCCCTAAATGCAACTTTCCCCATTTTTACCCTTAGTTTTACAAGTTAACAAAATCGAATCAATTATAACAAACACTTCTAAGACTGCTGGCTTTATTTTTTTCACATTTTAATTGTGTGTATGGGTTTCCTTGGTCATTGTCAGTGTACATACACCAAATGGTTCCCTTCCTAGTGCCAATGAAGAGGGTGAAATTTTATCACTTAAATTTTAATACTTTTGTCTTTTAACATTTCATGTTTTAACAGCAAATATAAATATTTTGGAAATAGTTGAAAATTTGAGTTGTCAAATTTATACAGCTGTCTCATGTCAATGTGTTACATCCTATTCCTAATATCTGGTAAAAGTGGCTGAGGCAATGCCCCACAAGAAAGACAAGAAAAATCAAAAGTATGAAATGACTTCACCATATGTATGGAAATTCTCTCAATTTTTTAATTGCACATCTCGAATTAGATAGTGAAAGGTGTTTATATTTTGGTACTATCTTCTGATGCTGGGAGGGATTGGGGGGCAGGAGGAGAAGGGGACGACAGAGAAGGAGATGGCTGGACGGCATGACCGACTTGATGGACATGAATCTGAGTGAACTCCGGGAGTTGGTGATGGACAGGGAAGCCTGGTGTGTTGCGATTTATGGGGTCACAAAGAGTCAGACACGACTGAGCGACTGAACTGAACTGAACTGTGTTTGAGATTCTAATATAGTTTCTGCAAACTGACACATTATGTATCTTAGAACCAAAATGAAATCCCTAATTTTGTTGCAAGGTGAGGATGATGTATGGTGGAGATTGTGATGTGTGTGTGTGTTAGTCACCCAGTCGTGTCTGACTCTTTGCCTCACCATGGACTGTAGCCACCAGACTCCTCTGTTCATGAAATTCTCCAAGCAAGAATACTTGTGCTTTGGAATGCCCTCCTCCAGGGGATCTTCCCAACTCAGGGATCAAACCCAGGTCTCCTGCATTGCAGGCAGATTCTTTACCATCTGAGCCATCAAGGAAGCCTAAGAATTGTGATATGAGGTTAAATAATTATTGTTTTCCTTTACACATGACCGTAGGATTTGAAAACAAAATAAATTAGTGATTTGAAAATGTATCAGTAGATTATAGAGATATTTAATTTGCCAATTTTTTTGGCTATAATATCTCCACATTATTTATAGGTAACATGGAGATATTATAGCCCCAAAAATAAAATTTAGAAAAATTATCTGTTTTCTCACTTTCTTAAAGAAAATTCATTACAACTGCAAAGTTCCTATTTCCCAAGGTATTGGAAAGGTTTATAAGTTTAGGGGTGTTAGCCTCATCTTTCCTTTCCTAAAAGTCACACAAAATCCAAGAGAACCCATTAACAGGAAAGGCATCTCATGTTTAGGTTTTAGAGTCAATCTCAGTGTCTTAAATTAGATGATGTAAGAAGAGGAAGTTCTGCTCTTGGACAAGCAACCACAGACCACAGCTTGAAGGATTGGGAGAGCACTGTCCTTGTTATGTTGAGTATGATTTAGAATATATTTTGGTACAGAAATATTGTATTATAATACTGTAATAGCTCATTTAATTTGGAGTCTTTCTAAAATATGAAATAATATCATTCTTGTTTTATTTCCATTTAATATGCAATCTCAGACTTCCCTGGTGGCTCAGACAGTAAAGTGTCTAGTTGCAATACTGGAGAGCTGGGTTCAATCCCTGGGTTGGGAAGATCTCCTGGAGAAGGAAATGGCAACCCACTCCAGTATTCTTGCCTGGAAAATCCCGTGGATGGAGGAGCCTGGTAGACTACAGTTCATGAGGTTGAAAAGAGTTGGGCACCATTGAGTTACTTCACTTTCACTTTCTTTTCAGAGTTGGACTGAATTACATAAACATATTTCTTCCAAATAAATTAAAAAGTTGATCAGTATGTATTAATCAATTTTGAAGGACAAAAATATGTTTAACAATCTGGTACTGAGGTATAGGTTCAATCAATATGTTTAATTGCTATATAGTTTTGAATACCTAAGATTATTGAGTATCTGCTGGATATATCAAGCTGGATTTAGAAAAGGCAGAGGAACCAGAGATCAAATTGCCAACATCTGTTGGATCATAGAAAAAGCAAAAAAGTTCCAGAAAAAACATCTACTTCTGCCTTATTGACTATGCCAAAGCCTTTGTCTGTGTGGATAACAACAAACTGTGGAAATTCTTAAAGAAATGGGAATACCAGACTACCTTATTTAACTCCGAAGAAATCTGTATGCAGGTCAAGAAGCAAGAGTTAGAACCGGACATGGAACAACGGACTGGGTCCAAATAGGGAAAGGAGTATGTCAAGACTGTATATTGTCACCATGCTTATTTAACTTATAGGCAGAGTACATCATACAAATGCAGGACTGGATAAAACACAAGCTGGAATCAAGATTTCTGGGAGAAATATAAAAAACCTCAGATATGCAGATAACACCACCCTTATGGCAGAAAGTGAAGAGAAACTAAAGAGCATCTTGATGAAAGTGAAAGGGAGGGGGGAAAGCTGGCTTAAAACTCAACATTTAAAAAACTAAGATCATGGCATCCAGTCCCATCAGTTCATGGCAAATAGATGGGAAAACAATGTAAACAGTGACAGACTTAATTTTCTTGGACTCCCAAATCATTGCAGCCATGAAGTTAAAAGACACTTGTTCCTTGGAAGAAAATCTCTGACCAAACTAGACAGCATACTAAAAAACAGAGACATTGTTTTGCTGAAAAATGTTCACCTAGTCAAATCTATTGTTTTTCCAGTGATCATGCATGGGTATGATAGTCGGACCATAAAGAAAGCTGAGCACCAAAGAACTTATGCTTTTGAACTGTGGTGCTGGAGAAGACTCTTGAGAGTCCCTTGGACAGCAAAGAGATCAAACCAGTCCATCCTAAAGTAAATCAGTCCTGAATATTCATTAGAAGGACTGATTCTGA
The DNA here is from genome assembly GCA_006410875.1 of Neotragus pygmaeus. Classification (NCBI taxonomy): domain Eukaryota; kingdom Metazoa; phylum Chordata; class Mammalia; order Artiodactyla; family Bovidae; genus Neotragus; species Neotragus pygmaeus. The sequence goes on along the minus strand of SJYV01051510.1, from coordinate 36,424 downwards.
TGCTGAAGCTCCAGCACTTTGGCCAGCTGATGCAAAGAACTGACTCATTGGAAAAGACCCGATGTTGGGAAAGATTGAAGACAGGAGCAGAAGGGGATGACAGAGGATGAGATGGTTGGATGGCATCACTGACCAAAGGACATGAGTTTGAGCAAGCTCCAGGAGCTAGTGATGGCCAGTAAAGCCTGGTGTGCTGCAGTCCATGGGGTTGCAAAGGGTTGGACATGACTGAGTGACTGAAGTGAATTGAATTGATAANCGGGGATGATCCAGATAGACGTTGGGGGGTGGGAGGTGGGAGGGAGATTCGGGATTGGGAGCTTGTGTGTACCTGTGGTGGATCCATGTCGATGTATGGCAAACCCAATAGAGTATTGTAAAGTTAAATTTAAAAATAAATAAATTAATTAATTAAAAAAAAAAGATTTATTGAGCATGGCCCCGCCCATCAGAACAAGACCCAGTTTCCCCCTCAGTCAGTCTATCCCATAAGGAAACTTCCATAAGCCTCTTATCCTTTTCATCAGAAGGCAGACAGACTGAAAACCACAATCACAGAAAACTAACCAATCAAAAGTTTAAGGTATATTTACAACATTATATATTTAATAAATAGTACAGCTAGGTCCTTTGACTCCAAACACCATTAACTTCACTATATAGCACAAGCTAAGATTACACTGTACTCATGTGGCAGCTTTCTATAGAACAAGTTGCTTTTTTCTCCTTGAGGTTATGATTTCAGAAAGTAAAACACATAAATTCAGAGATAAAAGTATTGCAATAAAACAAAGTTTGTGTTAAGCCCTTACAGGAATTTGTCATAAAATACACACACACAAACACACGGGTGCACACACACACACACACACACACACACACACACACACACACGTCAAATAAAAAGAGCCTAAGCTTGAACAAGTTTACAGTATTGTAGAAAAAGCCCAAAAAGTACACTGGAAATTTGTATGACTTGCACGCAGACTTATAAGAATGCAAAATACTAGCACCCAAAGAAGATCTACGTGGATCAGATGGATTAAAGAAGGCATGGTGGAGGTGATAACATGCAGATTGGGAATGAGTAAGAAGTTGTTGCATCAGTAGAAAGGAAGTGGGATGAGTCAAGGGTGTTCAGTTGTGTCCAAGTCTTTGCAACTCTTTGGACTGTAGTCTGCCAGGCACCTCTGTCGATGGGAATTTTCAGACAAGAATACTGGAATAGGTTGTCATTTCCTCCTCCAAGGGATCTTACTGACCCAGGGGTTGAACCTTTGTCTCTTATGTCTCCTGCATTGAGAGGTGGGTTCTTTACCACTAGCACTACATGAGAATCCATGGGTAAAAACAAACAAACAAAATACACATGTTCTAGGTCAAGGGTAGAAAACAACAACAACAACAATAAAACAAGTGTTCGAGATTAATGGAAGAAAACATGTAGACTAATTGTCAGTGGGAGCAAATCAAAAGCATGTGGGATCTTAGTTTCCTGACTAGATACTGAACCTCCACCACTGCATTAAGCTCGGAGTCTTAACCACTATACCACCAGGGAAGTCCCCTAGAGGTGTATATATGTATATATTGATGTATTCATTCTATCAATTTGTATTTCACCGAATGCTAAATTTTGTCAAATGCCTTTTCAGTATGTATGAGCTTATCCATATGAGTTTTCTCTGTAAATGATTAATAATAATAACATTTTCTAATATTGTAACCATTCATATATTCCTGGAGTAAACTTAATTGGAATGTAAAATAAATAAATAAATAAATAAATAAAAAATTTTATTGGAGTATAGTTGATTTACAGTGTTGTATCAGTTTCAGGTGTATAGCAAAATGAATCAGCTATATATTATATGTACATAGAGTCTTGTTAATATTCTTTACCCATATAGGCCATTAGAGATTATTGAGTAGAGTTCTCTGTGCTATACCATAGGTTCTTATTAGTTATCTATTTTATATATAATAGTTTGTATATGTGATTTTGCGGCACATGGATGGGCCTGGAGATTGTCATACTGAGTAAAGAAAGTCAGAGAAAGACAAATATCATGATATTTCTGTGAAAGGGAGAAAAAAAAAGGTGCAAATGAAATTAAAAAACAGATATAGAGTCACAGATAACAAACTTGGGGTTATGAGGAACTCAGGGAGTAAGGTATACATTGAGAGTAATATCTTTTAAGCAGAGGAGGGACCTTTCAGATATATACTTTCACTAAGACAAAGGAATTGAGGATTGACTACTGATAATTCAGAGGAAGTAATAATGCAAAGCTCTCCTGTAGTAGGAGTAGTATTAAAGTAGACTATCATCTGGGTCGAAGATCTAGGTCTCATTAGCTAATTATAATAAAATTACATGTATTGCACTGTTTTACATATATCAATTCATAGTATTTATTCTTTATTACAACCCTGTGATTAAGCACTCTTAGTGACTTTCCCTTGTGAGAAAACTGAGTCACAGTGTTTAAGTAATTCACAGAGGTGCCTCCAGTTTATGAGGGAGACACAGAAATTCTAACTCAGGAGGCTGGCTCCAAAGACTATGCTCTCGCCCCCGTGCTACTCTGCTTCTTAGATGTTTGGTAGCTTCCAGAGAAGAGGGTGGCTGTTCCACACAGGGAAACTCACACAGCTTCTTGAGTGTCAGTTGCCTTGAATATACAAGTGGGCATGACCATAATTATTTACCTGACCATTCCACATTTTAAGATCGAGGGAAACTGTATTATAATCAAAATTAGACTTTACTAATAAAGAGATAGTTTACAAATGTACTGTTTTTATATAGTCATTAAAAAAATATCTCACTGCTATAGATTCATCCAGCTCAAGTTCTTCACAATCTAAGGAGATACTCTTTCTCTCTTTGCTACCAAATTTCAAGCCCTTCAAAAGATTCCTTAGTAGCACTCATTCAGTTGTAAACCTCATTCAGTTGTAAACCTCCTTTATCATACTTACTTTTTATAGGCAAGTTTTTATTTATAAAGCTTAATTATAGTTATAATTACCTTGAAAGCTTAAAATTTAATTTTTTTATTGAGGCTCTTATGTAGAGATCCAGTATGTATTTGTTAGTAAAAATTTTAAACAATTCATTTTATTAACAGAGCAATTTACTGTATAGACAGGAGAAATAACTTGAGCTTCACCAGTCAACACATTGGAAACTTAAGGAAGTTCTTTCTTATGATGATGTTCTATTAGTTGATAAATGTTATTGACAGATATTACTCTATCAATGTCTTTGATTATTCACATCTACATGTGAATATGTGTATGTTTGTGTTTATGTAGCTAAACTATGTATCCATGTCTGTGCAGGTATGTATGCTCAGCTGCTTCAGTCATCTCTGACTCTCTGCAATCCTATGGACTGTAGCCTGCCAATCTCCTTTGTCCATAGGATTCTCCAGGCCAGAATACTGGAGTGGGTTGCCATGACCTCCTCCAGGAGATTGTCTTGACCCAGGGATCAAACCTACATCTCTTGCAATGCAAGCAGATTCTTTTATTGCTAAGCCACTGGGGAAGCACAATCAATGTCTGTAGCAACAGGTAAATAATCATGGTAGAATAAGCCAATACTTTTGTCCAAATCACATTTCTCTCCCTCTTTCTCTCTCACATATATGTATGTGCATACACAATATTTCAAGTAGAAAGTAAATCATTTATACTACTATGTAACAAAGTTTCCATCATTTCTTTAATCAAAACTCAGCTCAAATTGAGATGACAAAGGAAAATACAGCATAAAACATGAAAGAAACAATGTATAGTATATGTATTTTTAAGAATCATAAAAATCAGAATCTAAGGATATAGACTCTGTCTAGTCAAGGCTATGGTTTTTCCAGTAGTCATGTATGGATGTGAGAGTTGGACTTGAAGAAGGCTGAGCACCGAAGAATTGATGCTTTTGAACTGTGGTGTTGGAGAAGACTCTTGAGAATCCCTTGGACTGCAAGGAGATCCAACCAGTCCATTCTGAAGGGGATCAGCCCTGGGATTTCTTTGGAAGGAATGATGCTAAAGCTGAAACTCCAGTACTTTGGCCACCTCATGAGAATAGTTGACTCATTGGAAAAGACTTTGATGCTGGGAGGGATTGGGGGCAGGAGGAGAAGGGGACGACCGAGGATGAGATGGGTGGATGGCATCACTGGCTGGATGGCATCACTGCCTCGATGGACATGAGTCTGAGTAAACTCCAGGAGTTGGTGATAGACAGGGAGGCCTGGCGTGTTGTGATTCATGGGGTTGCAAAGAGTCGGACACTACTGAGTGACTGAACTGAATTGAACTGAAGGATATAGAGTGTGATGATAAGACTTCTCCTCACAGCAACAAGACTAAAAGATTTTCCCATCCCTACTTGGCACACACCAGAGGCAGCAGCCTTTTGCTCACAATTCAAGTTCTGGGACTCATAGGCGGAAACTGTTCCATGTGGCTACTACACCTGCAACACTCCAGAGCTATCTAAAGTTCCAAGCAAACTACAGTGGTTTATATACACAGAGAACTTGCCTACTATGTTTATTATACAAATTATGGATTTTAGAAGAACCATTTCTTTAGAATAAATTGATAAAAATTAGATGAGCTATGTAAAATGTTACTGCACTCTTTTTGAAAATGTTGGTTTATTACTTTTCCTCACCATGAATTTATGCAACATAAATAATAGACTCATTGCAATGAAGACATTTTTACACATTCTATAAAGAATATTTTCCAGTAATTTTACTCATCAGATATATAATTAAACCTAGGAATAGTATAATCAACCAGAATCTTGAATCAATTACACATGACAAATTTGCTTTTCTCCCAGTGCATGCATAAAGCCACCATTTAACATTGATACTATTTAAAGTCCTTGGAAAAGCAACTGCTTTTAAAGGTTAAAAAAATTGCCTTTAGTATTTTTCTAGTAATTTTTGTATAATTATAATAAACTCATATAATTTAAGCATATGACACTTTTCTGGCAACTTAATTAAATTATTATGAGATAAACATTAATGTAATCAAGTGTAAGACCAAGAAACATGTCCAATAAAATACATGGAAGTATTTGATTCTGTCATTCATGATGTATTTCTTGATTAAATAAATCAATAAAGTGTATCATAGAATGATGTACATTTTAGTAATACTCATTAGGAATAAATATGGTTTATAAATTTTACTTTTATTTATTTATTTTTTAACTTTATTTTACTTTACAATACTCTATTGGCTTTGCCATACGGTTTATAAATTTTAGATAACTTGAAACTTTAGAAATTTTACCTTCAACCACTAGAATCTCCATAAGGTTGGAGAATCTGGAAACACAGATAAATAGTTTTATTGCTTATTTTTTACTTATTTTAAGACTTAGAAATAATCTGCAGGATCAGAATTATTAACACTTACTTGGTAATTTTTTAATTCTTTGTCATATCAACAGAAATATGTAAGATGTTAACCTACTTCATATTTTTCCTAAACAAAATGATTCTAAATTATGACACTGCTTTTATTTTTCTTTCTAGAATCAATTCAATACAATAAATATTTATTTAATATATTACTATAATTATTATTTATAACCCAAGGTCTTTCACTTCAAGTATGTTTATTAAGTCCTTGATATGATAAACATATATGTGAGTCAGATATGAAAAGACTGTGCATAATATCATATTGTCAATCTCAGATTTACTAGCATATAAACAGTTATACACACTATACACATACACACATGCAAAACCATTAGCACTGCAAATGGTTTTGATATCTGCAAATATCTAACTCAGAAAACAATTTATGTGATTTATTCTGTTTTTTTTTTTTTTTTCCTGTAAGTTATTTTAAGTCAGGCTATTGCCAGGGCCACAAATTAGATATATATTGTTTTTACCTGTTTTTATCTTTTTCAAATTTAAATCTTCTGCTGGAACATGGTTTAATGTATAAGTGAATTAATAGATAAATGATGTATAAATAGTAAGATTTCTCATAAGATTTGTTTAACTCAGGACTCTGGTTTTGAGTGTGAGAGATGTCCCCTTCCATCACTGCATGTCTTTACAGTAGCTCCAATGGGAAGCAATTAAAAAAGTGGGCCTTCTTTTTTTAACTAATTCATAATATAGTTTTAGTTTCACAATTTTTTATTTTTTATTTTTCTGATGACATTTATTTTTTAATTTTTTTACTTTTTTTAAAATTAAATTTATTTATTTATTTATTTTTACTTTATTTTACTTTACAATACTCTATTGGCTTTGCCATACATCGACATGAATACTCTATTGGCTTTGCCATACATCGACATGAATCCACCACAGGTGTACATGAGCTCCCAATCCTGAATGGAGTATTAGTTTCACATTTTTAAAGATGTTACCTGTGATGAGAAGAAGAGTCTACAATTTAAAAACAAAACTGAGAAACTATGACTATATATCTAATTGTTATAATGATACATGTAAAATTTATTCTCTTTATAAAGAGAATTTCATGTACTTCTTATATGTACAGAAAGAATATTAATTACCAACACAGAATGACTGATAGATTTAGTCACATTCCTTTTACCAAATACTCTGGGCATAAGGTTTTTTGGCAAATACTTAATTTTGATATGGAAAGGAAACAATCTATTTCTCATAGTTATGGATTTGCATCTGTAACTGATCAATGACTAGCTATGTCAGCTTATGAAGTGACAATGCTTAATAAATATTTTAATATTTATGCTATCATGACTATCTTAACATATTTATGATTTATGAAGTTTACATGAAACAGCACTGGTTTATTCTTGTCTTGGTATAATTATTGATAACAGCTCTTTCCATTCTGAAAAGTGTCCTAGTTTGTAGGGCAAATTATACAGTAACCTTATAGATTTTAGTGCGTAAATAGTACTGTATGATTATTGCTCTGATACAGGCATGAGGAGGATAACGGTAAGCCCAGAGATGTTGACCCTATAGGAGATTTTAGTAGAATTATTAGATTTCTAAGTGAAAGTGAGGTCACTCAGTCGTGTCCGACTCTTTGTGACCCCTTGTAGCCTGCCAGGCTCCTCTGTCCATGGGATTTTCCAGGCAATAGTACTGGAGTGGATTGCCATTTCCTTCTCCAGGGGATCTTCCCAACCCAGGGATCGAACCCAGGTGTCCCGCATTGTAGACATACGCTTTACCATCTGAGCCACCGCACATCAAGGGCAGGGGAAATAAGTCGTTAGGTATTAAGTGAGAAAAAGATCATGTTCTCAAGTAAACAGTTCTTGGGAGATAGGACAACACATTGGGAACAGGGCAAAGAGGAGACTGAAATTTCATTAGGATATATAATAGAGTGTGCTTGTGCAGCACAATATGCTGCATCTTGAAACTTACAAGGAACCATGGAATATTTTAGTTAGAATTGTAACTGCAAACAGTATGTTCTATTGGTTCCACCCCCAAGCCTCTCTGGTTATATCTCTCCATCTTACACTAATAAAGTCTAAACACCAGCCACTGTCACGTTACTGAGACCACCACCAGCCTCTGAACTATTGGCCTTCTTCTCTCCACTCCTGCCCCATAAAGCAGCCTGGGTCCTGATTGTAACATGTGAAGCAGTCATCCCCCTGTTAAAACCTTCCAATGGATTAGTTATAGAAAACAAAACAAAAAACCTCTCAGTTGTTTCTACATGATCTGCCCCTTGTCAACCACTCCAACTTCATTTACCTCCAGTCTTTCATTTTTCTCATAGTTCAGTTCAGTTCAGTTCAGTCCAGTCACTCATAGTACGTAGCACTGCTGCTGTTACTGCTGCTAAGTCACTTTAGTCGTGTCCGACTCTGTGTGACCCCATAGACAGCAGCCAACCAGGCTCCCCCGTCCCTGGGATTCTCCAGGCAAGAACACTGGAGTGGGTTGCCATTTCCTTCTCCAATGCGAGAAACTGAAAAGTGAAAGGGAAGTCACTCAGTCATGTCCGACTCTTTGTGACCCCATGGACCGCAGCCTACCAGGCTCCCCTGTCCATGGGATTTTCCAGGCAAGAGTACTGGAGTGAGGTGCCGTTGCCTTCTCCGAGTACCTAGTACTAAATAAATAAATAAAAAATTAAAAACATAAATTAAAAACATTAAAAAAAGTTTAGCAATTTCTCCTCACAATAAATCTCCAAAAGAATAATCTTATGTCATTCATCATGATACCCAAAATATGTAACTTTTTTGTTGTTGTTTAGTTGCTAAGTTGTGCCTTGCGATCCCATGGACTGTAGCATGACAGGGTCCTCTGTCCAGGGAATTATTTTCCAGGCGAGAATCCTGGAATGGGTTGCCATTCCTTCTCCAGGGGATCTTCCAAATCCAGGGATCCAACCTGTGTGTCCTGCACTGGCAGATGGATTCTTTACCACTGAGACACCAGGGAAGCCTGATACGTAAAATATTGGAATGTAATAAGAATCCAAAGAATGAAGATATGGAATTGATTATTTAAGTTGCACAATATGATTACCATGTTAATAATTTAGGCAGATTATTAAATATACTTTAAATACTTTCTGTGTTTCCTGTAATGTTTATAAAATTCCATTAATATGGATGTACAAATACATATCTGGGGTTTCCTGGTAGCTCAGATGGTAAAGAATCTGCCAGCAATGTGGGAAAGCCAAGTTTGATCACTGGATTGGGAATATCCCACGGAGAAAGGCATGGCCATTCCCTCCACATTCTTGCCTAAAGAATCCCATAGACAGAGGAGTCTGATGGGCTACAATCCATGGGATCTCAAATAGTCAGGCAGGACTGAGCAACTTTCACTTACTCACAATACATATTTAACAGTAAATATAAGATTATTACATGCATTGACTTTTACTATTTCCTTAGTATTTCTCTTCCTGCCAGTGTGTGTGTAGGTGTGTATGTGCTTTTATGGGTATGTTTAGAGAGAGACAGAGAGGTTGGCTGGAGATCAAATTGGAAAATTTTTAAAAAATGAAAACTATATATACATGATGTCTAATAATTTTAGGCATGCAGGTAAACAGAAAACACCCTTCTACAGTTTACTTATGCAATATTGTGTATTTCTATATAATGATTAAATAGTTTGTATATATCCATAATAGACATACAGATAAAAGCCTTCTGGAATCTCTTGCTTAGTCATATTAGTTTATATTTCAATACAAAGTTTTTCAGTAAAAAATAGGATTTTGTATCAAAAGTCATAAACAATTTTTGCCTTTGATCCAGTAATTCTAACAATTCATTCTTCAGTGACTGAAATGTATGAAAATATTTTGCTTAAAGATACATGTTTGAATATTTTTGAGATTAGTTGTTTGTCAGTTGCTTCATTTGCTATTGTTTTCTCCCATTCAGAAGGCTGTCTTTTCACCTTACTTATAGTTTCCTTTGTTGTGCAGAAGCTTTTAATTTTAATTAGATCCCATTTGTTTAGTTTTGTTTTTATTTCCAGTATTCTGGGAGGTGGATCATAGAGGATCCTACTGTGATTTATGTCAGAGAGTGTTTTGCCTATGTTCTCCTCTAGGAGTTTTATAGTTTCTGGTCTTACATTTAGGTCTTTAATCCATTTTGAGTTTATTTTTGTGTGTGGTGTTAGAAAGTGATCTAGTTTCATTTTTTTACAAGTGGTTGACCAGTTTTCCCAGCACCACTTATTAAAGAGATTGTCTTTACTCCATTGTATAG
>SJYV01051510.1:0-15288 GCA_006410875.1 Neotragus pygmaeus | reverse complement strand
AGTTGGACTGTGAAGAAGGCTGAGTGCTGAAGAATTGATGCTTTTGAAGTGTGGTGTTGGAGAACACTCTTGAGAATCCCTTGGACTGCAAGGAGATCTAACCAATCCATTCTGAAGGAGATCAGCCCTGGGATTTCTTTGGAAGGAATGATGCTAAAGCTGAAACTCCAGTACTTTGGCCACCTCATGTGAAGAGTTGACTCATTGGAAAAGACTCTGATGCTAGGAGGGATTGGGGGCATGAGGAGAAGGGGATGACAGAAGATGAGATGGCTGAATGGCATCACTGACTTGATGGACGTGAGTCTGAGTGAACTCCAGGAGTTGGTGATGAACAGGGAGGCCTGGCGTGCTGCAATTCATGGGGTTGCAGAGTCAGACACGACTGAGCGACTGAACTGAACTGAACTGAACTGATACAAAAGAACGCATTTGAGTCTAATTTGAGTTCTAATGAGGTGGATGAAACTGAAGCCTATTATACAGAATGAAGTAAGTCAGAAAGAGAAACACCAATACAGTATTAATGCATATATATAGAATTTAGAAAGATGGTAGCAATGATCCTATATGCAAGGCAGCAAAAGAGACACAGATGTGCCAGGGTCCAGCCCTGGTTGATCCAGGGTGATTCGAAGGGGAGATGGATAGGCGAGGAAAAAACTTATTTATTAATTAATATAAGATTAGATTAAGAAGGAATCTTGTAGTAGGAAAATTAAGTGGAGAAAGGATACGGAATAACTTGGCTTATGGGAAGACCAATAAAGTTACAGACAAGGAACTTGCACCATCTATGTTGGGCCACTGGCGTCCGTTTGAATATCGGAGAGTGCCCTGCTTTGGGCTCTCTCTCTTTCAGATCTTAGAAGCCAGGACAAGTAAGTATACATGGTAAGCCGCCCCACTCCAGATGGGAATTCAGCCTGAAATTAGAGTAAAGAGGAGACACGGGGGAAACCAGTCCAGCGACTGGCCCCAGCCTCTATTGTCTAGAAAGGCCTTTTATACCTTTTTGATTGTACATAGAGATCAATGGGTAATAAAAAATTATGCAGTGTTAGCAGCCCAGACAAAGCCAGGCTTTTCTCTCTGCATACCTAGTTGTATACACAAGTCTTAGGTAATTTACATCATCTTCCAGCCAAAGGACCAATTAACATTTTACAACCTTTTTTCTGATAAGGGTTTGTCAACCAGAAGACTTATTTATGTTGATCTTCCCAAAGTCTGGTGCCACTCTCAGAAAGCACTAAATAAAGTTACATTCTTACATAGCAAAGATACAGCAACTTATAACAAGTAAAAGAAGTACAGTGATTTATAACAAAAGAAAAGTAATTAACTCAAAAGTCTAGTGTTGCTAACATCAAAACTACTATATATCTTTTTCCATATCCCATTTACATTGATTAACATCCTCCCAGGTGCCTAAAAGATAAAGAATATGGAAACCTGGCAGCAATCATTGAGTCAACAGTGAAAACCCATCACCAATATGATTTTTAGTTCTTTAGAAAAGGCTCTGTATCTTTAAGATGCTTTTAAGCTTTGTGCCTCTCGCGGTTGGGGGCTGTAAGAGGTCCGGGGGAACCTGTTAGGCAAGCTAGAGAGCTATAAAAGGGGCTTTAACTGAAACATCCCTTTCAAATGCAGAAGACTAAACCCCTGAGTTGAATTTTTCCAGAGTGTGTCAGAAGAGTGGAAAAGCAGAGTACAAAGGCCGGCAGATTTTTGGTTTTTGGGGTACAAGATCAGGAAATACCAGGGGGAACCCCTGAAGCCTGATCACGTCCTTGTGTTTTGACAGGCTTCCTTCCACATGACCTTGTCACGGGTGGGATTCCTCATGCTGGCTTCTGGCACAGATGTAAAGAACAGACTTTTGGACTCTGTTGGAGAAGGCAAAGGTGGGATTATTTGAGAGAATAGTATTGAAACATGCATATTAGCATATGTAAAATAGACGACCAGTGCAGGTTAGATGCATGAAGCATGACAGTCAAAGCTTGTGCTCTGGGACACCCAGAGGAATGGATGGGAAGGGAGGTGAGAAGGGGTTCAGGATGGGGAGACACATGTGCACCTATTTGTGATTCATGTCAACATGTGGCAAAAACCACCAAAATACTGTTAAAAAAAAAATATGCTCCAGTTAAAATAAACTAATTTTAAAAATAAATAAAAACTTTACACCTTAAAAAAAAATTTTTTTTTAGTAAAATCTGCAGATGGTTTATAATATAAAGGAGACAATATTATTGAGATTATTTTTGAAATTAAAATGAATTTGCTTATTTTTTCCTCAAGGCTTGATCAAAATATGTCATTTTATTCTTTAACAGAACATATTGTATTTAATTCAAAATACTTATTTTTTGCTATTGTGACTTAAACAGCTCAGCACTTGATGCTGATTTTCTTGTGTAACAACCATATTGTAGATAGAATCCTGGCTCTCTGACAATACAAACACTTCACAGCTGAGAAATTTAAAACAAACTAAGAAATCAAAGTTTTCAAATATACCAAAATTTAAAAAGTTCAGAGATTTGAGGCGTACTACCACTCTATTCTAATTCTAGAATATTCTTATAATTCCTTATAAATTAAAATTCTTTCACTATTAAAATTCAAGCATTGTTGAAAAGTAGGTTCAAATTATACTTGTGTAAAGTAACTTTGTACTTTTCTGTGGCATATATGAGTGAAAGTTTTCATACACATGCACCCACACCAGTGCATATGAACATACAATTTTTTGATGCATTATGCCTTAAACTAATGCTTAGTACAAGGTTTGCATAAGTTTGTTTAATTTCTTAAGGTATCCCTTCTGGAGTTTGGGGGCAATTATAACTTCGTGGAACTATAGAAAAGCAGCTATCTACATTCTATCTTGAATTATATTGTAGAAAAAGCAGGTGAATCTACTTTCTTGAACTGCATTCTAAGAAAATCTGAATAAGAGCGCTCAAATATTGAGGGGTTTATTTTTATATCTTGAGGAAGTCCAGCTGTAAGTAGTTCAGAGCTCAATCAGTAACCCAATGAAGTCACAAATATCTTAAGACTATTCTATTTTCTTCTTCATCATTCTTAGTGTTGATTTTCATTTTCATGTCTGAAAGATACTTCCTTCTTCTAACCTAGCATACTCCAGGCAGAAAGAAAAGTTAGGTGGGAAAAGACTGAAGAGGCCAGCTGATAATCCAGTTCCCCTTTAACAGACTTTCAAAAAGCAACCCCTCCCACACTACAAAACCCAACTCTCATGACCATCATTTATGGCAATGTTCAAGCCTGTCACATAACTATAAAGGAAGTCAGATCCTCAGATATTTTTTTACTAAAAACAGTAATTAAATCATCATTCTCATAGTTAAGAAAAGGAGACATGGTACAGTATAGGCAGCTGCCAGTATCTGCCAATAAGTATGTTATTGAAAGCAGTATAGTTCAAGGTTTGTTTCCATGAGGTTTTTTTCTGCCTAAAAATATAATTGACATATATTAACTTATACAACATAATGCTTTGATATTTGTATTTATTGCAAAATGATCACTACACTTTGTTAACAGACATCACCATACCTTGTTATATATATTTTTTCCTTGTGATAAGAACTTTGAAGATCCATCTCAGCAACTTTCAAATATGTGACACAGTATTATTAACAATAGTGAACATTCTGTACATTACATCCCATGACTTATTTATTTTATGACTGGAAGTTTACTTTTTGACCACCTTCACCCATTTTTTCCACCCTCTAAACCTCTGAACTCTCAATGGCCCTTAATTTCTAAATCAATGTTTAAATTTTCTGAGATTTAGTTTTATATTAATAATTTGTGAGATTATGCTCCAGAAATTAAGGATATGTACTTTTCATACTTTTCTTCATTTAATCCTTCTAGAAAACATTGTAAAATTTAAGTACGCTTATCTCTATATTTTACAGTTAAGGGCATTGACATTAAGTAGTCAAGTAAGATCTCAGAGTAAGATAATTAGAAAGGAAATTATCCAAAATTTATACCTAAAATTGTCTGAGATGTAAGATCACCCTGGGTATATGGAAAGAAGACAGGAAGATTCTTCTCAAGTTCTTTGAAACACATGATACCTATACTTGTTTTCAACTTAGAAAAATGTCCTCAGCAAAGGAAAAGCATACAAGGGAAAAGTTCATGAGGAGGCATGAACAAGAAGAGGCCACAGAAAAAAGTGCTCTGAGAAAACTGACAGTTAATGAGAAAGCCCATGTCTTTAAAATCATTAATGCAAATATTTTTCTCTTACTAAGTTTGGTTGAACTTTGTAGACTGACATATTACTAAAACTTAATTTTTAATGCAATTTAAGGTTTCATAATAAGACCCTTTAGAAGTCAGTCAATTATAGAAGATGATATTTAGATTTAAAGAAGCATGGAGAAGTTTAAATTTCCTCAGATGTTCATGTTTTACTCTTATGTGTTTACAAGTCTAGATAAATTAGACTTGATATTAGAATTTATAAGACTTAACCTTTGTAAGTTGAAGACAGCTAAAATGTTAGAAACCTATGAACTTACTATCCAATTTGTTCTTATTTAAAATATTGTAGGAAAACTTTCCCAAGATGTTTTTTTATTCAAATTTCAATGAAGTTAAAATAAATGTGATAACACATTTCAAGTTAAATTAAAATTCTTTCAATGTAATCTTCTCAGTCTAAAGTTTTATGTCTCTTATTTGCAAGATACTCAGTCAGTAGTAAAGCTACACTGTAGAAAGTATTAATAAGGTTTTTTATTTCCCTTTTAAAAAAAAATTCATCTGGTGGAAACAAATAGCAGAATGAAGTGAAGAAAAGTTCCTAAAAACACAGAGACTGAAATAAGACCAGCTACCATATTATTTTGCCAGTTTCTGAATAAGAAGTAATAAAAGTGAATAAGGACTATGTCTCTGGCTAACAGGCCAATAGAGAAATCAGGTAGCTTTTCTTTTTGTTATTGTTGTTTTGTTTTCACATATACTAGATTTTTATTCTTCTATGTTTTTACTTTTTAAAATTAATTTTTATTTGGTATAGTTGACTTAAAATGTTAATTTCTCCCATACAGCAAAAAGAATCAGTTACACGTACACATTTCTCCTCTCTTTTTTAGATTCTATTCCCATATCAGTCATTACAGAGTATTGAATAGAGTTTCCTTTCTATACAATAACTTCTTATTAATTAACATATTTTATACATAGCAGTGTGTATATGTCAGCCCTAATCTCCCAATTTATCCCTTTCCTATCTTTTCCCCCTTGGTAACTATGTTTTCTATATCTGTGACTCTATTTCTGTTTGGTAGATAGATTCATTTATACCCATTTTAAAGATTCCACATATATTGATATCATATGATATTTGTATCACATATATCCGACAAATATTACTTATACTATATTGGTACACATCAATATATTTGTGTACACTATCTTAATCTTAATATTATTGTAAAACAAACATAGACCACCACAGTATGTAAAGACTTACTTTCAAATTCAAAAGATAGTTCAGTATTGCTTTCATTTGTAGCCAAAGTTGTTATATTATTGAGATAGTTACCTATCTTGTCCATCATATCTAAAGTGAAAGTGAAGTTGCTCAGTTGTGTCTGACTCTTTGGGACCACATGGACTGTAGCCTATCAGACTCCTCTGTCCATGGGATTTTTCAGTCAAGAGTACTGGAGTGGGTTGTCATTTTCCTTCTCCATGGGATCTTCCCACCCCGAGGATCAAACCCTGGTCTCCCGCATTGCAGGAAGACACTTTATACCGTTTGAGCCACTAGGGAAGCCACTAAGTTATAGTCAACTAGGATTTATTTTGCAGAACATATTTTAAAATAACTTTTAAAAATTAGGAAAAAACTCATAAAACCTCAACTATCAGCACTGGTGTAAAATTTCAAGAATGGATAAACTCAGCTGAATTGTTGGGGTTCAGAGATACCATCTGTTCAATCTATTTTTCAAACAATTTGTTTTAATGCCTTACTATGTCTCATATTCCACTCACAATAAAGATGTAGGAGATTTCTTTACATAAAAACAATTTTTGTAACAACTTAATTAAAACCGAGAATATGACATTTAGCTCAGACATGATAAAGTTCAGTTCAGTTGTGCTCAATTGTGACTGACTCATTGTGACCCCCTGGACTGCAGCACTCCAGGCTTTCCTGTCCATCACCAACTCTTGGAGCTTGCTCAGACTCATGTCCATCGAGTCGGTGATGCCATACGACCATCTCATACTCTGTCGTCCCCTTCTCTTTCTGCCTTCAGTCTTCCCCAGCATCAGGACCTTTTCCAATGAGTCAGTTATTTGCATTAGATGGCCAAAGTATTGGAGTTTCAGCTTCAGCATGAGTCCTTCCAATGAATATTCAGGACTGATTTCCTTTAGGATTGAAATCAGTCTCATTCTTATTAAGTAGACAGACACTAGTGTTCAACTTTTACTCTGTTTCCTTTCACTGACTGAAGAATGAGTTGCTGTTATACCGTGCTGCTGGGAATCTTGTATTTTCTGTATTACATGATAATGTACAAGTCATATTTCTACTTCCATATTTTATCAAAGAGGTTGTTTTAAGAAGAGATCTGACACTGGTGTCCTAGAACATGCATGCTTAGGTGCTTCAGGCATGTCCAACTCTGCAACCCCATGGACTGTAACCCACCAAGCTCCTCTGCCCATGGGATTCTCCAGGCAAGAATACTGGAGTAGGTTGCTATGTCCTTCTCCAACTGGAACATAGGATGTAAATTTAAATAATATTATTTTTCTTACTTAAATGATATCTTAAATGACTAGGTAGGATCTCTCTTAACTGTGTTCAGTATATTATGAATATTTACAAAGGATTAAAAAACACTTGTATTCAAATGATCCAGAGAGACGTTGTGGGGTGGGAAGTGGGAGGGGGATTCAGGATTGGGAGCTCATGTACACCTGCGGTGGATTCATGTCGATGTATGGCAAAGCCAATAGAGTATTGTAAAGTAAAATAAAGTAAAAAAAAAAAAAAATTTAATGTTGAATTACTTTATTAGGCTTTGTAGTATTTTCCTATGACTGCTATAAAAAAATTACCACAAATCTGCTGACTTAAAACACTAGAAATATATTCTTTCACAGTGTGGAAAACATAAATGTGAAATCAAGGTGTTAGTAGAACCACAGTTCTAGAGATAAATCCTTCATTCCCTCTTCCAGATTCTGGTGGCTTTGGGTGTTCCTTGGTTTGTGGCTACATAAATCTAATCTCTGCCTCCATTGTATACAGGGAATAAATCCCACTTGATAATTTTGTATTATTCTTTTAATGCCTTGTTGGATTAGATTTGCTAATATTTTATTGAGGATTTTTTATCTATGTTTATGAGAAACATTGATCTGTATTTTCCTTTCTTGTAATGTCTTCATGTGGTTTTCATGTTAAGGTAATACTAGCCTCATTGAATGAGTTAAGAAGTGTTTCCTCTGTTTTTATTTTCTGAAATAGGAATAGATAGGATTATTTCTTTCTTAAATGTTTCATAGAATTCACCAGTGAATTCATCTGGGGCTGAATTTTGGGGAAAGTTATTGTTATCAGTTCAGTTATTTGAAAAGGTGTTGTCATATTTATGTTTTCTATTTATCCTTGTGTGACTGTTGGCACTTTGTTTCTTTCAGGGAATTGACTTTCAAAAAAAATTGCTCAGTTGTTTCTGACTCTTTGCAACCCCATGGACTATACAGTCCATGGAATTCTCCAGGCCAGAATATTAGAGTAGGCAGCTGTTCCCTTCTCCAGGGGATCTTCCCAACCCAGAGATTGAATGCAGATCTCCCACATTACAGGTGATTCTTTACCAGCTGAGACCCCAGGGAAGCCCTCTTTTAATCTAAATTATCTAATTCATGGATATAGAGATGTTTGTAATACTCCTTTATTGCATTTTTAGTGTCTGTTGAATCAGTAGTGCTAGCCTCTCCTTTATTTCTAGTAATTTGTGTCTTCTCTCTTCTTGGTTAGCTTGGCAAAAGTTTGGATTTCCTCACATGCTATAGTTTGAGAGTTCCTGTCATAGACCCTTTTGAAGCAAAAGTTTAGAAATATGTTTTGGTGAAAACATTTTGAAATAATACAATTTAAATGAGTGTAACGTTAGAGTTTATTAATTGTTCTGCCCCTTGCTCCTTGCCCTCCTACTGATATATTTCTTTTCCATTTTTTCACTCCCTCTGTTCAGTTCAGTCGCTCAGTCATGTCCGACTCTTTGCGACTCCACGAATCACAGCACGCCAGGCCTCCCTGTCCACCACCAACTCCCGGAGTTCACTCAGATTCACGTCCATTGAGTCAGTGATGCCATCCAGCCATCTCATCCTCTGTCGTCCCCTTCTCCTCTTGCCCCCAATCCCTCCTAGCATCAGAGTCTTTTCCAATGAGTCAACTCTTCACATGAGGTAGCCAAAGTACTGGAGTTTCAGCTTTAGCATCATTCCTTCCAAAGAAATCCCAGGGCTGATCTTCAGAATGGACTGGTTGGATCTCCTTGCAGTCCAAGGGACTCTCAAGAGTCTCCTCCAACACCACAGTTCAAAAGCATCAAGTCTTCGGTGCTCAGCCTTCTTCACAGTCCAGCTCTCACATCCATACATGACTGCTGGAAAAACCATAGCCTTGACTAGATGGACCGTAGTCGGCAAAGTGAAGTCTCTGCTTTTGAATATGCTATCTAGGTTGATCATAGCTTTCCTTCCAAGGAGTAAGCGTCTTTAATTTCATGGTTGCAGTCACCATCTTCAGTGATTTTGGAGCCCCAAAAAATAAAGTCTGACACTGTTCCCACTGTTTCCCCATCTATTTGTTTAAGGAAACATTCACTCCATTTCCTAAGATATGAATACTACTACTTGTTTTCAAGCTTCATTTAATGGGGTTAGTAATTAGTCACCTTTCCAGAGTCTAGTTTCCTTGTCAGCTGTCAGACTTCTTTTCTTATGAAATAATAAAATACATTCTGCTATTTTAATATGAACTCAACTGTGTTTGTAAGCAGTAACTTCAATAGCTTAAATACTTCTAATAACCTAATCCAGAGTTACCTTTTATGAGTTCAACAAAAGAGAGACATGTACTTGTTGTCTGTATACCAACAGGGCAAGTATATGGACTTCCTGAGTAGCTCAGCTGGTAAGGAATCCACTTGCAATGCAGGAGATCCCAGTTGGATTCCTGAGTTGGGAAGTTCCCCTGGAAAAGGGATAGGCTACCCACTCCAGTATTCTTGGGCTTCCCTAGTGGCTCAGATGGTAAAGAATCTTCCTGCAACCCAGGAGACCTGAATTTGATCCCTGGGTTGGGAAGATCCCCTGGAGAAGGGGATGGCTATCCACTCCATTATTTTTGTCTGGAGAATCCATATGGACAGAGGAGCCTGGTGGACTACAGTCCATGGTGTCACAAAGAGTCAGACATGGCTGAGCGACTTCACTTTCACTTTTCATTTTCATGCATTGGAGAAGGAAATGGCAACCCACTGCAGTGTTCTTGCCTGGAGAATCCCAGGGACAGGGGAGCCTGGTGGGCTGCCGTCTATGGGGTCGCACAGAGTCGGACACAACGGAACCAATAGCACAGCAGCACAGTAGGAGTGCATAGAAAACTATGGTTTCTTGCTTGTAAAAGTGATTTAAGAAAACTCAAGTTACCCACCAGTATTCATGAGTACTCTCTGGCCAGGGTAATATGGGTGTTACAGTTAACTTTTTCTTTTAAATACTCTTGTTGGCACTCCAGGAGATCTTCCTGACCCAGGGATCAAACCAGGTCTTTTGAGTCTCCTGCATTTGCAGATGGATTCTTTACCACTAATGCCACCTGAAAGCCCCCTTTTTTAAAATGTGCCAACTTGCTTCAGTAATGTGCAACTCCATGGACCATAGGATTTCCCAGGCAAGAATACTGGAGTGGGTTCCATTTCCTGCTCCAGGGAATCTTTCCAACCCAGAGATTAAACCCCCCATCTCATGTCTCCTGCATTGGCAAATGAGTTCTTTACCACTAGTGCTACTTTGTAAATATATAGGTTCAACTAAGATTTATCCCTCCCTACTCTTTTCTAGATTTCTATCTCTGTTGAGAGAAAAACTTACCTGATTCTACTGCTAAGAGAAGGTGTCTGTAGATCCACTGGTCCATCCTCTTCTTGTTCTGTGGGTCTTAGGTAGTTTCTGTGACAATACATCATATTAAATACTAGTTTACCAGCCAATTTTGATGACTAACTCTTGCTGTGACACAGTCACAGCATCTACTGTATTTATGTTGTGGGTCATCCCATCCCATGGCCACTATTTAGGATCACTCTGCTGCCAATACCAAACAACAGAGAAGGACCTCAGGAAAAGGAACCCTCTAAGTGCCTGAATGGGCAGGGCTATGGAGAAAGACTGGCCAAAGAGGTCTTCTGATCACCAACTACAAGAGGCTCAAAAAAACACAGATAGGGCCATAACTCCTGTGGTGGAGGCATTCTGTGTTCCTGCACACTTGGCGCTGCCAGGGTCTCCTCAATTCAAGCAGCTGTGCCACATTCACGCTCAACTATCACTGGGGCAGAGCTGCCACAGGAAAAAAGTCTTACATCCATGCACGCAAGATCACTTCAGTCACGTCCAACCGTTTGCGGCCCTGGATGGGGGAGCCTGGTGGGCTGCCGTCTATGGTGTCGCACAGAGTTGGACATGACTAGTGACTTAGCAGCAGCAGCAGACTGTAGCCTGTCAGGATTCTCTGTCAGGGAGGGGGCTTCTCCAGGTAAAAATACTGGAGGGATAATGGCCAATACTGGTTGCCATACCCTTCTAGAGCATTATATCTCCTGCTGCCCTAGCCGCCAACTCCCCTGAGTACCTGGTGCTGCCAGAATCCCTGTGACCCAAAAAGCTGCACCAGCTCCACACCTGATCCTCACAGGGGCAAACCCAAATCCTCCAGGGCAGCCTTGGGAGCAAAGCCCAGTGGACGAAACACATGTAGAGGTGGAATTAAAACCACAATTTAAACCCAGGGGCAGTGTGGCTAAGGAAGAAGACCCAAAACCCTCCCAATAGCTGTACAAGCTGAAGATTAAATCCACAGGATCAACTAGGCAGACCCTGTGCCTATGGAATACATTGAGTGCTTTTATATACAAAAGAAAACACACTAGTTCTGATAGCTGTGGACATTGGAGGCAGGAACACACAGAAGTAGGATGACATGAGAATCTGAGCTTCCCCCACAGCAGATTCAGAGATCAGCACAGTGTTGGAGGGCATCCTATGGAAGTAAGGTGGACTGTGATTCCCAGCAAGGGAAAGGATTCTGATAGCAGAGACACAAGAAAAAAAAAATTATCATGCTTATGTTTTGACTTGTTATGTAGATTCTTTTGGATTTCTTTCTTTTTTTTTTTTTTTTTAATGCTCTGTTTAAGTTGTTGATTTTACTGGCACTAAGAAATACAACATGGCCTCTGAGCTTTTTTTTTTTCCCCCTCAGTCACATTTGTTGTTGTTGTTATAAACCTCTGCCTCTATGTTGGGCTTTTGCAGTTCTGTGGAGTTTTCCTTTATTTTCAATTTTTTCCTCTTTTTAAAAAAATTATAACTTTTAATTTTTTAAACCTATTATTATTTCTACATTTATTTCTTTGTTTGCTTTTCATACTGTTCTTTTCACCATGCACTTTATCTTTAACATATATAAATCTTCTTTCTCTACCTCTATTTAACTTTGCACATCTATACTTTCTTTCTCTTCTTTCCTATCAATATATTTGTTAGTTTTATTTTCATTGCCTTATTCCCCAATTGGCACCTTGCTTTAGATTTGTTTTCCAGCTTGTGCTTTAGTTTTGTTCTTTACTGGTAAATATTATTGTTGGTTTCCTTTGTTTGCCAGGTCAATCTACTTTATTTTGATAGATTGATTTGACTTTGCTCATGGGTGTATATGTATATGTGTATTCCATTATTCTAATTATTATTTGCCTGATTTTGTAACTACCATTTGGCTGATGTTCATCTCTGGTTTCTCGTTTTTTGATATATTTTAAAATCTCACTGAATGCCATAGCAAACCACTTGTGGAACATTTCTTCCTGACAAGAAATCAAGCCCTGAGGCTTTGGAGTGGGAGCACTGATTCCAAGGCCCCAGATTACCAGAGAGATTAAAGAAAGTAGGGAAAACCACTGGAACATTTGAGTATGACCTAAATCAAATCTCTTATGATTATACAGTGGAAGTGAGTAATAGATTTAAGGGACTAGATCTGATAGAGAAGTTCGTGACATTGTACAGGAGATAGGGATCAAGACCATCCCCGTGGAAAAGAAATGCAAAAAATAAAAATAGCTGTCTGAGGAGACCTTATAAGTAGCTGTGAAAAGAAGAGAAGTGAAAAGCAAAGGAGAAAAGGAAAGATATAAGTACCTGAATGCAGAGTTCCAAGGAAAAGCAAGGAGAGATAAGAAAGCCTTCCTCAGCAATCAATGCAAGAAATAGAGGAAAACAACAGAATGGGAAAGACTAGAGATCTTTTCAGGAAAATTAGAGTTACCAAGGGAACATTTCATGCAAAGATGGGCTCGATAAAGGACAGAAATGGTCTGGACCTAACAGAAGCAGAACATATTAAGGAGAGATGGCAAGAATACACAGAACTGTACAAAAAAGATCTTCATGACCCAGATAATCACGATTGTGTGCTCACTCACCTAAAGCCAGACATCCTGAAATGTGAAGTCAAGTGGGCCTTAGAAAGCATGACTACGAACAAAGCTAGTGGAGATGATGGAATTCCATTTGAGCTATTTCAAGTCCTGAAAGATGATGCTGTGAAAGTGCTGCACTCAATATGCCAGCAAATTTGGAAAACCCAGCAGTGGCCACAGGACTGGAAAAGGTAACTTTTGATTCCAAACCCAAAGAAAGGCAATGCCAAAGATTTTAACTTTTAAATCTTTGTGCTCAAACTACCGCACAATTGCACTCATCTCACACACTGGTAAAGTAATGCTCAAAATTCAAGAAGGCACTTTCTGTGGAGACGAAACTTTTTGNTGATTCCAAACCCAAAGAAAGGCAATGCCAAAGATTTTAACTTTTAAATCTTTGTGCTCAAACTACCGCACAATTGCACTCATCTCACACACTGGTAAAGTAATGCTCAAAATTCAAGAAGGCACTTTCTGTGGAGACGAAACTTTTTGTCTTAAGATTTTGGTTACATTGTTATGTAAATTTATTAAAAATCTCATTAAATTATATTCTTAACAAAAAATTTCTCCAATCCAGGCTTCACCAATATGTGAACTGTGAACTTCCAGATGTTCAAGCTGGTTTTAGAAAAAGCACAGGAACCAGGGATCAAATTGCCACCATCAGCTAAATCATGGAAAAAGCAAGAGAGTTCCAGAAAAACATCTATTTCTGCTTTGTTGACTATGCCAAAGCCTTTGACTGTGTGGATCACAATGAACTGTGGAAAATTCTGAAAGAGATGGAAATACCAGACCACCTGACCTGTCTCTTGAGAAACCTGTATGCAGGTCAAAAGCATCAGTTAGAACTGGACATGGAACAAAAGACTGGTTCCAAATAGGAGTAGGTCAAGGCTGTATATTGTCACCTTGATTATTTAACTTCTATGAAGAATACATCATGAGAAACGCTGGGCTGGAAGAAGCACCAGCTAGAATCAAGATTGCTGGGAGAAATATCAATAACCTCAGATATGCAGATGACACCACCCTTATGGCATAAAATGAAGAAGAATTAAAGAGCCTCTTGATGAAAGTGAAAAAAGAGAGTGAAAAAGTTGGCTTAAAGTGCAACATTCAGAAATCTAAGATCATGGCATCTGGTCCCATCACTTCATGGGAAATAGATGGGGAAACAGTGGAAACAGTGACTGATTTTATTTTTTGGGCTCCAAAATCACTGCAGATGGTAATTGCAGCCAGGAAATTAAAAGACGCTTACTCCTTGTAAGGAAAGCTATAATCAACATAGATAGCATATTAAAAAGCAGAGACATTACTTTGCCAACAAACGTCCTCTAGTCAAGGCTATGGTTTTTCCTGTGGTCATGTATGGATGTGAGAGTTGGACCGTGAAGAAGGCTGAGCGCCGAAGAATTGATGCTTTTGAGTGTGATGTTAGTAAGACTATTTTTTTTAAATTTTTTAATTTTTCTTTTTAAATATAAATTTATTTATTTTGATTGGAGGTTAATTACTTCACAATATTTTATTGGTTTTGCCATACATCAACATGAATCTGCCACGGGTATACACGTGTTCCCCATCCTGAACCCCTCCTCTCTCCTCCATCCCTGTACCATCCCTCTGGTTCATCTCAGTGCACCAGCCCCAAGCATCCAGTATCATGCATCAAACCTAGATTGGTGATTCATTTCATATATGATATTATGCATGTTTCAATGCCATTCTCCCAAATCATCCCACCCTCTCCCTTTCCCACAGAGTCCAAAAGACTGTTCTATACATTTGTGTCTCTTTTGCTGTCTCACATACAGGGTTATTGTTACCATCTTTCTAAATCCATACTTATGCATTAGTATACTGTTTTGGTGTTTTTCTTTCTGGCTTACACACTCTGTATAATAGGCTCCAGTTTCGTCCACCTCATTAAAACTGATTCAAATGTATTCTTTTCAATGGCTGAGTAATACTCCATTGTGTATGTGTACCACTGCTTTCTTATCCATTCATCTGTTGATGGACATCTAGGTTGCTTCTATGTCCTGGCTATTATAAACAGTGCTGCAATGAACATTGGGGTACACGTGACTCTTTCAATTCTGGTTTCCTTGGTGTGTATGCCCAACAGTGGGATTGCTGGGTCATAAGACAGTTCTATTTCCAGTTTTTTAAGGAATCTCCATACTGTTCTTCATAGTGGCTGTACTAGTTTGCATTCCCACCAACAGTATAAGAGGGTTCCCTTTTCTCCACACCCTCTCCAGCATTTATTGCTTGTAGAGTTTTGGATCACAGTCAAAAATCTGACTGGCGTGAAATGGTACCGCATTGTGGATTTGATTTGCATTTCTCTGATAATTAGTGATGTTGAGCATCTTTTCATGTGTTTTTTAGCCATCCATATGTCTTCTTTGGAGAAATGCCTATTTAGTTCTTTGGCCCATTTTTTGATTGGGTAATTTATTTTTCT
>SJYV01051509.1:0-11635 GCA_006410875.1 Neotragus pygmaeus | reverse complement strand
CTCTAAAAGAGGACTATTTTTGACCCACTAAGTTCTCTGAACTCAGAGAAGAAATGCATGCTATCAAAATGACCATGTAACACTATTTTGGAGGTTCTTGATGCATCACAAAAAGTAGACTGATGATATGCACAAGGAAGAGGAATACATTGTCATGATTGGAGATGATAGCTGATCCTTTTGTTCTAGGTTTTCCAAAATACTTGTTCGACATTGTTCCTGCTCATCTGAACATGGGTCAGACCCTGTGCTGGGCAACGGGGCTGCAGCGGTGACTTTAAGCACACATGGTCCTGATTCTTGAGTAGCTTACAGTCCAGTCAGGAGAGAAGAAAAACATACAAACAAGTAGACATGAAATTTCAAATTGTGTGATGTATAATGGAGGAAAAGAAACAGAACTTCCAGAGGTCTGGGTGTCAAAGATAATCTTCCTGAAAGGGAGCAGTGACTCTGAGACCCCAGGGATAAGTATGGGTAAGCCTGCCAAAAGCTACAGGTTGAGTATGTCAGGTAGTGAACCATAGCATGTGCAAAGGGCCTGAGACAGGGGAGAGCTGGGCTTGTTTGATTTTCTGCAGGGAAGCTAGGGTGACTGGAGCAGAGCAAGCAGGAGACTGGAAGGAGTGAGGGGCAGACGCAGACTCGGTCAGATGGAGCATGATTAACTGAAGAAATCAGTGTTTTGGTATGAATAACTGGTCTGTTGTGTGTGTGTGTACGGAACCTCAGTCACCATCCAGAGTTAATCATAACTCTTGATTTATGACTTACTTTCAGATTTGGTATATGCATACCCCTCTTTGTGTTAAAATATATTAATAATATGAAACAATACTATCCACAAACCTACCAGGGGTTCTTAAAACTTCACCACTGCCAGTAGCTGATTTCTAGGGCTACTGTGTGGCAGCATGGATTCTACAGGAACTTCACCACTTGGGGCAGTGTAACCCTCTGACCCTGCTTAGAACTATCCATGTGTTTCCCTATCCAGAGCAAACAGAATCCCAAAACTTTCTTGCTTTTTATTTAAAGACTGGTATAGGTATATATTGGGCTTCCCTGGTGGCTCAGAGGTTAAAGCATCTGCCTCCAATGTGGGAGACCCGGGTTCAATCCCTGGGTTGGGAAGATCCCCCGGAGAAGGAAATGGCAACCCACTCCAGTATTCTTGCCTGGAGAATCCCATGGATGGAGGAGCCTGGTAAGCTACAGTCTGGCGGGGTCCCAAAGAATGGGACACGACTGAGCGACTTCACTTTCACTTTCATAGGTATATATGGATGATTGCATAGTATTTCTTCTTAAAATATTTTATAAACGTGTCATTACTATGTGTTGTCTTCTCATACTTGCTTTTTCCTCCTCAACGTTGTACTAGGATCTCACCCATGTTGTTGAATACAGCTATTGTTCATTCATTTTCAGAGCTCTGCAAAAGTCCATTGTGTTAGTATACCACAATTTACTTTTTCTTTTCTGGTCAGTAGGCATTTGGATTGTTTCCAGTTTTTTGTTATTCTAATCAGGGTTTGAGGAATATTTTAATACAAATCTCCTGGTACACAAGTATTACTAGTTTCTCTGTAATATATATGTACAAACAGATTTTCTGTGCCATGGGATGTGTGAGTATCTGACTTCAAAAACAATGCTAAATGTATTTGGGTTTTTAAGCAAATGCAATGTGGTTTTTCAAATTTCCACTGTCACCAGCCGTATATGAAGGAATAATCCATATAATTCTTGGTGATTTTGATATTTTATCATTATAAATTAATCACTGTCTCTGGTAGTGCTTTTTAACTAAAGTTTATTTCTCTGATATTAACATACTACATTAACTTTCTTTTAACTAGTATTGTCCTTCTACGTCTCTTTCCATTCCTTTATTTTCAACTTCCTGTGTGATTATCCTTCAGGTGTGTCTTATGAAAATGGTATGTTGCTAGGGATTTTGTTATTAATGAAATCTGGTAATCTCATTTATTTTCTGTGGTAAATTTAAACCACATCATTATCATTAATGATAAATTTATATTTATTTCCGCCATATTACTTTTCGATTTCTCATAGTCCTCCTTTCCCCCAGATTTCTGATTTTTAAAAATTGAGTTTGCATGTGTATGTGTTCATTTTGATTGTGTTCCCTTTATTCCATCTTTCCCCCATTGAAAGTAAATTTAAACAATTTGTTTACATTCTTTAATGACTTCCCTTAAATTTTTACTGTATAATTTTAGCTTAACAAAGTGTTAACAGTAAAATAATCTTAACCACCCCCCCTTTCTGAAACAGAAAGAGAACTCTGAACTATATTGATATTTTATGTCTGTCTTTTCTTAACTAACCCTGGGATGTAGATACTTCATGTATTTCTTGACAGTATATATACATATTATATAACTAAGTATGTGTGTGTATGCATGTGTAAGTTTGTTCAGTTCAGTTCAGTTGCTCAGTTGTGTCCGACTCTTTCCAACCCCATGGAGTGCAGCACACCGGGCCTCCCTGTCCATCATCAACTCCCGGAGTTTACCCAAATGAGTGTCCATCCTTGAGTCGGTGATGCCATCCAGCCATCTCACCCTCTGTCGTCCCCTTCTCTTCCCGCCTTCAATCTTTCCCAGCGTCAGGGTCTTTTCCAACGACTCAGTTCTTCACATCAGGTGGCCAAAGTATTGGAGTTTCAGCTTCAACATTAGTCCTTCCAATGAACACTCAGGACTAATCTCCTTTAGGATGGACTGGTTGGATCTCCTTGCAGTCCAAGAGACTCTCACGAGTCTTCTCCAACACCACGGTTCAAAAGCATCAATTCTTTGGTGCTCAGTTTTCTTTATAGTCCAACTCTCACATCCATACATGACTANTTCTTCACATCAGGTGGCCAAAGTATTGGAGTTTCAGCTTCAACATTAGTCCTTCCAATGAACACTCAGGACTAATCTCCTTTAGGATGGACTGGTTGGATCTCCTTGCAGTCCAAGAGACTCTCACGAGTCTTCTCCAACACCACGGTTCAAAAGCATCAATTCTTTGGTGCTCAGTTTTCTTTATAGTCCAACTCTCACATCCATACATGACCACTGGAAAAACCATAGCCTTGACTAGATGGGCCCTTGTTGGCAAAGTAATCTCTCTACTTTTTAATATGCTCTAGGTTGGTCATAACTTTCCTTCCAAGGAGCAAGCGTCTTTTAATTTCATGGCTGCAATCACCATCTGCAGTGATCTGGAAGCCCAAAAACATAAAGTCTGCCACTGTTTCCACATCTATTTGCCATGAAGTGATGGGACTGGATGCCATGATCTTCAGTGTTGAGCTTTAAACCAACTTTTTCACTCTCCTCTTGCACTTTCATCAAGAGGCTCTTTAGTTCTTCTTCACTTTCTGCCATAAGGGTGGTGTCATCTGCATATCTGATATTTGATATTTCTCCCAGCAATCTTGATTCCAGCTTGTGTTTCTTCCAGCCCAGTGTTTCTCATGATGTACTCTGCATATAAGTTAAATAAGCAGGGTGACAATATACAGCCTTGATGTACTCCTTTCCCAATTTGGAACCAGTCTGTTTTCCCATGTCCAATTCTAACTGTTGCTTCCTGACCTGCATACAGGTTTCTCAAGAGGCAGGTCAGGTGATCTGGTATTTCCATCTGTTTTAGAATTTTCCACAGTTTGTTATGATCCATACACAAAGGCTTTGGCATAGTCAATAAACCAGAAATAGAACTCTGGAACTCTCTTGCTTTTTTGATGATCCAACAGATGTTGGCAATTTAATCTCTGGTTCCTCTGCCTTTTCTAAAACCAGCTTGAACATTTGGAAGTTCATGGTTCACGTACTGTTGAAGCCTGGCTTGGTGAATTTTGAGCATTAGTTTACTAGCGTGTGAGATGAGTGCAATTGTCCATTAGTATGAACATTCTTTGGCATTGCCTTTCTTTCGGACTGGAGTGAAAGCTGACCTTTTCCAGTCCTGTGGCCACTGCTGAATTTTCCAAATTTGCTGGCATATTGAGTGCAGCACTTTCACAGCATCATCAGGGTAAGTTTTTGTATGTGCCCAAAAATTCAGAAAGAGGGAGGAAGACACACAGAGAGAGAAATTTGGATTTATCTACATTTTTGCCATTTAATCCATTTACTGTTTCTTCTTCTTCTTCTTTATTTTAAGCTTTAAAAAAAATTTTAACCACGGTGTGTGACCTGTGGGATCTCAGTTCCCCAGCCAGGGATTGGGGCTTCCCTGGTGGCTCAGGGGTCAAGAATCTGCCTGCCAATTTAGGAGACGCGAGTTTGAACTCTCAGTGGGGAAAATCCCCTGGAAAAGTAAATGGCAATCCATTACAGTATTCTTTCCTGGAAAATTCCATGTGCAGAGGAGCCTGGTAGGCTACAGTTCATGGGGTCAAAAAGAGTCGAACATGATTCAGCAGTGAAAACAGCAACAAAGCCAGGGATGGAGCTCAGGTCATGGCGGTGAAAAAGCCAAATCCTAACCACCAGACCACCAGAGAACTTGCTACTATTCCTTCTTATATTTGCAACCATCCTTCTGGGATGTTTGCTTTTGAAACGTGTTCTTTGGGGGATACTTTTGGGTCAATTTCTTGGTATTAAACTCTCTCCATTGCTTGCTTGTTTTATCTACAAATGCTGGTCTCGCCTTTATTCTTGAATGGTAATTTTGCTGAATGTATATTTCTAGTCTGATACTTTTACACTATTTAAAAGTCTTTCCACTGTTTCCTGGCTTCCACTGTAGTCACTGAGAAGTCTGGTATCATCCTGTTTGTCCTTTAGTCATCTCACTGGATAACTTCTCGTGCCCTTGGTTGATGATGTTCCCTAGATTCACTATGATGTTTCCAGTTGTGGGAATCTTGGTGCTTACCTTGCTTAGAGTATGTTGGATCCGTGGAATCATGCTTTTCAGGAGATCTGGACAAAGTACTGCCTTTCTTCTGTTTTTTCTTATTTTAATTCTAAGATTCCGAGAAGACTCATGTCAGGCTTTCTTTAATCTAGCTTCTATATCTTTTAATCCCTCTTTCATAGCTTCTGTCTCTGCACCTCTTTTTGGCACAGATGGGCACCAAATTCATCCAGGATGAATTATTCAGATATAACTTTCAGTTCCCTAATTCTCAATTTTAATCTGTCTTATCAACTTGTTGCCTATTCATTCACTTTTCAGATTTCAATGATTACACTTTTTGCTTCTAGAAGTATGAGTTAATTTTTCTTTTTATTCCTGGTAATCTCCTTTTCTATGTGTGATTATGGACTTCACTTTGTACATAAAGCCCATATATAGCTCTTCTCCATTGCTTCTGGCTATTCCAAACTCCGCAGTCCTTGAGGGCCTAAGTCTGCTGCCCCTGTTGATGCCAGTGCATCGTGGCTTCCCTTCTTCTGCGTTTGGTTATCTGCACTTGGGAAGTCATGCTTGATTTTAATCCTCCACCTTCCTGGGGGTTCAGGTTCCCTTCAGAATCCCTGTGGCCCTCGTGGAGTTAGGGCCACATGAGTTAGACCTTGGCTTCTTGATTTCTGAGCCCCTGAGGCCCCAGCGATTCCTGCCCAAGATACTGGTGTTTGGGCCAAGAAAGCCCCAACATCACTGCTTTAAGAAAAGCTCTGTTTTTTACTCATTTATTTTTATTCTGTGGTGGGTGGGGTGGGTGAGGAAAGTCTCTGGAGGTTTCACCTACCTTTGGGATATCAAGAAATCCATAAAGATTGCTTCATATAAGGAGTCTAGTTGTGGAATAAAGGATCCTTCACCAACATGCATGTTGCCATATGGGCATGTTCAGTTGCCATACATGGCATGGAAATGTACACGTAAAAATGGTTACATGATAAACTTTATGTTACATTATTTTATTACAATAAAACAACAAAAACAACTCTAACCATTGAAAGAAAAGTTTCAACTAAACAAATATATATTTTGGCTTACATTATTAGTATATTTCATTTATAAATACTATTTTCTTGTTATTTACCTATGACATGATGCAGATTGTGGAGCTATAGTTTCTCCTTTGTAATTTAATTCAAAAGAACTATTTATTTATGGAGTACTAGCAAGGGATTCAAGAAAAGTCATTTTGATTAAAGATGTTTGAAGCAAGAAAAAAGCAGTAAAAATATGTTACAAAGTGTCTATATAGATGGTACATCTCACTTCAGAGAAAATAAATTCTAGACCTAGTGGGAAGGTATTTATACTACTTCAAATGAAATATTGGTTTAAAGAAGAGAATTAGTAAAAGCAAAAACTAAAAACAAAACAAAGCAAAACAAAACCCAGAAACTAACAGTGTAATGGAAGAAATAAACCCACGCTGTGTGGATTCAAATCCCAGCTATATGACTTACTAGTTATGTGGTCTGGGGAGGTGATTTAAACTTTCTCTGCCTCTATTTTTTAATGTGTAAGATGGAGCTGAGTTGGACAATGATGTCTGAGTAGTTGATTGAATGAACAGTCAGCCATAATGGAACTAAACACTCATTAATGCTCATAATGAGCATTAAACAGTCGGTTTAGAGTATAAGCATGAAGTTAAAGCCAGAGAAAGCTCCAGTCCCTGAACAAAAGACCCCTGTGGTTATGTGGACCCAGGCCAGGAAGGAAATGTACTGAGTACTGAATTGCAGTGGAGAAGGATGTCTTCAAGTCTCCTCCTCCCCACTGAGATTTCTCCACAGAGACATCTGAGGACCATCTCAGCAGAAGGCCCAAAATAAAGAGGTTGGACCTGAACTTGAAATATAAATATATGTAAAAGCATGGCTAGGCAGAGAGACTGCAGTCCTTGACTGCAGCTCCTTCAGAGCCTGTAGTGAATGGACTGTGCACCCAGTCTGGTGTTGGAGCTTTCCCCCAAGAGGCTGGCTGGCAAAGCCTCTGTAAGTTAGGTCAATTTTGAAAATCACAATAGTTTTCTGGGCCAGTAGCTAGACTCCTCACCAGGGAAAAGAGAAAAATGATTCATTCCATCTCTGCAGGAATAAGGAAAATGGTGGCCAAAACCCCTCACCAGGGAGCCTGAGTTAACTGAAGCCCGTGGTGTTACACGAGGTCTGGGCAAGCTTTGGGTTGGTCTGGCCTCAGATCTGAGAAGCACTACCAGTCACTTCCACACACCCAAGTATAGGTGGGCCTTGCTTGGAAGTAAGGGCTTCACTGAACTCTGGTTTGTTCTCTTTCAGAATAACGAAGCAGACGCTGTGACGTTGGATGGAGGTTTGGTGTATGAGGCAGGCCTGAAGCCCAACAACCTGAAGCCTGTAGTGGCAGAGTTCCATGGGACAAAAGACAGTAAGCTCTCCCTCAGACCCAGAAAGTAATTTGTAGCCCTTGTTCTCTCCTGGTAGACACTGGGTGTTGTCTCATTCAGGCAGGTAATGGAGATTAACTACTTATGAGCTTTCCCCCTTGAGGAGTGAGTGGGGAATGAGGGGCCCTGTCAACCACCATAGATACAGTCTCTGGGAGCTTTGGGCTGGTTGAGGACTGGTGCGCATGACACTGACCTCCTAGGCAGGCTGTGTGCAATGAACCGAACCATTGGGTTTAGAATAAAGAGGAGTTCTCCAAGAACCACATGCAGGGGAGAGACCACACAGGGGCATGTACCTGGAGCCCCCACAGCCTTGGATCTCATCTGAGAGCAACTCAACTGTTTCTGGGTCTGTGTGAGGGACAAAACTGCTTAGAGAAAGTTAGGAATGTGGCCTCTGTTGCCACAGTTCCAGTTTCCAGGGTACAGGCAGACACTCCCTGCAAGGCCAGGGTAGGCAAGAGCATTGGGGCACACGTGCACATAGCTTCCTTGCTCCTGGGTGTGCCTGGAGGATTATTACAAACGTCTCTTCTGTGGTCCGTCCTTTCCCCTGTAAGCCTAGGAAGGCTTTTTCCAGTCCTCTTTAGGACCCAATCCATCATAAATGTTACCTCTGGGTACCCCTTCCCTGCTCAGGAGCCCAGTAGTAGTGAACAATGCTTCTCTGTTGGGCGGTTTGAGACTCTTTCATCCGCACCTTCTTCACAGGCCCGCAGACTCACTATTATGCTGTGGCTGTGGTGAAGAAGGGCACTGACTTCAAGCTGAATGAGCTCAAAGGCAAGAAGTCCTGCCACACAGGCCTCGGCAGGTCCGCTGGGTGGAACATCCCCATGGGCAAACTTTATAAGGAATTGCCTGATCCACAGGAATCCATTCAGAGAGGTAAGTGGGCAGGAGGATGCGCACCCTCAGCAGGAATCTCTTCAGATGCCCACACGGGCCACACTGGCACCACTCAGACATGGTCAGGTGGTGATGTGACTCTGGGAGTGGAGGTGGGAGATCAACCTGCTTTAAACGGGCAAATCTGCTGCATTAGCAGCTAATGGGGGCTGTCAAGAGTCCTTTTTACCTTGAAGCCCCTGATACCCCACCAGAGGCTGTCCTGTGGAACTGGCGGAAGGGAACAGAGGGCTTCATTCAGGCTCCTGGGCCCTTCTGTCCACTTCCCTGGGGTGCTTTCATGTCCTGGCTGATGATTTCCCCATCCTTCTGGAGCTTTCCTAATGGCCATCTGCTGGCTATGAACTTGGCCTACACCTCTCTGAGTGGACCCTCCATCTGGTCTTGGAGGCCAAGTTCAACAGGACACATAGGCCTATGCCAGGCTGGTTCTTGGGGAGGAGGTAGGAGGGAAGGGGTTAAATGTGTCCCGTTTTGAAAACCTTTAGTCTTGAAAGAGAGGTTTCTCAGGTGGCCCTAGGGGTAAAGAAGCTGCCTGCTAATGCAGGAGACTCAAGAGACATGGGTTGAATCCCTGGGTCGGGAAGATCCCCTGGAGGACACGGCAACCCATTCCACTACTCTTGCCTGGGAAATCCCATGAAGAGAGTAGCCTGGTGGGTTTCAGTCCATGGGTTTGTAAAGAGTTGGACACAACTGAGTGCAAACACACATTCATAAAGGCAAACTGTAACTGTGGGGGTGCTGGTTTTGTTTGGATCTCTCTTGTGAGCCTGGACTGGGAGCTGTAGTTGCCTCCGGCCAGGCTGGCTCATGCCCTGTATTTCCGTCTCTGTGTTGAGCAGCTGCGGCCAACTTCTTCTCTGCCAGCTGTGTCCCCTGTGCGGATCAGTCATCATTTCCCAAACTGTGTCAACTGTGTGCGGGGAAAGGGACGGACAAGTGTGCCTGCTCCAACCACGAACCATACTTCGGCTACGCAGGAGCCTTTAAGTGAGTGACACCGGCTGCTTCTCCATCCTGCCTCCTAAGTGTCCAATGTCTTCAGGTTAGGGGGCTTCCCTGACCCGTAGCAGAGCCCAGCCTGCAAAGGGGCATCCAGGGTACCTAATCCCCTCCCAGGAACTCAGTGACACAGCTGGGACTCTCCAGGCCAGGCCAGTGCATACTCTCTTCATGTGACGTTGACAAGGAAGTCCCCTCCTGGGACTCTTTCTGTCGCCCCAGAGTTTTCTCACTGGACTATGCAGAACCAGAAGTGACAGGCACTGCCCTGGTGCCCAGGGTGCTCTGTGGTGACAGCCCTCTGCTCTCCATGGCATCTGTGTCAGCTGCTCAGTGCACTGGCCTCTCTCCTGCCTCCTCTCTCTGTTCCTGCACAGGCAGCTCATGTGGCTGGTTTCTTGCTCCCTCTTCTCACTTGGTTATACCCTAAAGTTTCAGAGCCAGCGAAGGGTCCCTCAAGAGACACTATGCCTTTATTCTTCCCCAGAAGTTTGAAAGCACTTTTCACTACTGAAATATCTTTAATACTTTTTTGATGCTTTGGGGCACATGGTGATAGCCCTCCAGCTCCTGTGCGCTCACCTCACATGTCCATGGTGCCCTGGGGATCAGCGCCCCCCGTGGTGCTTCCTCAGCTATGGGTCTCCACGGAGGCTTCCCCCAGGCCCTGTCCTTGTCCCCAGGCTGCACAGTGTGGTCAGACACTGGAGCCTGAGGAGAAGGGCCGCCCTGCAAGAACCTCCCTAATGTGTCTCCTCTCCACAGGTGTCTAGCGGAGGGCAGTGGGGACGTGGCCTTTGTCAAGCACTCAACGGTATTCGGTAGGTGATAGGAGAAGAATCTATAGACCCTTCAAGCAGAGGGCCTTCCTTTTCTTTGTCTTCATGCTCAGGTGTCAGACATGAGCATAATGTGTTCCTCCTTTCTCACTGCTGGGATGTTCATCTGTGAGGAGGCGTGTACCCATAGGGTCCCCACCTGGACTTCTGGGCCTCATCCTATCATTCAGCTTACTGAATACCAGGCCAGTGTTGCAAGAGCAAAGGATCAGGAGCAGGTCTAGCTGACCTTGTCCTGTAGTTGGCCTGCTGAGATGAAATTTCTTCTGGGATGTGGGCAGTCGTTCCTGCACGGCATCAGAAGCTTCTCGACCTGTAACTGGCTATGGGATCATGAGCAAGTCAGTTTCCTTCTGGCCTTCACTGTTTGCTCTTGGCTTCTCAGTTCACACAGTTCTTGATTCAGTGAGGTTGCGAGGGAGAGGAGGGGGCACCTGCCATTGACTCACGTGGGCTTCCCTCCCCAGACAACCTGCCTAACCCAGACGACAGGAAAAACTATGAGCTGCTCTGCGGGGACAACACCCGGAAGTCTGTAGATGATTACCATGAGTGCCACTTGGCAAAGGTCCCTTCCCATGCGGTTGTGGCTCGAACTGTAGGCGGCAAGGAGGATGTGATCTGGGAACTTCTCAATCACGCCCAGGTATCAAATCCCCTATCCTCTCTCCTGCTTAGATCAGTCCCTGCTTGGATTTGGACATTTCCTTCACTCTCTCTCAGCCACTGTGGAAGTCATTCTGTATTCAAGATGTAGCAGGGACCACGCCACACACCATCCACTTGCATGAAGACACCCACCCAGTAAAGCCCTCTTGGAGCTGCACATAGCCTAGTCCTGCGTTGTCTTCTGCCAGACCCTTACCTTCTGAGTCAGTGATATGAAGCTGCTCCTTCTTGTGCTCTTTCTTTTCTCTCCCATTGGAAAGGAAATGGTCTCTTTTCCAAGGTCCCTCAGCCTGACAGAAAGGGAGTTGCACGCACAGCCAGCCTTCCTTTCCCAGAGTAGCAGAATGCCAGAACCCAGCCAGTTTCTCTTGTCCAGCCCTCCCATCTGTCCATCAGGGCAACCACACAGCCCCTGAAGTTGAGTTTCTTACACCCAGTGAGCTTTCATCCAACCAGGGAGACAGGCATAGAAAAAAGTTCAGGGCCCAAAACTGCGGTGAATGGAGAAGGTGCTGGGTGGGAAAGAGCAGGTCTGACTGCCCTCTCTCCTGGAATCTTGAAAATTTCACAGTTTTAATCTTTCTTGGGCCCCATTTTGCAGCATCCCTTGTTGCTGTAGCCATTCAGACCTGTGTTTTACTACAAACAGGAACATTTTGGCAAAGATAAACCAGACAATTTCCAGCTCTTCCAATCCCCTCATGGGAAGGACCTGCTGTTTAAGGACTCTGCTGATGGGTTTTTAAAGATTCCTTCTAAGATGGATTTCGAGCTGTACTTGGGATACGAATATGTCACTGCTCTTCAGAATCTAAGAGAAAGTAAACGTAAGTATTTGGAAAGGACC
>SJYV01051493.1:1054338-1067044 GCA_006410875.1 Neotragus pygmaeus | reverse complement strand
TATGAGAGCTGGACTATAAAGAAAGCTGAACACCGAAGAATTGATGCTTTTGAACTGTGCTGTTGGAGAAGACTGTTGAGAGTCCCTTGAACTGCAAGGAGATCCAACCAGTCAATCTTAAAGGAAATCAGTCCTGGGTATTCATTGGAAGGACTGATGTTGAAGCTGAAACTTCAATACTTTGGCCACCTGATGTGAAGAGCTGACTCATTTGAAAAGAACTTGATACTGGGAAGGATTGAAGGCAAGAGGAGAAGGGGATGACAGTGGATGAGATCTTTGGATGGCATCACTGACACGATGGACATGAGTTTGAGTATACTACAGGAGTTGGTGATGGACAGGGAAGCCTGGCATGCTGCAGTCCATGGGGTTGCAAAGAGTCGGACTCGACTGAGCAACTGAACTGAAAAACCTGAAAGCAGAGGACATTTGCAAAGTTCTCCTTATATCTTCATTTCTATTATAGACTCTTTGAACCAATTTGCCCTGAGGCAGATTTTAAAGTACTGTATAATATGTGAATCCTTATGCTCAACCAAGTCGTTGGCATGAAAACAGTTGCAAACTTATTGTGAGAGAAAAGTCCAAGAATTTTAACAATCTGTAAGTATATAGCCTGTGAGTTTGATTTCCTTTTTGTTTTTCTTCCAGAAACATGATCAGGGGCAAGTTCTGTTGGATATAGTCTTCAAGCATCTTGATTTGACTGAGCGTGACTATTTTGGTTTGCAATTGACTGACGATTCCACAGATAACCCAGTAAGTTTAAGCTGTTGTCTTTCATTGTCATTGCAATTTTTCTGTCTTTATACTAGATCCTTTCTGATTTACATTGTTCACTGATTTTGTGAGTTTTTAAAAAAATTTTAGTTTGAATGATTAGAGGTAATTCTTTAACCTTGAACTTCAGTTTCTTATGTTTTAGTCTGTTAGGTTATTTCATTTAGGCTTTCATGATTGTAAGTCAGTCTATTGATCAAATGCCTGTTTCTTTCTCTGTATGTCTTAGACAACTGAATGGCAAACCTAATTCATACTTTGAGAGAAATATTGGGCATAAAAGTTATAATGTTAACATTAAAATTTTGAAGTAAATACTTAAAATATTAATGTATCTTGAGTTCTTTCATAAATCAGGCTGTATTAAGAGGAAGTTAGTTTTTTGTGGCATTCATGGCAAGCTGTTTCTGACCAAAATTCTTAATTTGTTAACTGTAAATTTTCCAAGTACGAAGATTCACAGGAGATGCTTCCAAATGACAGAGGTTAAATTTCAAAGGTCTACGACTCTTGGGCATTAAGTTCCTTTGATTGTTAACTAATTCCTTAGTAAATGCAGTAATGATTCTTTTTATTAGAAAGATCACATGATAGAAGTAGAAGATATCATGTGATGAATAACAGAAATAGTGAATTTTTTAAAAATTTATATGGTTATACAGTTGGGGTTTTTCACAAAAGAATATGATATCCTTTTGATTAGTAAAGGAGAATAACTGTTTGGAAGGAAATGTTTTGTATACAGGAGTGGCTGAAGAAATGGTTCTCTAAATCAGAGCTTTAGAAATCAGTTTTAAGGCCTTACATATAGAAGGACTATGGAAAATATGAATAACTCTTGTGAGAAAAGCAGAGTTTCTTTCTATCTCTTGTTCTCATTTGCTTTCATGATTAGGTCCTGGATGTGTGAATGAATGGTTAGTGGGAAATAAATATGAAATGTTAAATATGACTTTTTCTTGGCTCTGCTTACTAATTTTTTTGTGAAAAACTATGAAGATAATGTGGATGAAATAAAGCAAGATCCAGTTAGTCTCAGTGGAAATAAATCCTTTTGTACTGAACTGAAATAAAAACAAACTTATCTCATACTTTCTTAACTTCAACAGATGACTTGGGCTGCTCTAAGGCCCTGGAAGAAACAATGTTATTTCTTAATAAATAAATGCACATGATAATAGAAGTGAGGAGAAATGACAGTAATGCCACCTTTCACTGAAAGGTAAATTGTTAACCAGGCAAACAACTGAAAGGTATCTACTACAATGTGCAATATTGAGATTTAAAAATATAGATAATTGTTACTTGATCTTGCTGACACTCATAGGTCAGACTTTCTTAAATATAAGCCTGTCTTTGGATAGATTGAAGAAGTGATTAGAAAACAGAGGAGAAAGAGATCAACTATCAATACTTAACCACCATGGTCACTAAGAAAGTGTTCCAGAAGGACTTGTATGTGAGACCACATGTATTACAGGAAGTTAAAATTCTGTCACATAAATTTATACACAAGAAGACATTTCTACTTTAAAACAATTACAGCAGGATGAATGTGAGAAAGCAGAGATATTTTGAGCTAGGTTGGTCTTTTTGCTGTCTCCTACTTTTTCTTGGTGGCTTAGTTGTAAAGAATCTGCCTGCAATACAGGAGACTTGATTTCAATCCCTGGATTGGGAAGATCCCCTGGAGAAGGGAATGGCAGCCTACTCCAGTATTCTTGCCTGGAGAATTCCATGGACAGAGGAGCCTGGTGGGCTACAGTCCATGGGGTTGCAAAGAGTGGGCATTACTGAGCATTAACACACATACTTTTTCCTAAATTATTTTACTTTTCTATCTTGAGCATTCCTTCTGAAATAAGATACATTCCCAGGGGCCAGTTGCTGATGATCCAAAAGAATTTTACCACTCCCTGCGCCATACCNGGTTTACCTCAACAGAGTTAGCTGTTTTCTTACTCATAAAATTTTAGGTGTTTCCCATTTTGTTCCTCTGAAAACATCCAGGCATGTGTGCACATGGCTAAATGGATCCAGGGCATGCGTGCTAAGTTGCTTCAGTTGTGTCTGACTCTTTGCAACTCTATGGACCGTAGCCAGCCAGGCTCTTCCATCCATGGGATTCTCCAGGCAAGAATGAATACTGGAGTAGGGTTGCCATGCCCTCCTCCAGGGGATCTTTCCCTTCTAGGGTGTATAAATATATAATAAAACAGGAAATTCTGGGTCAGGGAGAAAGTACATGTTCATCTATCCTGAGTATGATCTTCATGCTTGTTGTCCAAACTTCACCGTGTACCTTTCAGCTCATCACCCTCCCAAGGCTCCCTGTTGGCCCTGAGACAAAGTCCAAGTTCTTCTACCTGCCTCTCTGGTCTCACTTATCACCATAACTCACCAGAAGACATAGCCTCCTGCACCCCGTGGCCTCAGGTCCTTTGCACCTGCACTTCCTTCTGCCCAACACACCCTGTCAGCTCTTACTCAACCTTCAGGTTGTAACTCTGGTGTCAGTCTCTGATGCTGACACCCTCAGTCTGCAAACCCTGCCCCACTCTAACTTTCAATTATTTGAAAATGGGGTTGCCTCAGATCAGGCTGGGCCCAGACTGAGATCCCGGTCTCTGCTGCTGGCTAAATGGAGGAGTCCTTGCATCTGCCTTGGGGCTGGGGCAGCAGCTGCAGAGACACCTGGGCTCCAATCCCAGTTCCACTGCTTCCTGGCTGTGTGACCTCAGGCAAGTGTCTTAGCCCCTCACGCTCCTCTTCTGTGAAACCCTTCCCAGGGCTGTTGCAGGGGTTCAGATGAGCCCCAGCCGGACCTGGCTCAGGATAGACCACTCTTGGTAGGAGCTTCTGTGGTTCAGAGCCAAGTTCCAGCCCCACAACCTTGGACTAGGGCTTCACTCCTTCCTGGCTTGGCAGGGCTGGAGAGCAGTGCTGGGTCTCCTTGTCCCGCCAACTCAACCCTCAATTCCCAAGCCTTTAATGGGAACCATATGCGTTGGATGCCTGCCCACCCATCCGCCTGCCCTCCTCCACCTCCTCCCCCGGAGAGGCCTCCTGAGTCATCTGGTCCACCTCCCCTCCCCCAGCTTCTCGCAGCCTCATTCCCACGCTGCCCTGGCCTGGGGTTCGCGTGTCCAGGATGTCTGTTGTCGTGTCATGGGTCCCTGTGGGTCTGTATTTGAGTCTGAGCTGTCTGCCTGTTTGTGCGTGTGACTGTGTCTGAATTGTGTTGCATGGAGTCTATCTGTCCTGTTTGGTGTGATTGTCTTGTGGGTTTGTGCATGTTACTGTATTTTTAAAAAATGTCNTCCCTGTGGGTCTGTATTTGAGTCTGAGCTGTCTGCCTGTTTGTGCGTGTGACTGTGTCTGAATTGTGTTGCATGGAGTCTATCTGTCCTGTTTGGTGTGATTGTCTTGTGGGTTTGTGCATGTTACTGTATTTTTAAAAAATGTCTATTTATTTATTTGGCTTAGTTGTGGCATGCAAACTTATAGTTGCAGCATATGGGATCTAGTTCCCTGACTAGGGATCAAACCTGGGCCCCTTGCGTTGGGAGTGCAGTCTTAGCCACTGGACCACCAAGGAAGTCTCGCATGTTAATGTAGTAACAATCTGTTTTACAAATCTCTATGTGTGTGAATCTGTGTGCGTGAGCCGTGTGCCGGAACTGTGGGGTTTGTGTATTTTTTGTGTTGGGGGTCTGTGTGTGCGTTGGGTCAATTGTGTGAGTGCTGGTTCCTGGGTAACTGGCTGGTTCACCTCTGATGTTCTTCCTCCCTCTGATGGGTATGTGTGTGTG
Organism: Neotragus pygmaeus; assembly: GCA_006410875.1. Classification (NCBI taxonomy): domain Eukaryota; kingdom Metazoa; phylum Chordata; class Mammalia; order Artiodactyla; family Bovidae; genus Neotragus; species Neotragus pygmaeus. The sequence continues at coordinate 1,062,449 of SJYV01051493.1, read as the reverse complement.
TGTCGGCGGGGGTGGGGTGGTTTCTGTGGGCCCTTGTGCCTGNTTAGGGGGGCTTTGGGCGCTCAGCATTCGCTTTAGGGGCCTGTCTCTTATACACATCTCACCCCCGCCCCCAGCTTAGAATCATACAGTTTCAAAGAAGAGAACAAATTATTTTGTCTACTACCTTTAATTTTCATGAGAAATACCCCAATCAAAGGACATAAAAGAGACAAAACCCAAGCTGAAAAAGAACATTAGTAGCTCAGTCGTGTCTGACTTTTTGCGAGCCCACGGACTCTAGCCCACCAGGCTCCTCTCTCTCCATGGGATTTTCCAGTCAGATTACTGGAGTGGGTTGTTGCCATTTCCTTTTCCAGTGGATCTTCCCCACGCAGGGATTGAACCTGGGTCTCTTAGATTTCAGGCAGATTCTTTATTGTCTAAGCCACCAGGAAAGCCCTAAAGCCCAAGCTACATGCTGATATTAATGAAATTAGACTTGAATCTCCTAACTCCCCCTGCAGGTCTTTTCACAGCACTATAACTTCAGTATTTAAATATTCAGAAGAATTGGTGTAATGGGAAAACATGTCTGAGGAGGAGTCTTTAGAGCACAAATCTCATTATTAATAGTCACATTTCTGATTGTCAGTATGAAGTGTATCAAGACTTTAAGGATAATTAACGGACTGAAGGAGAAAAATGCCATTTTTAAAAAGAGAAGGAGTAAGGGTGTAACGTTTATGAAACATCTATTGTGTACTTGTTAGTAAACCAAATTCTCACAATAATCTTATGAAACTGTTATTAAAATTTTCCTGAAGATGAAAAACTGAGGCTTACAAAACTTGTTTAATTACATAGATAATTAAGTAGCTGAGAAAAGATTTGAAGTCATTTATCTGACTCCAAAGCCTTTATTTATCTACTGAAAAGTATTACTCCCCAAGAGATAATGATATAGATACACAGGACTTATAAAAATGAATATACTGAGGAGAGGGGGTGTTCATGCCATAAAATTACCAGCAGTGATCAAAAGGAATTTGGTAATATTCCTAAAAAATGAATTGCTGTAAATTCTTATTAGTTAACAGTTTTTTCATCTTAAAGCTTATATATGTTATTTATACATGTACGTGTATAAATGTATGTTGCATATATATATATACAAACACATATACACACTATATATTCACTTTAGGGAATCAGAATTAATATTGTCTTAGGCACATAGCTACTGATATAAATTTAATTGATAAACTAAAAAAGTGCTTAACATTTGATTGTAGAGTTATATGTGGAAATACAGGATCATAATTGACTATCCTTTGCTTTAGAATATTCCCTGGAAACGAGTTCCAGTGTAGCAAACAAAATTACTTAAAGAAAGGCTTTGAATTTTGAAATTCCTTCTGCTTTCATTTAAAACCTATTTATCACAGCTTTAGCTGTTAGCATAATGTCTTATATAATAATTTTGTTCAGTAAATATGTATTGAATGAGAGGGCAAAATAATGAGTAAATGGCTGTGATTCATTATCCATGATTTCTTTAATTTCCTACACACTTAATGGTGTTGTACCTTGGTGTCCTTTATCAACATGATTTCATCAGAGCCTTGAGCCTTATGTTACTTGTGTGCATCAAGGGTAATATATTTACTTTTTTTTTCCCCCAGAGTGAATTATAGTGCCTTTCAGTGAGACAAAGAGTGGACTAAATTGATTATTCTTAACTTCCTCTTTCTGCAGTTTCATCCTTCTGATGATAGTTCTGTTACGGTTATGGTATTTTATTGGTTTACTACTATTTCCATATCCCTAACCTTGTGACTTTGAAATTTGAACCTATATCAGAAACACCTGAAGGCTTATCAGAGTTCAGGATTTCTGGACTTTCTGATTCAAAAAGTCTAGGGTGGAGCTCAGTCAGTAACTCACACTTAAAACAAATTCCGCTATAATGCTAGTGCTGCTAGTTCAAGGTACCACATTTCGAAAATCACTGCTCTAAGCCAGTGGGCTGTTAATTAAATAACAAATGATTCATAGAAAATAATTTAGTCTACTATTTGAGTTAATTTTACCATAACTCAGTATTCTTGAATTATTTTATCCAGTTTGAGGAAATATAGCAGTCACACTGAGGATGATTCATTTCGATACACCACACTTAATACAACATAATTGATGAAATGCTTGCTTTTATTTTCTGTCATGTTCCTATAGTATTTCTCTCATGTTCCATCTGTTTCTACTGTGTACCTCAATTCAGCTTTTATTACCTTTTGTATAAGCCTCTTTAGTAATCTGCCAAATGGTAGATCTTTGTTTTTGTTCTCTCCTGGTTTCATTTGTGGAGGGAATGGCAGAGGGATCTGGGGTGCAGAGAAGTATTTCACAGAGAATCAGTAGCATATACAGAGTTCCACAGTGAAGAGAGAGGATTGTTGCGTTTGAGGAACTGAAAAAAATCTTAACACCTATGGCTGGACTATAGAGCCGGAAGAGAAGATGGGTCAAAGATGAGATATGAATAGTACAATAGATCCATCAAGTGCTTTTGATGTGAGGTAAGGTTGTACTGGCCTAAGGATTTATTTACACAAGTATCATGAAACTTGTATTTTGGACATATCACTCTGGTTGCAGTATAGCCAGTGGCAAGTAAAGCTGACAACTAGAGACAGTTGGGAGATTAGATTGTTGCACTAATGAAGTTACTAGATTGGCTGTGGTGATGGATGAGTAAGTGCTCAAGATATTTAGGAGATAAAGTCAGAAGGGTTCATGAGGGAAAGAGTAAATTCAGAGAGTTTGATGTCTCAGATTCTTCAGCAAGTAAATAGAAGAACCATCCAAATGGTATTGTTGATTTTTCTTTTTCAGTTATCAATTATTTATTCAAATGGTTTATTTTTTATTGTGCAACCTTCCTAAACTCACTAATTCTAGTCACTGTTTGTAAATTCCCTAGAATTTTCTATAGAGATTGTCTGTAAACATATGGTCAATTACATTTATTTAAAAATTTTTAACCAACTCTGTATTCAAGAAAGAAACCAGTATATACACTTGATTCTGTATCAACCTGGTATCTTAAGGTCTTCCTAAATTCACTTATTACTTCTGGTATCCTTTTTTTCATTGATTCCTTAGATTTTTCTGTGTAAATCATGTCATATGTGAATAGCAACAGTTTTACTTCTTCCTTCCCGGTCTTTTTTCTTTTTATTTTTTGCCCATTATTTTTTCATTCTTTGTTACATGAAAGCTGAGACTATTAGGATACTGATGAATAGAGGTGAAGGGAACAAACTGCCTTGCCTGTTCTCTGTCAGAGGAAAGTACTCAGTGTCTCACCATTAAGTATGCCTTCAGCTGCTGTGTGTGGTTTTTTTTTTTTTTAACAGTATAATTAAGGCATAATTGGGTAGTTTAGTGGCTAAGTTGTGTCCAACTGTTGCAACTCCATGGACTGTACAGCCTGCCGGGCTCTTCTGTCCAAAGGATTCTCCAGGCAAGAGTACTGGAGCGGGTTGCCATTTCATTCTCCAGGGGATATTCCCAACCCAGGGATTGAACCCAGGTCTCCTGCACTGCAGGCAGATTCATTATCAGCTGAGCTACAAGGGAAGGCCCAAGGCATAATTTACATAGGATAAAACCTAACATCCATTCATAATGAAAACTATCAGCAAACTTGGAAAAGGAACATTCAGTTCAGTTCAGTCGTATCTGACTCTTTGTGACCCCATGAATCGCAGCACGCCAGGCCTCCCTGTCCATCACCAACTCCTGGAGTTCACTCACACTGACATCCATCAAGTCAGTGATGCCATCCAGCCATCTCATCCTCGGTCGTCCCCTTCTCCTCCTGCCCCCAATCCCTCCCAGCATCAGAGTCTTTTCCAATGAGTCAGCTCTTCGCATGAGGTGGTCAAAGTATTGGAGTTTCAGCTTTAGCATCATTCCTTCCAAAGAACACCCAGGGCTGATCTCCTTCAGAATGGACTGGTTGGATCTCCTTGTAGTCCAAGGGACTCACTCTCAAGAGTCTTCTCCAACACCACAGTTCAAAAGCATCAATTCTTCGGCGCTCAGCTTTCTTCACAGTCCAATCCACTGTGATAAAAGACATATACTAAGCACAGGTGCATCAGGTAACTGTAAAGTAAAAACACAATGATATGTCACTGCATGTCCATTGGAATAGTTAAAAGATGAGAGTCTCACAGTACCAGGTTTTGGCTAGGATGTGGAGCCACTGTTAAGAATTGCTGGTGGGACTTTAAAAGGATACAGCCACTTTGGAAAGTATAGTTTGGCAGTTTCTTATAAACTTGAACATAGGTTTAATACATATCTCCAAGCAGTCCTATCTTTGAGGTATTTATCCAAGACAAATGAAAACACATTCTGTGAAACTTTGTCTACAAATTATCATAGTAGCTTTATTCATAGTAGCTCATTCCTGAATTAACTTCAGCATCTATCAGTAAGTGAATGGATGAAAAATAATTGTTATGTTTTTACATAGTGGAATAGTATATGATATATACTTGATTATTCTATTCATAGTAAATTGTAGAGCAAGCAAAACTTGTCCATAGTGACTGAAAGCAGATCAGTGATTGCCTGGTGGGGTTGAGGGGTTGAATGTGAAAGGACACAGGGAACCTCTCAGGTTGGTAGAAGGAGGTTGGTAGTGAGGCCCTGCATGACTTGGACTATGGATGGAGAATGAGTGCGGTCTGGCTGGACCCACATCCAAATGCTGCTTCCCTTTGGTTGAACGGTTATCTCAGTTATCGGAAATGAATATCATTTCCTTATATTTCCAACTGCTTCTTTTTCCTGGGGTTTTGGGATCTTCCTGTGCATGTAAAAGCTGAACCGTCAACCAGAGTTGTCATGGCTTTTATACCTAGACTTTTGAGTTAAACCTTTCTACTGCTTCCTGTCTCTCAGGATTTCCTCCTCAAGGATTTCCTCCGCCTGAACTCTGTCCATTGACACCTCAAGTTAGTGAGACTGTCCCCTACCTTGTGCTGGATTTGAGGTTACCCTCAAGGAAAAAACTGCAAATGTATAAATCTCACCCTTGCAGTTTTTCTGTTTTTCAAGATTAAACTTGGGTACTGTTTCTTCTGCCTGATTTTGATTGCTTTCTGATGTCAAATATTGTACATGCACACAGAATAATAATGAGTGCCTGAGCAGACAAGAAATTTTAAGGACTTCTTAGATTCTGTGCTTACAAGGATTAGTGGAAGAATCAAATAGAGGGAATCAAAAAGAGAATGTAGAAGAGAAATATGGTGGAGGTGGGAGAGTTTTCAGGGTGATACAGTACAGTTTGTCAAACAGTTCACTGTGAAACTGTTTGAAACATCTAGGCTCTTAACCCCTCAGGCAGCGTGTACTGTTCTTTGTTGAATAAATATATTTGTATATTTGGCATGAAGGTGCAGAGAACTCATATCCTCTTAGTGATATAATTAATCTGCCTTGAGAGTCCAAATGAATCATTTGGAAAACTTTTTACAACTAGTAGGACTTAAAACTGAACAAAAAAAGTGTCAATCACTTTCTATGAACTGATTAGGGAACATAATCCAACAAAATAGCAAATTAAATAGATTTTCTTTTGAAAACCCAGATCCATTAAATATCTGTGAATACACTTTTGATATTAGAAGTATCAAAACTTATAGGAAGAAAACCATAAAACTTAACAGGAAGAGATAATAGACGACATAAGTAAATGAAGAAATAGCATGTTCAGGATGAGGAAGATTGAATGTTATGAAGATCTCACTAACAATTGCTAATTAGAATCTGAACTGAATTTTTGGGGTGGAGTGAGTGAAGTTGTCCCTATCACCCTCAAGTTCATCTTGCTCCATCTTCATGGTTTAAGTCAAGAGTATACCTCCTATCTAATTGCCGTCACTGAGGAAATCTGTGACAGTTCCCAGTGCTTGTTAGTGTACTTCTCTAAGCTATTCCAGCCTCACAGATCTTGTATATTTAAACGTGTGGATCTGTGATATCAGAATGTTTTGAAGGGAAACTGAATGAGGAAGGCAGGCTATGGGGAATTAAATGGTCCCAAATTTTGATTTTAGACAGTAAAATAAATATAATTTATGCTTTTTTTTTTTAGAAAATATTAATCACTAGATTAATAAATACATGGGTGAGACTGGATAAATGGGTGGATGCCTGGGGGAACAGATGTGTTACGTAGGGGTAAAACCATCTGACTATTGGCACAGAAATAGAAACTGCTGAGTCATTCAACAGGGTTAGTTAGCCCTTCACCAGATAATTTTAGTAGATGTTATATGCTAGATTTTGTGCTGGGTACTGACCCTTCAGCTTTGAATAAATCAGGTATTATTCCTTACCTTAAGGAGTTCATAATCTATAAAAGGAGATAGACAATAAAAAGTAAAACAAAGACATTGCATTTAAAATGTTACAAAGGAATTTAATGTTCCTTACCAGAGGAAGATAAGTAGATAGGAGCTTTGTGACACACTTTTGATAGGGCGGTCAGTGAAGGCTTTTCTAATGATGTGAAATTTAAGTTGAGACAGATAACGAAAGCCATCAACCATGGTAAAAGCTGGGAAAGGACATTCTTTGCATCAGGATTTTTGGAATTGAGGCATCTTGGAGAAACAAAGGAGGCCATTATAACTGAAGCTCGGAAAACTGTGGTGGAAGAAGTTAAGGAGACAAATATATTACTTAAATATGAAATCTAAAAAAAGAATACAAAGGAACTTATCTACAAAACAGAAATAGAATCACAGATGTAGAAAACAAACTTAAGAGTTATAGGGCAGGGAGGGAAGGGGATAAATTGGGAGGCTGGGACTGACATACATACACTACAGTATATAAAATAATAAACCAATAAGGACCTCCTGTATAGCAGGGGAATTCTATTCAATACTCTGTATTGGCTTATTTGGGAAAAGAATCTAAAAAAGAGTAGATATGTGGATATGTAAAAAAAAAATTTGACAGCCACAGATCTGGAATTGTCAAATCTGAACTGCACACCTGTTTTGATTGGTATTGTAAGGCTTCTAAAACTTATCGGGAGTCTAGAATTGCCTCTTTGAAATATACATTTTTTAAATTAACTGAGGCAAATAAAACATTAAAGAAACAAAAAAAGAAGAGGTAAGGAGAGACCATGTAAGCCACAGTAAGGCCTTTGGAGCTTAAATTAAGAAATTATCAAGAGATCCCAAGCAAAGGAGTGACACTTTAAAAAGACTACTCTAGGAACTTCACTGGTGATCTAATGGCTAAGCTCCCAAAACAGGAGGCCTGGGTTCAATCCTTGGTAAATTAGATCCCAAGTGCCGCAACTAAGAGTTTGCATGCCACAACGAAGGTCAAAGATCCCAAGGCCCACAACTAAGACCCAAGAAGGGAAAAAAAAAAAATAGGACTAGCTTCTGGAGGATGAAGGATGAGAGGAAGAGAAGAGACAGACTACGATTATTAAGAGGCTAAAGTATGGAATGAGGTTCGTGACATTGTACAGGAGACAGGTATCAACACCATCCCCATGGAAAAGAAATGTAAAAAGGCAAAATGGCTGTCTGGGGAGGCCTTACAAATAGCTGTGAAAAGAAGAGAGGTGAAAAGCAGAGGAGAAAAGGAAAGATATAAGCATCTGAATGCAGAGTTCCAAAGAATAGCAAGAAGAGATAAGAAAGCCTTCTTCAGTGATCAATGCAGAGAAATAGAGGAAAACAACAGAATGGGAAAGACTAGAGATCTCTTCAAGAGAATTAGAGATACCAAGGGAACATTTCATGCAAAGATGGGCTCGGTAAAGGACAGAAATGGTGTGGACCTAACAGAAGCAGAAGATACTAAGAAGAGGTGGCAAGAATACACGAAAGAACTGTACAAAAAAGATCTTCACGACCCAGATAATCATGATGATGTGATCACTCATCTAGAGCCAGACATCTTGGAATGTGAAGTCAAGTGGGCCTTAGAAAGCATCACTACAAACAAAGCTAGTGGAGGTGATGGAATTCCAGTTGAGCTGTTTCAAATCCTGAAAGATGATGCTGTGAAAGTGCTGCACT
>SJYV01051493.1:952116-1052915 GCA_006410875.1 Neotragus pygmaeus | reverse complement strand
TGACCAACCTAGATAGCATATTCAAAAGCAGAGCCATTACTTTGCCGACTAAGGTCCGTCTAGTCAAGGCTATGGTTTTTCCTGTGGTCATGTATGGATGTGAGAGTTGGACTGTGAAGAAGGCTGAGCGCCCAAGAATTGATGCTTTTGAACTGTGGTGTTGGAGAAGACTCTTGAGCGTCCCTTGGACTGCAAGGAGATCCAACCAGTCCATTCTGAAGGAGATCAACCCTGGGATTTCTTTGGAAGGAATGATGCTAAAGCTGAAACTCCAGTACTTTGGCCACCTCATTCGAAGAGTTGACTCATTGGAAAAGACTCTGATGCTGGGAGGGATTGGGGGCAAGAGGAGAAGGGGATGACAGAGGATGAGATGGCTGGATGGCATCACGGACTCGGTGGACGTGAGTCTGAGTGAACTCTGAGAGATGGTAGTGAACAGGGAGGCCTGGTGTGCTGCAATTCATGGGTTCACAAAGAGTCGGACACGACTGAGCGACTGAACTGAACTGAACTGAAAGTATGGTAGGTAGAGAAGAATTGTTAAATTCTAGGGATGATTTGGAGGTAGAATTAGTTGGATTTGATATGTTGGATGTTATGGACAGTGGAAAGAAGACTCATGGATTACTTTCAGCCACTTGTTTCTAAAATCTATTTGTGTGCACTTTATTGGATCTACTGTGGGTGATAGTAGGATAGTTTATAAGTAATGACATACAAGCTTATATTTTTCTAGTGCTTTGAAAATACTGCCATATCTGTGACCTAGTTTTGGGTTTTTTTAACTGAAACATTGGCTGTTGAAATGTTTTCTGAATTTATAGTTTTCCTGAAATAGAGCTTAAGTGGCATTCAGAAGTGTTTAGACTACTTGAAATTTTCATATACAAAAAAGCCGTCTTTCCCTAAACATTGTCTCTTAAAAAAATTAGCGTGGGATGTTTTTTGGGGGGAGTATTTTCTTTTCTTTTTTAGGAATAGAGGAGTTAAATTTTTTTCCTAATAGTAGATTTTCATGATGTGTAAATTTTGTCTGAATGAGAGCATAAAGCCAAGCATATTTTTATGAGAGATAAAGAGAATTTTTAAAAATTGATAGGCTGTTAATACTTAACAGAATCACTTTATATTGTAGTGATGAAGCATTTTTACTTTTGGAATAGAGGTATTACACACTGTATAGCCTAATGAGAAATTTAAATCAAAATCTTAAAACACAAATATATTCAGTACTTTGTTGTAGAATTTTGTTACATTTGATATGAGTTTGTAATTTAGTGATTTTTTTTTTCCCCCTCACCTAGTAGGCCTTTTCAAAAAATGCAATTTTTAGCATTAATCTTCAAATGGGATAGATTTGCAAGAATTGATGTGCTAGTTCCTCAAGGAAGAAACAAATCAGTCTTATTTATTTATTTTTCAGAGGTGGCTGGATCCAAACAAACCAATAAGGAAGCAGCTAAAGAGTGAGCTAACATATTTACTTGATGTTATACAAATATACTTTATAAAGATAAAGAATTAATATAATCTGATTAATTAGAACTGCTTTTATTAATTCTAGGAGGATCTCCTTACAGTTTGAACTTTAGAGTCAAATTTTTTGTAAGTGACCCCAACAAGTTACAAGAAGAATATACAAGGTGGGTTTATGGAGCATATTTTTACTTGAAAGTATTGTCAAAGCTCTTATGAAATTTTGAAATTAGGCAAAAATAGATGACCATGACATAGTTCTGAGCTTCCCTGCCAGCACACAGAATAGGTTGTGGATGTTTTAAGATAAATTTCTTCCTCCACTTTTGGATGGCTGGGAGAGATTTAGGAGGTTGTAACCCTAGGGCCAGCTCATCCAGCTGTAAGCAGTTTCCTGAGCCATATAGATACTAACTTTATGAAAAATGGTTCAGAAGCACTGCTGTCACTAATTGCAGTAATTAGATGATGCTGCAGTTGTATTCCAGGTATTCTGCATAGTGACATCTAGTTTTTTTTTTCCCCCTTGTGAAAGCATATTCTGTATTTTTTCCATTGAAGAGAGCATAGAATTTATTAAATGTATAACCATTGTGTGTAGAAGTGATGGTCAGCAGGTATCTTTGTAGAGCATGCTGGCAGAGAGTGCACTAGCACATTCAGGCTGAAAATCCCCACATCACTGGCCATTTTAAGTTTGATCTTCATTTACAATTAATCCAGCTGTCCCTTCTACTTGACATAATAGACACAAGATTGACTCAGATAAGCATTTTGATATCACATAAATGTTAGGTGAACTGTTTAAGGTAGAAATCATGGGGAATAATTGCAGTGTGGTAACTGTCATTATTAAAATAAGTTGAATGATAACCTTACGTATTGCTTGAAAGACAGAATTAGTGGTTTTTGTTTTTAAAGACAGAATTAAAAATTAGTATATTATACCTTCCACACGATATAAGAATATAGGTCATTGGCTGTATTCAGAATTACTCTAAAAGATAAGTGACAAATTAAATATCTGGATACCATGGACAGAGGAGTCTGCTGGGCTACAGTCCATGATGCTGCAATTAGTCTGAAAACACTGAAGCGATTTAGCACACACACCTAAAGCTATCTGTAGGTAGGCTGTTAGATGCTAACGTCTTCATTATCCTTGAGAATACTTTGGTAAAGTGGAGAAGCAAAGTACTGTTGAGAGTCCTTTGCTATGTGTTTGTTGGGCAGGGTGTTACCGTTTTTATAACAACTCAGGAATACAGATCCAGGATTAGGTAGTCCTAACCTTTGACACTAATAATGTCCAGCATAATTTATCTTGAAAGGCAAAGCTGTATCATATGAAAACCTTAGTTTAATATTGTAACTCTTAATCAGTCAGATTTTGTTGTTGTTAAATAATTAAAGTAATAGGATCTTTTGTCTTAATAGTTCTCAGTATAATAAAACTTTCCCCAGTTTTGGATGAACTTCAAGGAAACTGCTCTGAATTACTGAAAATTGGGAGTTATAAAGCATTTTAAAATGCATTTTTTATGGTACATATAACTTGAAATCAAATAACCAAGTATTCCATAATACGTATTTATGTAATTAGTTTTTAAATGTATATGAAAAAAGACCAGTAATTTTTAATTGGATTCTAATGTGTTTAATGTTTATGAAAACTTTGTTAGCATAGCAATTAAAATGTTGTCAATTGCAGCTATAGTCATAATTTACTCCACTCAAAACACTGTCTTTAAATTTCTTAATAAGCTTGATGTGTTGGTTCTTGTATAGCCTGTGTTCAAAACATAACCAGAGAATAAATGTTTCACTGATAATTAAAGTCAAACTATCTTCATGAGTAGAATAAAGTAAAATCATGTTTGGTAGTAGTAGTGGAATTGTGCTAAAGTCTTATCAGTCTAAATGTATTTTCCTTAGAAATAATGCATTATTTAAAAAATCCTTTATAGTGTAATGTTCTGGAATCTTGTAACTGGTGCTTTTTGATAAAATGAGTAAATGGCAAATTTTAATTTTATTACCATTTATACATCAAGGATTTTCTACCCTAATTACAAGTTAGAATGTTTTAAAGGGAGCTTTAAAACATACTGATAACATGGCCAGACCCCTAGATATTTTGATTTAATAGGTATCAGATGAGACCTGGCTTCCAGGTGATTCTATTAATAATATGCAGCCAAGATTTAAAAAAAAAGACTTCTTTAAAACTTTAGTGCTTGGGTAGCCTTCTTGTTATGGTCATGAGTAGGGGTAGGACACCCTTAGCCACAGTTGCTCAGTTTTAAGGACCGATTTAAGCCCCACAAAAAGGAAGTCTACTGCTGTACCTCCTTGCCTTGAGATTCTTTTTTGGATTTGTGGTTAAAAAAAGAAAAAAAAAAGGAGTTACAGACCTTTCATCAGGTTAAATGTCATTTGTATTAACAAGTGCTGGCATAACTAGAGTTGGCATTTTCTTAGGAGTCATTACAATACACTGGAGAAGGAAATGGCAACCCACTCCAGTACTCTTGCCTGGAGAATCCCAGGGATGGCGGAGCCTGGTGGGCTGCCGTCTATGGAGTTGAGGAGTCAGACACGACTGAAGTGACTTAGCAGCAGTAGCAGCATTACAATACAAATGACATTTCTTTCATACTTTTTTAGTGCTTGATATATTCAGTACATAGTAGGTGTTTAGTGCATGATATATTATTTTTACAACTTAAACAGATCATCTCTACGTTTAGCTTAGTCATTATTAATCTATCTTAAAGATCTTTAATTGTTTTTAAAAATTGGACTTTTATCACCGTATTTAGGGCCCCTGGGATATATATACTAGGCAAGTGATATTACTTCCTTTTTACAAATAGAGAAACTAAGGCTCCACCAAATTTTAAGTAATTTGCCAAAGATCATAGGCTGGTTTAGCTTAGAACTTTAATTCTGGTTTTTACTCCATTAGTTCTTACTGCTCAGTGTGTAAATCAAATTCAGGAAGCATAGATGTTATTTGTATAGGGTTTACAGTATTATATCAAGGATATACACATTTCAATCTTAACTATAAGACTGTTTCCCACTAGCAATCTTTAACTTTTAATTATGAAATCAAGTAAACCAGATAGAAATATGTTGTCTTGGGTTGAGTACATGGGTAATACTGTAATACTATGTATTAAGCCTCACAAAGAGTTTATGTACTTCATTAATATATGAAGCCAGGATATTTGTATCAGCTGTTTTATATCTGATTCTCTGAAAATCTTAATTCCATTCTTTGGTAATTTGATTGTCATAGAACTCTTTAATAACTGTAATAGCCAAACAACTAAAATTTTAAATAATTTTGACTCTTGTGGTGTACTTTTTTTAGAGGGTGAAATGAAAGTCTTAATTCTCTGTTTAAACATTAAAAGCCACACAATTTTATCTTCTGTCCACATGGTACAGCACAGGTGCCTTTACCCAGGCACCGATAAACCCAGTGAGGGGATGATTGTACCCACCAGCAGGGACAGAAGGGCAAGGCCATCTTGTGAGCAACTGTGGTATTCTTAGTATAGGATACTTAAATTTTTGTTGGTTTTAAAGGAAATTGGCTACTTGGCAATTTTAATAGTTGAGCAACAGTAAGGAAGGGAACTTTCCCTGTCCTGATCAAAGAGAGCTTTCTTAACTCAATGAAGATGGAAAAGTGCTTTTTTACAATTAGCAACTTCATGTTGCCTGATGCTGTAGTGAGCAACATAGGCTCACCATGTTGAACTGGCCTCTTGGTTCAGCAGAAAGAGTGACTTTCTGCAGTTGATCGCTAGTGTGTTGCTACTGTCAGTTCTGTCTGTCTCAGACTTATGTTTCCTGTGCTTCCCAGTTCTACTTTTGGCAAACACAAATCTTCAGAATATTTCTCCCTCATCTTCTTTAGTCATGTGTAATTTTTAAAATCATGAAAGCTTTATAATAGAAGCTAGGGAAACAAAATATTTGAAGTATAAAATTTCATTTATCAAAGAAATCTAAATATTTGGATTCATGAGTTTATGAAAGTTTATTTTAAAACATCTTTACATGTGCTAATATGTTCATTATAAAAGCAAATATTTTAGTTTTATTTGTTAATGTAAATATACAGTTTTTAAAACTCTAAATTTTGTAATTCCAACAAATACTAACTTTCTTTTTTTCCCCAAGGTACCAGTATTTTTTGCAAATCAAACAAGACATTCTTACTGGAAGGTGGGCTATTTTAAATTTTTAATAATGGGCTTTAAAAATACTTTTAATTCTGCATTTAGTAGTTTGTGATCATTGCAAACAGATCTACTGAAAGATGATCTGCTGAAAGATGGCTCTATGTAGCATGAATTCCTTTCATCAGATAAGTTCATTACTTAACAGTTAGACATGTAAATCACCTGGAAACTTCAAGTGTGAATAATATAGTTTAAATTATAGTGGTTTTAAAATTATTGTGTTTAACCTTGGATTATTTTCTGTTTTATTTTATTAGATTGCCCTGTCCTTATAATACTGCTGCTCTTTTGGCTTCATTTGCTGTTCAGTGTAAGTATCAGCCCAGTTTTTGGCCAAATAGCATATGATTGCATGGTTTCTGTTGATAGAGCATTACCTTTAATGTATGAGTTATTCAGACGTATGTTACCATATAGAAAAAGTGGCTACACAGAAAACATAATAAAGCATCCAATTAACAATTAGTTTGGTTCCTGGAAAGACTTTTTCTGAAGTTGTTTAAGACCTAGAAAAATGTTAAATGCATCATTATAACTTGCTTAAATGGTAACAGTAGAAACAGATATTTTACTTCTAGAAATATAATGGAATTCATGACATTGTTGATTTGGCTATAAAACTTTAATATTTGTTTATAAAGTGTTAATATTTTTTCCATTTATTAGCTGAACTTGGAGACTACAATCAATCAGAAAACTTGTCAGGCTACCTCTCAGATTATTCTTTCATTCCTAATCAGCCTCAAGATTTTGAAAAAGAAATTGCAAAATTATATCAGCAACATATGTAAGAATTTACTTTTCTGCTTACTTAGTAAACTTCTTGATGGTATCTCTTCTAGAGAAATNCAGGCTACCTCTCAGATTATTCTTTCATTCCTAATCAGCCTCAAGATTTTGAAAAAGAAATTGCAAAATTATATCAGCAACATATGTAAGAATTTACTTTTCTGCTTACTTAGTAAACTTCTTGATGGTATCTCTTCTAGAGAAATGTTTTAAATTATTTCTAATGTGGTGGTTTTATTTACTTTATATAGAACAGTTGCTATTATATAAAATAGTATGATTACTATAAAGAAATGTAGGTAATTTATACTAAAAAATATCACTTATTTCGTAGAATGCATGCATGCTCAGTCATGTCCGACTTTTTGCAACCCTGTGGACTTTAGCCTGCCAGTCTGCTCTGTCTGTGGGATTATCCTAGCAGGAATACTAGGGTAGGTTGCCATTTCCTTCTCCAGGGGAATCTTCCCGACCCAGGGATTGAACCCATCAGTCCTGTGTCTCCTGCACTGCAGGCAGATTCTTTACCTGCTAAGACATCAGTGAAGCCCATTTCATAGAATATATGAGGCTTATTTTCATGTCTGTTAAGAAACATAAAGCTATATGTAAATAGACATAGCATTTGCTATTCTATAAATAGCCAGTTCTTTAGAAAGGAATTTTAGAATATTAATAGTGTACTCATAATATACAGATCAATCTACTTAGCATTCTTTTCTAGTTTTTAGCTGTGTGAAAGGAATCCATTCTGTTTGATAACGACTCTGTATGTGTTAGTCAGTTGTGTCCAACTCTTTGTGACCCCATGGACTGTAGCCCACCAGGCTCCTCTGTCCATGGAATTTTAAATGAATAAAAAACATTCTTTTGAAAATAGTAACTTTTTTCATTCATGACAATATTCAGCATTGATATTTTGTGAATCTAATTAGCTGAAACGTCAGTACTTTGGCCACCTCATGCGAAGAGTTGACTCATTGGAAAAGACTCTGATGCTGGGAGGGGTTGGGGGCAGGAGGAGAAGAGGATGACAGAGGATGAGATGGCTAGATGGCATCACTGACTCAATGGACCTGAGTCTGAGTGAACTCCAAGAGTTGGTGATGGACAGGGAGGCCTGGTGTTCTGTGATTCATGGGGTTGCAAAGAGTCGGACACGACTGAGCGACTGAACTGAACTGAATTTTCTATGACATGAGTTTTCAAGAAGAGATTTATTGCTTTGAATAGAAAGTTGTATTGTTTATTGGTTTAGAGTTCATTTTGCTTTACCACACTTTTCAAAATACTCCTGGAGTATTTTGCAGTGTTACATATTGATTGAAAGACTAGATTCTAAGCGTCTGAATCATACTCCTTCAGTCTGGTTTGAAATTCTAACGAGGCAGCCTACTATCTTAAAAACCTCAGCCCAATCACTCTGTTTCTCTGTTTCCTTATATGTAAATTGGGGATGATAAAGCGATCTACCTCTGGTGTTATTTTAAGGATCAAATGAGTTTATATATACAAAATACTCAGAATAGTGCTTGGCACATAGTAAGCACTGAAGAAATATTAGCTCTTAGTAATAAAGAAACTTAATTTCATTGAGTAATGGCCCATGTGTCAAAAACAGGTTAGCAAACTATGACCCCCTATCGCCTTTTGTATGGCCTACAGGTTAATAAAAATGATTTGTACATTTGAAATGATTGAAGAAAATCAAAAGAAGAATAACATTTCGTGGCACATGAAAACTTGAGAAATTTCACTTTCCATGTCCATAAATGAACATTGGAACACAGATTCCCCTCATTGTTGCACATTGTAATAGCAGAGCTGAGTTGTTGCGACAGAGACCTCTATGGCCTGAAAGCCTGAAGTGTTAGCTATCCAGCTGTTTCCAGCAAAGGTTTGCTGACCCCTAATCTAAAATGAGACTAATGACTGAAAATTTTAATAGATTGGCTTCATGAGGTGTGGGGGCTGTTTTGTTCTAAAAGTAAATGCCATTTATTGTAAAAGTTCTTCACATAGCATATCTGAACTAAGGGTTTGACAGTAAATCAAATTTTTTAAAAATTTACCAATAATGAAAAACCTCTTCTGTCAGGAGAATGTTTGTACATTTTACAAAGTGTTGGTTATATATTTCTATTTGCCTGTAAGAAATGATCCTACAAATTTTTAAAGGAAAAAAAAATCAACTAGTTTAACTGTGGGGCTTGGAGGAAAAGTAGAGTATTTATTTAACTTAATTGAATGTTATAGAAAACTATATCTGCTTTTTTTTTTTTTTGAGGAATCCTATTTTTATGTTCATACATTGGCAAGCTGCTTACTCCCTTTTCTGGTATCATTAGTGAATGGTTATCTTTGCATTTTTAATTTGCTGCTTTTGCTCTGCTAGAGCCTGATATCAGATAACCAAGATTGTTAGAACGATATATAATAGAACCTTTTTAAAGGCTTTGCATTTACAGTAGTAGTTCTCACACTTGTGTTCATAAGAATCACTGGAATGTCTTAAAATATAAACGACTTGAACCCCTTTTATTCTGATACTGGGTTGTATAGAACAGTACTTCTGAAACTATCTGTGATGAAAGACCAGTTTTCCCCCCAGTATCTCATGGAACAATACTTCTGAAAAATATAATAAAAATGAATTACTCAAAAAACAAAATGGAGAAATAAACAAAGGCTTTAAAAATTGCAGTTACTTTTTGTTGTCATTAGATGCAACAGAAGTAAAATAACTCTGCCAAAGTGGTACAAAAGGCTGTGACCCTCTTAATTTCTGTCCTTGTTATGAGTCAACACCTGTCTGGGCACTACACCCTGAGAAACCCTGCTCTGGAGCTCGCCCCGAAGACTGCATGTCAGAAGTACCTTGTGTGATTAAAATGCACGTGTGGAGTGTAGACCAAATTTTTGAGAATACTTGTTTTGGTCTGAGAGTGACTTCGTAACATCCATAAGTATAGCTTGAAACTTTAAAAACTTGACCCATTCTTGTGTTTCTGGAAAATAAGAACATATTCTACAAAATAGTTAGCATTACTGAAAATGTACCCTCCAGAAAAGGTAACTGTTACTGTATGTAACTAAGAGGAATAGTCGTACATTTTGTATCTTGTAAAAGATTTAATTAGAATGCTGAAAATTTTCTAGATGAATAAACTTTATGTAACTTGGTCATATTTGTGATTGTTACAGTTTTTAACCTAGTGATGTTTTTACAGAGGCTTATCTCCTGCAGAAGCAGAATTTAGTTACCTGAACACAGCACGTACCTTAGAACTCTATGGAGTTGAATTCCACTATGCAAGGGTAAGTGAAGAAAACATTCTAATGTTGTTGACTTAAGCATAAATATTTAGTAAAAA
The DNA here is from genome assembly GCA_006410875.1 of Neotragus pygmaeus. Taxonomy (NCBI): domain Eukaryota; kingdom Metazoa; phylum Chordata; class Mammalia; order Artiodactyla; family Bovidae; genus Neotragus; species Neotragus pygmaeus. Next base: position 1,043,014 of record SJYV01051493.1, on the reverse strand, counting down.
AAAACTTTTTTGATTTCCTGATAGGATTAGGCAACAAATGGAATAGTGAGTGCCACCAACATTGCATTGACAGTTTCCTCTGAATATAAGTAATTTTACTAACCCAGTCACTCAAGATTCATTACCTGACAAAAAGAATCATGAATTTTACATATTATTTTTCTTCAAGGTAGTGTGTTACAAGGATAATTTTTGTTGACTGTAAGAGACAGTGCCTTTAGAATTTTTATTTTGCAAAATAAAAATTGTTACAAGAAAAGCAGTTATTTGTATTTTTGATTTTTATGAAAATCATTATTATAAAAGATGATTTCACCTCACCGAGGCCTGTAGTAGATATCATCATCTAGTGATATTGTTATAAATTTTTACTTATAAAAACCAAAATCAATTGTATTTGTATATTTTGGTTTTCCCCCTATACCGTGCATTTGTTAACACGAAATTTTATAATTACTGGCTTTTCCTGTATAACACCCTAACTTCTTGTTCATTGTGTCAATTTGATGCTTCCAGAAGACTGCTATCCTCCTCCTATAAGCATACATGTATGTGGCTGTCCTTTGTTTGTGTGCCTCTTCACCTCGATTCCTTTTTGTGATTGTTTTATCAAGAGGTTATATTCCTTTAGAAGTATCTGACGTACAGCTGTTCTCTATATCTGATGAAAAGTGGAATTATAGGTAATCATCAGTTGAATTGGTAATAGGTTTATGTTTTCTTGGGACAACTACTAAGCCTCACAAGGATACCAACCTGAAAGGGAGTTAAGTTTTCCTTAGATAATTGTTCTGAGTATATTTTTGTATACAGACATACACAGACCCACAGACAGACAGTAGTTTGAGAACTCAGAATCCTACTCCATGTAATGGTTTTATATAGGGCTTCTTTTGGCCATTTTCTCGGAGAGGAGGATTGATTAGTTCTTACTTTTTTGCAAAGCTTGTGTCAGTCATTCCTTTAAAAAAATCAAATGACTTGGTTTACTCACATGACTGTTTTTGGTAATTCTGAGCATTTGTGACTTGAAAACTTGTCTGGTTCGATTTAAAGTGTTTAAGTAAGTTCCTCTTGAACTTTTTATATTCTTTGAAATGGGCCCTTCATCCTTCCTCTCTCTTTGTGGCTATTACTTTTGGACATGATTCTCCAAAGGTAACAAGTTGTCACTAGATTTTGTTTTTTTATTATAATACAGCTTAAAACAAATGGAATTGTAAATATGTATACTAGACTGTGGTTAACAGTAAAAAGACCACTAAAGTCAGTCATTTTAGTCCCGAACAGTTTTCTAAAGGTAGTTTAGACTGCTATCTGCTTTCTTTGACTGTCAGTGAAGTATAAAGAATGTTTGTTGTTATTCGTCAGTCTCTAAGTTGTGTCTGACTCCGTGCCACCCCTGTGGACTGTAACCCACCAGGTTCCTCTGTCCATGGGATTTCCCAGGCAAGAATACTGGAGTGGGTTGCCAGTTTCTTCTCCAGGGGTTCTTCCTGACCCAGGGATTGAACCTACATCTCCTGCATTGGCAGGCAGATTCTTTACCACTGAGCCCACCAAAGAATGTTAGATACTCCTTTTTTAACTTAAGTGACATGGCTGGATCTCATACATAATTAACCATTTTATTTTTTATTGATTTTTTTTGTTGTTGTTTAAATTATTACACTGTAAAACTCTCTCAGAAAACTGTAAGTGTAGAGTACCAAATTAAAGGAATTTAAATTTTAAGTATTTTATACAGACCCCCCAAAAAATGAGCTAGGAAAAGGTATTTCTATTGTATATGGATATGGAGAACTTAAGAAAATGTGCAGATTTTAAGTGAACATGAAGGGAAATTTGCAGCATCAGAAACAAAAAGGGACAAAGGGAAGAGGGAAGAGGACACATAAAGAAAATACTTGTTTTAATTGAATATCACAATATTTAATTGAAGTTAAAATAATACTTTTATTTTGAAAAGCAAGGTAAGGTCTTTTCTCTCTACCTCTAGACTGTAGGCTGAAAAAAGATTAGAGTGGAACCAAGTTATATATATAGCAATCTGCAAGATATGAAACATCTTAGAATCTTCTTTGTGGTGCATCTGTTACATGCCTTGAACATTGTAGGCACTGAGGATGACTTAGTGAACAAAACATCAATCAGTCATCCGTGCCCTCGTGAAGCACACAAGACAGTGAGAGGAAAAAATTAGACCTGTACAAACAATTAAACATTTGAGAACATAAAAGGGAAAGTACAGAATGCTGTGAGATCCTATGGCAGGAACTTCTAATCCAGCTTGGGAGCAGCACATAGGGAAGGTTCCTTAGGAGTAATTTACTGAAGCCAGAAAAATGAGTAAGAGTTAATTAGCTAAGATAGTAGTTCCCATCATAGAGCCATCAGGATGAAGGAAGACCTGAAATCAAGAGAGAATGTGACTTGGTTGAAAACATGAAGACATTTGGTATGCCTAGAGGATTATATAAATAAGAGAACTGTAGAAAAGTAGAGAGTGAATGACAGCTTCACGATTAAAGGGAAGGGAAAAAGATTTGAGGGGAGGGAACATGGAAATATTTGTTTCTTAAAGTAACACAGTAAATACATTTTTTCTTGGTGTTCAGTTGTATGAATTTTAACACGTGTAGATTTGTTTAACCACTGCCACAAACAGAATACAGAACAATTCTATCACCACCACCCCTGCCTTGCCCCTAAAAACCCACACTCCTTCTCCGCCTGTGTAGTCCAGCCTCATTCTTACCCGCAGTTTCTGGCCACAACTGGTCTATTCCCTGACTCCATAATTTGTCTTTTCCAGAATATCTTATAAATGGAATCATACTATAGTATGTAACCTTTTGATACTGGTTTCTTTTACTTAGGGACTTCCCTGATCGCTCAGTTGGTAAAGAATCCGCCTGCAATGTAGGAGACTTGGGTTTGATCCCTGGGTTGGGAATTGGGAAGATCTCCTGAGAAGGGATAGGCTACCCACTCCAGTATTCTGGCCTGGAGAATTCCATGGACTATGTATGGTCCATGGAGTTGCAGAGTTGGACACAACTAAGTGACTTTCACGTCACTGCACTTCACTTATTTTAATTAGAATAATGCATTTGGGATTGATCTGAGATACTGTGCTTCAATAGTTTATGCCATTTATTGCTGAATTGTATTCCATTGTATGGATGTACCATGGTTTGTTTCTCCATTCATCCATTGAAGACATCCTGGGTTGCTTCCAGTAATTTTTCTTTCTTTTTTTTAATAGGCCTACTGCAAAAATTCATTTCTAATTTCTATGTGGGTTTAAATTCTCATTTATGTAGAGTGCAAATCTCAGAAAGTTCTTTCTAGATCATGCAGTAAGTGTATGTGTAGCTTTATATGAAATTACCAGATTGTTTTCTAGGTACCTGAGCCTCATGGCATCCCCACCAGCTTATTTACAAGTTCCAGTAGTTTTATATCCTTTTTAGCATATGGTACTGCCCGTTTTGTTTTGTTACTTTTTAAGCTTTTCTGACAAGTGTGTTTTATCTCATCATGGTTTTTACTTTGTATTTTCTTAATGACTAATGTTGACGGGCTTTCCTGATAGTTCAGTTGGTGAAGAATATGCCTGCAATGCAGGACATCCCGGTTCAATTCCTGGGTTGTGAAGGTCTGCTGGATAAGAGATAGTCTGCTCACTCCAGTATTCTTGGGCTTCCCTGTTGGTTCAGCTGTTAAAAATCTGCCTGCAGTGTAGGAGAAATGACTCTGTGCTTGTACATCACTGGATGGTCAGTACCCAAATCAGATTATTATATTCTTTGTAGCCAAAGATGGGGAAGCGCTATACAGTCAGTAAAAACAAGACGAGGAGCTGACTGTGGCTCAGATCATAAATTCTTTATTGCACATTTCAAACTTAAATCGAAGACAGTAGGGAAAACCACTAGACCATTCAGGTATGACCCACATCAAATACCTTACGATTGTACAGTGGAAGTGACAAACAGATTGAGGGGATTAGATCTGATGGACAGAGTGCCTGAAGAACTATGGATGGAGGTTCGTGACATTGTACAGCAGTCAGTGATCAAGACCATCCCCAAGAAAAAGAACTGCAAAAAGACCATATGGTTGTCTGAGGAGGCCTTATAAATAGCTGAGGAAAGAAGAGAAGTGAGAGTCAAAGGAGAAAAGGAAAGAGATGCCCATTTGAACACAGAGTTCCAAAGGATAGCAAGGAGAGAGAAGAAAGCCTTCCTCGGTGATCAATGCAAAGAAATATAGGAAAACAATAGAACGGGAAAGACTAGGATCTCTTCAAGAAAACTAGAGATACCAAGGAAACATTTCATGTGAAGATGGACACAATAAAGGACAGAAATGGTATGGACCTAACAGAAGCAGAAGATATTAAGAAGAGGTAGCAAGAATACACAGAAGAACTTTACAAAAAAGATCTTCACGATCCAGATACCCACTATGGTGTGATCACTTACCTAGAGCCAGACATCCTGTAATGCAAAGTCAAGTGGGCCTAAGGAAGCATCACTATGAACAAAGCTAGTGGAAGTGATGGAATTCCAGTTGAGCTATCAGGTCAGTTCAGTTCACTTGCTCAATCATGTCTGACTCTTTGCGACCCCATGAACAGCAGAATGCCAGGCCTCCCTGTCTTTCCAACGCCCGGAGTGTACTCAAATTCATGTCCATTGAGTTGGTGATGCCATCCAACCCATCTCTACCTCTGTCATCCTCTACTCCTCCTGCCTTCAATCTTTGCCAGCATCAGGGTATTTATAAATGAATCAGTTCTTCGCATCAAGTGGCTAAGGATTGGAGTTTCAGCTTCAGCATCAATCCTTCCAATGAATATTCAGGATTGATTTCCTTTAAGATGGACTGGTTGGATCTCCGTGCTGTCCAAGGGACTCTCAAGAGTCTTCTCCAACACCACAGTTCAAAAGCATCAGTTCTTTGGCACTCAGCTTTCTTTATAATCCAACTCTCACATCCATACATGACTACTGGAAAAACCATAGCTTTGACTAGATGGACCTTTGTTGGCAAAGTAATGTCTGCTTTTTAATATGCAGTCTAGGTTGGTCTTAACTTTCCTTCCAAGGAACCAGCTGCTTCTAATTTCATGGCTGCCGTCACCATCTGCAGTGATTTTGGAGCCCAAGAAAATAAAGTCTGCCACTGTTTCCACTCTCCCCATCTATTTGCCGTGAAGTGATGGGACCGGATGCCATGATCTTAGTTTTCTGAATGTTGACCTTTAAGCCAAATTTACCACTCTCCTCTCTCACTTTCATCCAGAGGCTCTTAGTTCTTCTTTGTTCTCTGTCACAAGGGTGGTGTCATCTGCATATCTGAGGTTACTGATGCTTCTCCTAGCAGACTTGATTCCAGCTTGTGCTTCTTTCAGTCCAGCGTTTCTCTTGATGTACTCTGCATATAAGTTAAATAAGCAGAGTGACAACATACAGCCTTGACATATTTCCTTTCCTATTTGGAACCAGTCTGTTGTCCCACGTCCAATTCTAACTGTTGCTTCTTGATCTGCGTACAGATTTCTCAGAAGGCAGGTCAGGTGGTCTGGTAGGTATTCTCATCTCTTGAAGAATTTTCCACAGTTTGTTGTGATCCACATAGTAAAGGCTTTATTGTAGTCAATAAAGCAGAAATACATGTTTTTCTGGAACTCTCTTGCTTTTTCAGTGATCCAGTGGATGTTGGCAATTTGATCTCTGGTTCCTCTGCCTTTTCTAAATCTAGCTTGAACATCACATACTGTTGATGCATGGCTTGGAGAATTTTGAGCGTTAGTTTGCTAGTGTGTGAGATGAGTGCAGTTGTACAATAGTTTGAGCATTCTTTGGCCTTGCCTTTCTTTGGGATTGGAATGAAAATGGACCTTTTCCCATCCTGTGGCCACTGCTAGGAATTCCATCACCTCCACTAGCTTTGTTTGTAGTGATGCTTCCTAAGGCCTACTTGACTTCACATTCCAGGATGTCTGGCTCTAGGTGAGAGATCACACCATTGTGATCATCTGGGTCATGAAGATCTTTTTTGTGTAGTTCTTCTGTGTATTCTTGCCACCTCCTCTTAATATCTGTTTCTGTCAGGTCTCTACCATTTCTGTCCTTATTCTTGCCCATCTTTGCATGAAATGGTTCCTTGGTATCTCTAATTTTCTTGAAGAGATCTCTAGTCTTTCCCATTGTACTGTTTTCATCTATTTCTTTGCATTTATCACTGAGGAAGTTTTTATCTCTCCTTGTTCTTCTTTGGAACTCTGCATTCATATGGGCACATCTTTGCTTTTTTCCTTTGCTTTTTGCTTCTTTTCACAGCTGTTTGTAAGGTCTCCTCAGACAGCCATTTTGCTTTTTTGTGTTTCTTTTTCTTGGGGATGGTTTTGATCCCTGTCTCCTTTACAGTGTCATTAACCTCCGTCCATAGTTGCTCAGGCACTCTATCTATGAGATCTAGTCCCTTAAATTTATTTTCACTTCCACTGTAAAATCATAAGTGAAAGTGAAAGTCAGGTCGCTCAGTTGTGTCCAACTCTTTGCAACCTCGTGGACTGTAGCCTGCCAGACTCCTCAGTCCATGGAATTTTCCAGGCAAGAGTACTGGAGTGAGTTGCCATTTCTTTCTCCTGGGGATCAACCCAGGTCTTTCTTTCTCCAGGGATCGAACCCGGGTCTCCTGCATTGCAGGCAGACGCTTTACTGTCTGAGCCACCAGGAAAGCAGTGCAGGAGATTTAATCATAAGGGATTTGATTTAGGTCATTCCTCAGTGGTTTAGTGGTTGTCTCTACTTTCTTCAATTTAAGTCTGAATTTGGCAATAAGGAGTTCATGATCTGAGCCACAATCAGCTCCTGGTCTTGTTTTTGCTGACTGTATAAAGCGTCTCCATCTTTGGCTGCAAAGAATATAATCAATCTGATTTCATGACAATTTTGTAAATACTACCCAGGTCATCCTTAGACTTCTGTCAGCCATTCCAGAAACCTTTACACCCTGTCCCAGCTCCTGCCTAACTTATGCATTTTTTTTGTGGTTTTATCACCCAGTATGCCTTTCTAGATACTATAATTTATTTTGCTTTATGTTTTTAACTGAATAACTTTAAATGTCTTTTAATGCCTTCTTCCTTTACTGTATAGAATTTTTTTGTTAAAGAACTGGGCCATTTCACCTTTAGTTTCCCACAGTCTGGACTTTGCTGATCACATATTCATGGTATAATTCAGTACATTCTATAGGTCTAATGAAGTTTTCACAGAGAAGTTGGACTTGATGTAGACTTTGGTTAGGTTTGATATGATCCATCAGAGAGACATTAAGAAGAGATGAGAACAGTATTAATAGAACATATAATTACAGATATACCAAACAAATGGAAGTGACCTGATGGAAAACAAGTTTTTACTCTAGTAATTAGAAATTATTGAAACTATGTTTTAGAGATTTTTCCCTAGGGAGACTGTTACAAACTCTTGGTTATATTTTCATCAATTAATTCTCTCTTCTGATCACATGAATGCTAGGGATAAAAGCATTATTGCTATATTAGTTTGCCTATAGTATGTCTCAAATTAAGCACTCTTGCATGCGTGCTCTGAATCTTTGTGACCCCATAGACTATAGCCTGCCAGTTTCCTCTGTCCATGGAATTTCCCAGGCAAAAATACTAGAGTGGGTCTCAAGTTAAGCAAAACTATTTCAAGACTTTTTAGCAACTGAGGAAACTTTTAATTCTACTTACTTTGTTAATAGTTGCAAGCTAGTTCAAGTTGAATCAGCATGAAAACTCACTCATTAAAACACAATTCAAATTTTCTTCCACTCTCTAACAGTGTTCCCCACTCTGTTTTCCTGTGATGTTTTTATTGTATTATATTAGTTAAAGAACTTCTCCTTATATTGGAAATACTGTTTTATTACAAATTCCCTTTCCTCATGCTCTGAACTCCAGGTTTTATTCACTTTTGCAATCCTAACACCATATTTACACAGTGATTGGATTGTAATAGTTTTAGAAATGGAAAGATGGATACTAATTTAACATTCTACGAGATGTAGTCTTGGATTTTCTATCCCAAAGAGTCAGTTCCAGTTATAAACTATGGAAAATTTTATTTTTGCTTTATATTAATGAATTTTAATAATGCAACATTTAAATTTGATTTGAAGTATGTCTTATTTTTATGATGTAATAGTTACCATATGGGTTTATATATATTGTGCAGTTAACTGCTGCCTTTTATATAATGTCACATCGTCTAAAAGAACTAATCATATTTAAAAATTATATCTTTATCAGTTAAAACTCATTNGTCTTATTTTTATGATGTAATAGTTACCATATGGGTTTATATATATTGTGCAGTTAACTGCTGCCTTTTATATAATGTCACATCGTCTAAAAGAACTAATCATATTTAAAAATTATATCTTTATCAGTTAAAACTCATTGTCTTAGATTTCCCTTTTTTTTTTTTGTTTTTTGAAGGATCAAAGTAACAATGAAATTATGATTGGAGTGATGTCAGGAGGAATTCTGATTTATAAGAACAGAGTACGAATGAATACCTTTCCATGGTAAGAACTTCTGTCAATACTTTTCACTTTTACTATTGTATTACCAAATATAGTTCATATTTTTGTTCAACTATTTAATGTTATCATGCAACTTTATCCCACTTACTTGGAATCTACTACAAAAGCAGTTGAATTATCTTTTTCAAAAATTTCTTAGCTTAAAGAAAATACTATGCAAGTTTTTCCTCTTAGACAATCTCTAAATTTGTACTGTAGTATAATAGCTAATATCATCTGTATACTCTGTGTCTTGCACCTTGCCAATTGCTTTGGATACAGTTGTTGTTTTTTAGTTGCTAAGTCATGTCTGACTCTTTGTGATCCCATGAACTGCGTTGTGCCAGGCTTCCCTGTCCTTCACTATCTCCCCGAGTTTGCTCAAACTCATGTCCATTGAGTTGGTGATGCTATCCAACCATCCCATCCTCTGCCTCCCACTTCTCCTTTTGCCTTCAGTCTTTTGCAGCATCAGAGTCTCTTCCAGTGAGTTGGCTCTTCACATCAGGTGGCCAAAGTATTGGAGCATTGTACAAAGTATTGAATACAGTACCTCATTTAAATGAATTTGATGGGTGCTAGTTTATTAGTTGGAACACTGGCATGGTTTAGATTGGTGCTGGGACAGTATGGTGACTCCATGTCGTTTGAAACTCATGTTTCTTTTGTCTCATTGCTCTACTGCCCTTAGCATGTTGTCCTTCTCCTAACTGTCCATTGACTCACCAACCATCACTTCAGTATCCCAAAGTGAGGCAGAAAGAGAAGTAGCATCTACCACTACCCTTTAAGGGGATAGCCTGAAAATTGTTGAAACCACATTGATTTTGGTGCGTATATCATATAAATATCTTAGGTTTTTAAAAAAATAAACACAGTGATTTTTCACTAAGGGAAGAAAGGAGGAAAGTTAGTCACTCAGTTGTGTCCAGCTGTTTGCAAGCCAATGGGCTGTAGCCCACCAGGCTCTTCTGTCCATGGATTCTCTGGGCAAGGATATTGGAGTGGGTTGCCATTTCCTTCTCCAGCGGTTCTTCTCCACCCAGGGATCCAACCTGGGTCTCCTACATTTTAGGCAGATTTTTTACTGTCAGTGCCACCAGGGAAGCCCTAAGGCCAAGCCCAAGCCCTTTCTAAGGAAGAAATAAATACAAAAGAATTATATTGGATCAATCTGTTTATTTCTATATCTCTGAAATGAGATGGCCAGGCTTTTCAATTTCTGTGATTATTATTGATAGATTTTTGTAATTAGTCACTTATATAACACTTAATAGAAATATGATAACTGACAGAAGCTATTATTTTAGAAAATCACCACAATTATGTTGAGAAAAGAAACATAAATTTCCCTGGTAGGTCACTATTTAGGAAAAAAATTAAATATAAAATAAAAAGTTGATGCAGTGAACCTCTTCAAAATTAAATATTTTTGTTTTCCAGAGGACACTAAACAAAATGAAAAGGTAAAACTCAGTCTTTTGTAAAGTATATATTTGATAAAGGACTTATCCAAAAAATGTAAAAGACTCTTAGGTCCTTTAACTTTTTAACTTAATTTAAAAGAATAGGCAAAATTTGTGAGTAGATGCTTCCACCAAAGGAGTTATACAAATGGCAGATAAATACAAAAAAATGTTCAGTCATCAGTGAAATGCAAAGTAAAACCACAGTGAACTATTTCCATGCACCCACTGGAATAGGTCCAATTAAAAAGAACAACAATGGGACTTCCCTGGTGGTCCAGCGGCTAGAATTCCATGTTCCCAGTGCACTGGACTTGAGTTCGATACCTGCTTTGCCAACTAGATCCCACATGCCCAAGTAAGAGTTCACATGCTGCAACGGTGACCTGGTGTGGCCAAATAAATATTTAAAAATTTAAAAAATGATAGTACCAAGTGGTGGCAAGGAAGCAAAGCACCTAGAAATCTCATATATTGCTGGTGGGAATGCAGAGTAATAGACTAACTTGGGAAAACTGGCATTTCTTAAAGGTTAGATTAACCGTCTAATCTGGCAATTCTGTTCCTAGATATTTGCCCAAGAGAAATGAAAACGTAAGTTTGTATAAAGATGTGCACACTGCATTTATAGCTATATTATTCATAATAACACAAAACAGAATTTAAATGTCCATCATTTGGTGACTGCACAAGCAAATTACATCTATGCGATGGAATACTGTTTAGCAGTGAAAGAAGTGAACTATTTGACACACTAAACAATATGAGTGACCCTACCTTCAAAACATGATGTCAAGTGTAAGAAGCCTGACACAAAAGATGAAGTTCTCTCTTTCTGTTTATATGAAATTCTAGAAAACACGTATTATAGAGACAACAGACCACTTGGTTGCCAGGGATTAAAAGTGGGGGGAAATTGACTGCAAAGGGATGCTAAGGGGACATCTTCAGGTGATGGAAATTGCTATATGGTGATTTTGCTGGATGGTTGTTATACAACTCAAAACATTTGTCAAAACTCATTGAATTGTTCATTTAAAATTGGGATATTTTATTTTATATATAAATTATACCTCTCTAAAGTTCATAAAAGAAAGCCAAAGGTCATTTAATTTTTCATGTCATATCTTTAAATTCTTCTGTGTAATTCAACTTGTGTTACGGTTAGAGGAAAGTACAAAACAGCTTGAGACATGGTCCTTGCCTAAAAGTGAGCACATAAAAATTAATTACAAAACATAAGAAGATTGGTGAATTAAGTGTTTCAGAAAAAATAGTTATGATTGTTTATATTCATAATGGTAAATGTGTATCTTCAGTTTTAATGTTTTTCTGATTTACTGAAGGGAATTAACCATTTTTTATTAACTTTACATATTATATAAATGTCAAAATCAGAAATTCTTTTCAGATGATATGGGTTAAAATGATAGTTAAATTTTTCTGTGTTTCAAAATTCTTTAATGTGTGCATATATATATTTATTATTATAAAATAAAGATTCTGAAAGAGTTTTTGACAAATTACTTTGGAAGTACCAATGATATGATTTTACCAGGGAAAATTTTAATGTCTTCATGATATTTAAGGTGGTTTTTTTGTTTTGTTTTGTTTTAATTGGAGGATAATTGCTTTACAATATTGTGTTGGCCTTTGCCGTATTTGAAGTGGTTTTTAAAGGATGAATAGAAATTTCCTCAATGAAGAGGGAGTATGGAAGAGGAATGTGTGTCTGGAAGGTTCAATCAGAATTTGGGGTAAAGGTACCAAACATTTGCAGAGGCCTCGTAGTAAGAACCTGGAGAAGGAAATGGCAGCCCACTCCAGTACTCTTGCTTGGAGAATCCCGTGGAGGGAAGAGCCTGGTGGGCTACAGTCCATGGGGTCACAAAGAGTCAGACACGACTGAGTGACTTCACTTTCTTTCTTTCTTTCATAGTAAGAAAGGATGTGGCAAGTTCAAATGATGAGATATGTGGTTTGATTTTTATTTATTTATATTTGGCTGTGCTGGGTCTTGGTTGTTGTGCAGACTTTTCTCTGGTTGCAGAGAGCTGGGGCTACTCTTCAGTTTCAGTGGCTTCCCATTGTGGTGGCTTCTCTTGTTGAGGAGCCCGGGCTCTAAGGCACATTGGCTTCAGTAGTTGTGACATGCGGGCTCAGTAGTTGCAGCTCATAGGCTTTAGAGCACAGGCTCAATAGTTTTGGTGCTTCGGCTCAGTTGCTCTGTGGCTTGTGGGGTCTTCCTGGATCAGGGATCAAATCCACATCTCCTGCATTGGCAGGTAGATTCTTTACCACTGAGCCACAAAGGAAGCCCCTGTTTTTTTTTTTTTTTTTTTTTTAGTTATCTTCACTGAGGACAAAGCAAGGGAGTAAGATTTTAAGATGACATTGCTTAGAAGAGAAATTGAATTCAGAGTTTCAAGGATTTTATACGTTCCATCTGCTGTTGTTCAGTTCCTTAGTCATGCCCGACTCTGTGACTCCATGGACCGCAGCACACCAGGTCTCTCTGTCCTTCACCATCTCCCGAAATTTGTTCAAGTTCATGTCCATTGCATCAGTGATACCATCCAGCTATCTCATCCTCTGATGCCCCTTTCTCCCTCTGCCCTTAATCTTTCCCAGCATCAGGGTCTTTTCCAGTGAGTCAGCTCTTCACATCAGGTGACCAGAATATTGGAGCTTCAGCATCAGTCCTTTGAATGAGTATTCAGGGTTGATTTAAGATTGACTGGTTTGATCTTCTTATGGTTCAAGGGACTCACAAGAGTCTTCTCTAGCACCATAGTTCCAAGGCATCAATTCTTTGTCACTCTGCCTTCTTTTCAGTCTGGCACTCACAAACCATATATGACCACTGGAAAGACCATGGCCTTGACTGTACAGACCTTTTTTGGCAAAATGATGTCTTTGTTTTTCAACACACTGTCTAGGTTTGTCGTAGCTTTCCTGCCAAGATGCAATCATCTGCTGATTTCATGGCTGCAGTAAACATCTGCAGTGATTTTAGAGCCCCAGAAGAGGAAATCTGTCACTGTTTCAGCCTTTTCCCCTTCTATTTTCCATGAAGTGATGGGACTGGATGCTGTGATCTTTCTTTAATATTTAGTTTTAAGTCAGCTTTTTCATTCTTCTCCTTCACCCTCATCAAGAGTTTCTTTAGTTTCTCTTTGCTTTCTGCCATTAGATGGGGGTATAACCTGCATATCTGAGGCTGTTAATGTTTTTCTTCTGCTAATCTTGATTCCATCTTGCAACTCAGCCTTTCTGGCATTTCTCATGATGTGCTCAGTGTATAAGTTAAATAAACAGGGTAAAAACAAACAGCCTTGTCGTACTCCTTTCTCAATTCTGAACCAGTCAGTTGTTCCATGCAGGGTTCTAACTGCTTCTTGACCCACATATACGTTTCTCAGGAGACAGGTAAGATAGTCAGATATTCCCATCTCTTGAAGAGTTTTTCACAGTTTGTTATGATCCACATAGTCAAAGGCTTTAGCGTGGTCGATGAAACAGAGATAGATGTTTTTTTGTGACCCCCACAAGAGACTGAGCCAGACTTGCCAGTGTCCAGGAGTCTCCAGTGGAGGTGTAGGTCGACAGTGGCCTGCCACAGGGTCAGGGTCGCTGACTACAACAGTCTTGGGAGCTGCAGTGGGCTGGCCTAAGTCCTTTCGAAGGAGGTTAAAGCTCGGAAGAAAATCACGGATTTTAATGCATTTTATCTGTACCTGATAACCCTGCAACTTGGATATCCTTAGCATTGTTTTGTGGATAAGGAATAAGAAATGCCAGAGAAGCTAACTGGGCCAAGGTTAATAAGTTTGATAAATATGAAGTGGAACCTGAAACTTAGATCTTTCCGATTCTGAAACACAAGCTTCTCACTGAACCTCTTCTTTCAAAAGAGTTATGTGTAGAAAAGTTACATTCCATGTGATAAATATACTTCCCCCTAAAATATCCACTTCAAGTTCATGCTTTTAAAATGTTGAGTACTGGATTGGGAATTACTTGGATTCTGTAAATTAGACTTTATTAAAGTTATTGCTCATCAAAAAAACATCATTAGTAAAATGAAAAGGGAAGGGGACAGTTGTGGTTCCCAGTCTAGCAGGTAAAGATTTTGCAACTTGTTAATTCCTATTCTCAGAAGAAAAAAAAAACTGAAAAAACTCAAAATCAACAACTCTTTTTAGATCTTTCAGAGAATTGAAAACACAGGGCATACTGCATTTCTGAAAACTGGAGAAACAGATAAATACAAGAAATGACAGCTTACCAGGTCTAGAAACCACCGCTACAGCAGTACCTGGCAGGAGTACAGGGTGGTTGACAAATTGCTGGAGACAGAGCAGAGACTAGCTTGTCAGATAAACACACCCTCAGGCCCTGCTTACTTAGGAAGGGCCCTTTGCTACCAGTGATCTCAGGGCCAAGATTGACAGAAAATCCGCTTGTGATCGAAGGGCAGAGTATAGGGGTTGAGCAGGAAAATAGCTTGAAATATGCTCAGAGCCTTCTTTTCTTATTAGCAAAGATCTGTCCTTAAGGAAGTCTATTTATACTTAATCAAAATGGGTGTTACCAGGGCCTAACCAAGGTGGCGGAAGGGAAGCCCTCTCTCTACTTTTTGTCTCAGCTCGGGAGGGGTGAGTTGCAGAGCACTGAAGGGTGCAGCCAAGAGGCCCAGACCACTGACCCACTGAGACCAGATCACAGGATTGGAGACTGGCATCTGCCTAACCCCAGACTTAACTGCCACATCACCAGGACTCCTGTATAATAACAGAGGTTCAAAGTTTAACTAGAAAGCCCAGACCAATTAAGAAGGACTCTCTTGGGAAACCCAAAGGCAACAGGGGAGACAAAATCAAGGACAGCAGAAGAGATAGCCTCAAATGCTTACCACAGAAACTGTTCCTTCAGAATAGCCACAATTTGAATTGAAATAGTTTCTAAAGGAATTCATGACATGGGGCACTGGTGAAAATAATAGAGCCGTGTGTTGCCAGTTAGAGAAGTTCACAGCTGGGTGTGGTTTTTGAAAGGATGGGGTGACCGATACTACTGTCATTTCAGTATTACTTTGGACACACCCAGGGCTGTGCCTTCCTGAAGAGCAATAGCAGAAACATAAATGGAAGATTGGGGTGCAAGTAAACTGCCAAATAATAATAAGCTGGGAAGATGGGATTTTCCAGTCAAGAATACTGGAGTGTGTTGCCATTTCCTTTTCCAGGGAACTGCCTGACCCAGGGATCAAACCTGTGTCTCCTACATTGCATGCGGTTTCTTTAGCACTGAATGTCCGGTTCAGTGGGAAGCTCAGGTGTGTCATGTAGCTAATGCATTACAGTAAGCAAATAATGAGGCTCAAGGTCCACTGGAAATCAAATCTTCCACCATCTCGGATCTAGTTGGTTCTAACCAGTTTTTGTCATGTCCTGTGGCTGTGTCATTCTTTTAAAAGTTGCGCCCTGCCCCCTTCCCTCTTGTTTCAGTACTGTGCCTAGCAATAGCAAAATACATATTCTTTTCAAGGATACATAGCTTATTTATTAGAAGAAGAAATACGTTAGCCATAAAACAAGCTTCAACAGTTTTTTTTATTGAGTTATAACTAGCATAACATTAGTTTCAGGTATACAGCATAATAGTTTAGTATTTTGTATACATTATGAAACAATCACTACAATAAGTCCAGTGTTCATCCGTCACTATATAAAATTATTACATGTTTTTGACTGTATTCCCTCTGTGTGTATTACACTCCCATGACTTACACCTGGAAGTTTGTGCTCTTAATCCCTTTCACATATTTGTCTTTATCTGCACCGACGCGTCCCTTTGGCAACCATTCATCTGCTGTTTATATCTATGAGTCACTTTTTTGTTTTTTAGATTCTACATATAAATAAAATCATAAGGTATTTGTTTTTCTCTTTCTAGTTATTTCATTTTCATAATACCCTCCTGGTCCATCTATGTTGCCACAATGACACGATTTCTTTTCTATGACTGAGTAATGGTGTTTTTAAACTGTGGTGTTGGAGAAGACTCTTGAGAGTCCCTGGGACTGCAAGGAGATCCAACCAGTCCATGCTAAAGGAGATCAGTCCTGGGTATTCATTGGAAGGACTGATGTTGAAGCTGAAACTCCAATACTTTGGCCACCTAATGCGAAGAACTGACTCATTTGTAAAGACGCTGATGCTGAGAAAGATTGAGGTTGGAAGAAGGGGATGACAGGATGAGATGGTTGAATGGCATCACCTACTCGATGGACATGAGTTTGGGTAGACTTTGTGAGTTGGTGATGGACAAGGAGGCCTGGTGTGCTGAGGTTCATGGGGTCTCAAAGAGTCAGACACGACTGACTGACTGAGCTGAACTGAATATTCATATACATCTACACACATACATCACATCTTGTTTATCCATTCATTATCAGTGGACACTTAGATTGTTTCTGTATCTTAGCTGTTATAAATAGTGCTGCAGTGAACATTGTTGTTCAGTTGCCAAATTGTGTCTGACTGTTTGCAACCCCATGAACTGTAGCACTCCAGGCATCCCTGTCCCTGACCATCTCCTGGAGTTTGCCCAAGTTCATGTCCATTGAATCGGTGATGCCATCTAACCATCTCATCCTCTGTCTCCCCCTTCTCCTCCTGCCCTCAATCTTTCCTCGCAGCAGTCTTCTGATGAGTTGGCTGTTCACATCAGGTAGCCGAAATATTGGAGCTTCAGCTTCAGCATCAGTCCTTCAAATGAGTATTCAGGGTTGATTTCCTTTAAGATTGACTGGCTTGATCTCCTTGCTGTCCAATGGACTCTTTAAGAGTCGTATGCAGCTCCACAGTTTGAAAGCATTGGTTCTTCAGTGCTCTGCTTTCTTTATGCTTTCTTTATCTTTTCTTTATGGTCCAGTTCTCACTTCCGTACATGACTACTGGAAAGACCATAGTCTTGATGATATGCACGTTTGTCATCAAAGTGATATCTTTGCTTTTTGATACACTGTCTAGGTTTACCATAGCTTTTCTTCTAAGAAGCAGTCATTTTTTGATTTCTTGGCTGCAGTCATCATCCTCAGTGATTTTGGAGCCCGGGAAGAGAAAATCCATCACTGCTTCCAACTTTGACTCTTCTACTTGCCATGAAGTGGTGGGACCGGATGCCATGAACTTAGTTTTTTTGAATGTTGAGTCTTAAATCAGCTTTTTCACTCTTCTCTTTCACCCTCATCAAGGAGTTCTTTAGTTCCTCTTCTCTTTATGCCATTGAAGTGGTATCATTTGCATATCTGAGGTGGTTGATATTTCTCCTAGCAATCTTTATTCCACCTTGTAACTCATCCAGCCGAGCATTTCACATGATGTGCTCTGTGTTTAAGTGACATGAATGGAGTGACAATAGACAACCTTGTCGTACTCCTTTCCCAATCTTGAATCAGTCGTTTGTTTCATATAAGCTTCTAAATGTTGCTTCTTTCAGTGAACAGAAGGATACATAAATCTCTTTGATTCAGTGTTTTTATTTACTTTGGATAAATACCCAGAAGCGAAACTGCTGGATCATACAGTAGTTCTGCTTTTAGTTTTTTGGGGGCCCTCCATACTGTTTTTCATGATAATGGCACAGATTTCCATTCCCACCAACCGTGCACAGAGATTCTCTTTTCTTCACATCCTTATCAACATTTGTTATTTCTCATCATTTTAATAATAGCCATTCTGACAGGTCTAAGATGGTATCTCATTGTAGTTTGCATTTCTCTGATAGTTAGTGACATTGAGCATCTTTTAATGTCGCTGTGAGTCATGTGTATATCTTTGTAAAAATGCCTCTTCGGGTCTTCTATTTTTTTTAATTAAAATTTTTTGTATTGAGTTGTATGTTTTTTGTATACTTAGATATCAACCCCTTACTGGGTGTATCATTTGCGAATATCTTCTCTCATTTGGTGGGCTATCTTTTCTTTTTGTTGGTTTCCTTCACTGTGCAAGATCTTTTAATTTGATGCAGTCCCATTGTTTATTTTTCCTTTTGCTTCCCTTACCTGAGGAGACATATCCAAAAAATATTAGTAAGACTGATGTCTAAAGAGGTTACTATCTGTGTTTTCTTCTTGGAGTTTTATGTTTTCAGGTATTAACATTTTTGTCTTTAATCCCTCTTGAATTTGTTTTTGTATATGATGTAACAAAGTTGTCCAGTTTCATTTTTCTGCATTTAGCATCCAGTTTTCCCAGCAACATTTATTGAAGAGACTATCTTTTCTCCATTGTACATTCTTTCCTTGTTGTCATAAATTAATTGGCCATGTGAGCATGAGTTTATTTCTGGGCCCTCTCTTCTGTTTCACTGATACTTATATCTATTTCTGTGCCAGTGCCAGACTGTTTTGGTTACTGTAGCTTTGTAATATATAGTCTGATCTCAGGGAGCCTGATACCTCCGGCTTTATTGTTTTTGAAGTTTGCTTTGGATATTTGGGTCTTTTGTAGTACCATACAAATTAGATGATTATTTGTTCTAGTTCTGTGAAAAATATCTTTTATACTCCTCCCCTTTCATATTATATGTTTTTAATGTTATATTTTGCATCTTTTAATTTGTATATCCCTTAACTAGTTGGTGTAGTTTTAGTGTTTTCTACAAGTGGCTGTACTAATTGACATTCCCATCAACAATGCGTGAGAGCTCTCTTTTCTCCACATTCTCACCCAACATTTATTGTCTTTCTGATGCTAGCCATTCTGACAGATGTGAACTGGTATCTCTTTGTGGTTTTGGTGTGTATTTCTCTGATGATTAGCAGTGTTGAGCATATTTTCATATTCATGCTGGCCATCTGCATTTCCTCTTTGGAAGCACATCTATTCAGTTCTACTTTTTACTTGGGTTGTTTGATTTTTGTTTTGTTTTCATGTTGAATTGCATGAACTGTTTATATATGTCAGATGTTAACCCCTTATTGGTCATATCATTTGCAAATATTTTATCTCATTCAGTAGACTGTCTTTTTGTTGTTGGTTTCCTTTGCTATGCATAAGCTTTTAAGTTTAGTTAGGTCTCATTTGTTTGTTTTTATTTCATTTGTTTTAGGATATAGTTCCCAAAAAATGTTGCTATGATTTATGTCAAAGACTGTTTGCTTATGTTTTCTTCTAGGAGTTTTATGGTATCCAGTCTTATATTTAAGTCTTTAATCCATTTTGATTTTAGTTTTGTATATGATGTTAGAGAATTTTCTAATCTCATTTTTTAACATATAGCTGTCCAGTTTTCCCAGCACCACTTATTGAAGAGACTGTCATCATTGTATATTCTTTGTTCCTTTGTCATAAATTCATGGCCATAGGTGCATGCTTGAGTTTATTTCTGGCCTTTCTATCCTCTTCCATTGATTTCTGTGTCTGTTTTTGTGCCAGTACCACACTGTTTTGATTTCTTTAGCTTTGTAGTATAGTTTGAAGTCGGGGAACATGATTCCTTCTGCTGTTTTTGTTTCTCAAGATTGTTTGGCTGTTTAGAGTCTTTTGTATTTCTATACAAAATTTGAAATTATTTGTTCTAGTTCTGTGAAAAATGCATTGGTATTTTGATAGAGATGGCCTTGAATATGTAGATTGCTTTGGATAATATGGTCATTTTAACAGTAATTTTTCAGATCTAAGAATACGGTGTACTTTCCATACGTTTACATCATTTTCAGTATCTCTCATCAGTATGTTTCAGTTTTCCAAGTACATGTCTTTCATTTTCTTTTTATTCTCTTTACTGTGATAGTAAATGGGATTGTTTTAATTTCTCTTTCTGTTAGTTTGTTGTTAATGTATAGAAGTGGAGCTGGTTTCTGAATATTAATTTTATATTTTGGTACCCTTTTTCATGATTTTCATTTCTGTGCTTACATTGCTTCTCTTTTCTTGCTCTCTACTTTATCCACTAGAGCTCTTAGCATGTTAATTAAGTTGTTTTAAACTCTCAGAATGATAATTCCAGCACTCCTTTCACATCTGGTCCTGATACATACTGTGTCTTTATGTTGTTTTTTTACCTTTTGGTATCCCTTGTAAATTTTTCTTGATGGGCCAATCTGATATCCTGGTAAAAGATTGTTGTTCAGTCACCAAGTTGTATCTGATTCTTTGCCACCCCGTGAACTGCAGCATTCCAGGTTCCGTATCTTTCACTATGTCCTGGAGTTTGCTTTAACTCATGTCCCTTGAGTCGATGATGCCATCTAACCATCTCATCCTCTGTCACCACCTTCTCCTCCTGCCCTCAGTTTTTCCCAGCATCAAAGGTCTTTTCCAATCAGTTGGGTCTTCACATAGCATAGCCAAAGTGTTGGGGCTTTAGTATCAGTCCTTCCAATGAATATTCAGGGTTGATTGGTAACCTTGGTAAAAGGAACTGGTAAAAGGAACTGCTATAAATAGGCTCTTAGTAATGGAGCCATGAAATTAAAAGACGCTTACTCCTTAGAAGGAAAGTTATGAGTAACCTAGATAGCATATTAAAAAGCAGAGACATTATTTTGCCAACAAAGGTCCTNACAGGAATACTAGAACTATTGTCATACTTAAAATGTTGAAATATTATGAAGACTGAGGGATGGAATTTGGAATATCGGAGGATTTAGTACTTCCTTTACCAACTTCCTCATGCACATACCCTTATTATCGCTGTTCCAAAATATTCAGGGCATTATAGTCCTTGTTCTAGTGTGGAAATACAAAACAATAGTGAACCTAAATCTGTTACCTTGTTCACAGTTGCAAGTATAGTTTATCCTTAGAGGAAATATGTTTTCTCAAGAAACATCAACTTATCTAAATTTTAAAATCATGATAATTTTTCTGACTTTTCCATTAAAACTTCAACAAACATGCCATTCTGTTCACATTTATCTATACTTGTCCGTAAGAAGATGATCTTAAAATTGCTTGCTTAGCTTTGGAAATCTGTATTTGGCTGCTTTTGTATATATTAAATTTCTATCTATGTAAATGGTTTTTTATTTGATATTCTAGACATTTATGTTCATTCACTCAGGTATGTTACGTGTCAGGTAACGGATTCTCTGAGAACCAGGTTTTTAATTAATAAATTTTCTCTGAACTATTGGAGTACCACAGAGGAATCTCACTTATACATAAATGGTGTGCTTGGAGACAGATCAACTCCAAGATGGTACCCAACTCCCAACCACATTCTATCCTGTGTTCCTTCTCTTTTAACAAATATCTGGAGTTGCCTATCTCTGGACATGAAGAGCTTTGAGGATATAGCTATGATCATTATCAGTAGATTAGGAAGAAAAGCTTCCCAGGGAAAGAGCAGTTAGTTCTTGAAGATGTCCGCATATATCCGGCCCTTGATTGTGCTCTGCTGTGCTGTGCTAAGTCACTTCAGTCATAGTAGTAGTAAAGACACTAGACAAACCACAGACGTGGGGAGTGACAGCCGGGCTTATATGAGCTGATCTGAATCTAGAAGGGAGTGCCTTTCCAGGGCATAGCAGAGGGGGTTTCCTCTCACACAAAATTACTTCTTTCACACTAACTTCCAAATGTAAGAGTATCTGAAAACAGTGTCTTTGGAACAAGTTCTTGTTCATTAATGGAAGAACTACTTAAGTTTCATCCATCCAGATTGAAGTGGAATATAGTCCATTCTTTTTACCCTCTGCTCTATTTTCTCCACTAGAAATATCATCTCATGTAGTTGTAATCTCATCATGTTATGTGTTGTCATTTTATCTTGTAGTTCTCTTCAAGGTTTTCTTATTGTACATATTTATGTATTTCAGTGGGAGAACTGAAGTTCAGTCAGTTCAGTATGGCAAAGAAAAGGCAAATAAAGACAGAGTGTTTGCAAGGTAAGTGACGTCTAATTCAGTGTCTTGAGTTGCTTTCAAAGCAAGATTAAAATTACTAAAACTCTTTTCCCACATATAATCACAGAGTTACCACATGATCCTGTCTTTAGTTAAATAATAAATTATGTTGAGGAAAAAATGCTACATTTTGTTGGAAGTTTTTTTTTCCTTTGGTTAACACTTTTGAAAAACATAACTCATGTATTAGCCAGCCCATTTCCATCTTTCTTTAAATCATATTGTTAAGTTGCTTTATTTGGGTACTATTTTGTTATCTTCATTTTCTTAAGATCTATAAATAACCAGTTTGGTTTTTAAAAGTGAGATGACATGATCAGATTTGTGGTTTAGAAAAAAGTTTTATGAGTAAGGACAGAAAATGAATTGGAAGTAAAGACTGGATACCCAGAGAGCAATTAGGCAGTAATCCAAATGAAAATAGCCAAGGCCTGAACTAAAACACTGGTAATGAAATGGTTAATTGGAAACAAATTTGAGGAATTTACTTTGTGGGTAGAGCTAGCACAAATCCTTGACCAGTTGGTGGAGGAATATGAGAGACAGGAGTATCTGGAAAAGACTACCAGATTGGAGTAATGCAAATTGGACAGGGGTTACAGGAGAAACGGAGAAGGCAATGGTACCCCACTCCAGTACTCTTGCCTGGAAAATCCCATGGGCAGAGGAGCCTGGTGGGCTGCAGTCCGTGGGGTCGTGAAGAGTCAGACACGACTGAGCGACCCCACTTTCACTTTTCACTTTCATGCATTAGAGAAGGAAATGGCAATCCACTCCAGTGTTCTTGCCTGGAGAATCCCAGGGATGGGGGAGACTGGTAGGCTGCCATCTATGGGGTCGCACAGAGTTGGACACGACTGAAGTGACTTAGCAGTAGCAGTACAGGAGAAAACGGATAGTAATAGAAAAGTTAAACTGCACAGATCTAGTTTGAGATGTCTGAGCAGTAATCTAACAGTATTATCCAGTAAATGATTACATGATTAGAGCTGATGAGGGAGAATGACCAGATTGGTGGCAGCAAATATTAAATTGAAGACCTACCATGCTGAACATTATTTCAGGCCCTGGAAATACAGTGAAGAACAAGATAGACATCTTGAGTCTAATGAAGTTTAAACTCTAATTGGTGCAACAGAGACCTACAGTATAGGTAAAGGACTGTGGCAGGGAAGGCCATGAAGCTGGAGCCCATAATGAGCCAGTGTGCAAGGCCATAGTCAAGGAAATAGAGTGGCTGGTGGCAGCTGGAATCTCTGTGGCCCTGTGCCGGGAATGGTAAGGACTTAGGAGTGTAAGTAGGAGCCACGGGGACTGAGAGCCTCGGAGGGATGTAAACTGACTTACATTTTTAAAAAATATGGTAGCATTCTCATGCTTTGGAGTGATAAACTGAAATATTTCCAAATATCATATGGTTTCTAGGATTTGCTTCAGAATAATTGGTGGGAAAGGCAAAACAAGATTCTCATGATGATGATTGCTAAACCTGGGTCCTGAGTACATGGAGTTTATCAAACTTTTCTTTCTACTTTGTTTATGTTTGAAATGATCAAAATAAAGATAAAGGGTAGGGTGGAGGATTATGCTGGCTGCTGGGGTAGGATCACTGTATGGGGTGTGAATGGAAAGAGGTAATCTCATAATGGCTCATACTTATTTTGTACTTATCTGTGCCAGTCAGTTTTTGTATGTTAACTCACAGTTTCCAAACTCAGTGAATTACTGTAATAAATCTAATACAAATGAGAAAACTGAGTAAGTTTGAATAACATACCTGAGATAGTTATGTAGATAGTGAGGGATGCAGATGAGATTCTAACCAGGTATCCTAGGTTCTAATCACACTTTTAACCTCTTTGCAGTAGTTTTTGCTGTTCTGCATCAGACAGGTGAATGTTTGATTCCTTTCCTGCCACAGATGTGAACGATGATCCTATTTATTGTCTGTCTCCTGCACTAGGATGTCAATCAACTCTAGGAGGATGGCAGTTCTGTCTTATTCACTATAGTAGCCACAGCTCTTTAAAGAGTTCCCGTGATGAGAATCTGCTGCCAGTGGAGGCCTGAGAGTTTTAATAAATGAGAATTAGGCAATTTCATTTTTTACTTTAATTTTCTTCTTAGTCTTTATCCGAAAGACTTCCCTGCTTTGTGTTTCTAGAGTAGAAAGTTTTTGTTTCTTTTTTCTTTCCTCTAAAAGCATAAGTTGCTTTATTTTTTTCTACTCATATAAATTATAGTTCAATTTTTTTTTAAGTTCCAACAATGTCAAATAATGTAAAGAAAAAATTTGACCCCAAAGCAATGTGTACTGTTCAAAATTTTACCATATATATGCTCACCAAGGTGTTTCTGTGTATATTTGTTTCAAAAATTGTTTCATGCTTTTTCTTGCTTGTTTTTCTGTCAGCATATCATAGGAATTTTCTTCAGTGCTGAAAAATCTGCAGTCATTTGTGTCAGTAAATCTTAAACAGCTAAGTCCTTTTAGCCTTATGTGTAGCTTTAACTCTTAAGATTCTTCCCTTTGTCCTGCCACTTATCTGCCTGCAGAGTCAAGAGTCATTACTTAATCTGAGGCTGTGCCAGCACTATTCCTGGAATGCTTGTAAAAATAAATAATAAATAATATTACAAGTACCTTTGAGTAAGGCATTTGAAACAAAACAAAAAAAATCATTAAAATGTGATTTTTGTGTGTTTGAATAATAAAATTTACTTAATTTTTTTTCTTCTTTCCTGATTTACCTTCATCCTGATTTGTCTATGAATAATCTACCCAATTGGAAAATTATTGGTGAAAAATGCCTTGATACAGGAAAGATTTAGCTGGTCAGGGCTATAGCATTTTGCTGTGATAAGTTTAACTTTAATTGGAATGATATAATTCATTTTGGCATTTGTTCTAAGAAGTTTTAAAATTGGTTTATTTTGGCTTTATTTTTAGATTTATTGATGGAAATATTGTCTATTTCTCTATTAAATACAAATCTTAGTGTCATGTTAGTGTTTTGATTATTCAGAAAGGAGAAAAAAACAGAGTAAAAACACTTAAGTTGTCTACCCTAATAGATATGCCTGCTGAAATTATTCAAATTCCTCCTTTCTACAGTCGTAGATACCCTTGTTTCCAGTTAGAAAATTCTAAGGACCTGTATAAAGGTAAAATGAACAGCAAAATGTTAATTTGAAATAATTTTCCATGAAATTGCTCTTAGAAAGAAATAATTTACTTCCTATCAATTCTGCTTTAACTTAGAATATACATGTTTATTCTAGTTCTTAGTACTATAACTTTTTTGCAACACTCCTTTCAGACTTGTTAAAATCAAAATAAATACTTTCCTGATTCTTCTCTGTTAAAACTGCACCATAACAAAATACTTATATTTTTTTTACTCTTTTCCTAACAAGAAGCTTAACTATTTTGCTGCTTGATATTTATAAAAACACTGAACATGATTTCATAACTGGTTCTATCGTAATATGATATTCTAATATGAATACCAAATCATAGATGTATTATATATTAATATCACATGCAAGTGACTTCCTTTATTTGTATGTGTTAATGCTTTAATATTTTGAGCATATCAGATTTTGAGAAATAATGCAGATAGTTACACCTGCATCATAGTTCTTTTTTTCCCAGAATGGTTCCAAATATGTTTTATTTTTTCAATTTTATTTAAATTAAAAAAATTTTTATTTTATATTGGAGTATAGTTGATTAACAATATTGTGTTAGTTTTAGGTGGACAGCAAATGATTCGGTTACACATATACAAGTATTAATTCTTTTTCCATTTCAGTTATTACAGAATGTTGAACAGAACTCCTTGTGCTATATATAGTAAGCCTTTCAGTTCAGTTCAGTTCAGTCCAGTTCAGTCGCTCAGTCATATCTGACTCTTTGCGACCCCAGGAATCACAGCATGCTAGGCCTCCCTGTCCATTACCAACTCCCAGAGTTCACTCAGACTCATGTACATCGAGTTGGTGATGCCATCCAGCCATCTCATCCTCTGTTATCCCCTTCTCCTCCTGCCCCCAATCCCTCCCAGCATCAGGGTCTTTTCCAATGAGTCAACTCTTCACATGAGGTGGCCAAAGTATTGGGCTTTCAGCTTTAGCATCAGTCCTTTCAATGAACACCCAAGACTGATCTCCTTTAGGGTGAACTGGTTGGATCTCCTTGCAGTCCAAGGGACTCTCAAAAGTCTTCTCCAACACCACAGTTCAGACGCATCAATTCTTTGGCACTCAGCCTTCTTCACAGTCCAACTCTCACATCCATACATGACCACTGGAAAAACCGTAGCCTTGACTAGATGGATCATTGTTGGCAAAGTAATATCTCTACTTTTGAATATGCTGTCTAGGTTGGTCATAACTTTCCTTCCAAGGAGTAAGCATCTTTTAATTTCATGGCTGCACTCACCATCTACAGTGGTTTTGGAGCCCCCCAAAATAAAGTCTGCCACTATTTGCACTGTTTCCCCATCTATTTCCCATTAAGTGATGGGACCAGATGCCATGATCTTAGTTTTCTGATTGTTGAGCTGTAAGCCAACTTTTTCACTCTCCTCTTTCACTTTCATCAAGAAGCTTTTTAGTTCCTCTTCCCTTTCTGCCATAAGGGTGGTATCATCTGCATATGTGAGGTTATTGTTGGTTATCTATTTAAATATAGCAGTGTGTACATGTCAGTCCCAAACTCCCAATCTATCCCTGCCTCTCAGATTTCCCCATTGATAACCATGTTTGTTCTCTAAGTCTGTGAGTCTATTTCTGTTTTGTAAATGAGTTCATTTGTATCATTTTTTAAAGATTCTACGTCATAAGGGGTATTGTATGATACTTGCCTTTCTCTGTCTGACTTCAGTTAGTAGTATGATCACTGGTCAGATAGTTCTTTGTTTTATATATACATAATTAAAGTGTGAACTTGTTTTAATTGGTTATCTTATAAAACAAATACATATTTAGTGACTAACAGAGCTAAAATTCTAATATGATGGGCCCAAAAGAAGTGTCATGTTTCTTTTGTTGCTGGAATTGTATGAACCCTCTCTGAAATAATAAGTCATCACTAGGATAGAGTCTTTATTAGTACTGTTTTAATGATCTTACTAGCTCTGAAAGACTAAGCTTTTCTGGGATTGTGGTAATATGATGCATATCTATCACAATACCCTGGAGATTTTTAGTGATTATTTAATTATTCTGTTAGAGTATTAGAGAATTCTAGAATCCTTGCTCACTCCTTGGGATTTCAGTTGGCAGTATAAATAGATAGAAAAGGTTTCTCCTTCAACTTTTTATGTAACGTTGCTTTTTCAGCAATAATAAATATTAATTTATTTTATTTTTCTGATACATCAGTTCTTTGAATTGCTTCCAGACTTTTTCAGTTGTCACATAATATCTAAGAAAAAAACAAAAAATGTTCCCATGCAACAGAAAAATACGGTGCCATGGTCAGAAAATAAATTTACCACATTGCAAACACTGATGAAGTGTGGTATTTTTTTCTCTGAAATTTCCACACTGAACAGGAAACATAGACAGCAAGCTTGAGTGGGTGGGTCTCTGAGGTTAAAACTGTTAATAAAATAAAATACCTTGAAATTTAGTTTTAAATGCAAAGCATTTCCATCCATGTTTAGTTTATTAACAAGAGTAAAGTGTTCTGATGCTTTACATTAGGTGAGTATAACTAGATTTTTTTTCCTCCTTCAAATAACTCTTTCCATCTTTTAGAAAATGAAAATAGGTGTCTTTTAGAAAATGAAAATAGGTGATCTCTGATTGTGGTTAGTGAACTCACTTCAACAGTTTACATTTAATAATCTAATATGTGAGTAATCTATTACATTAAGAATTAGCATTAATAGAAAAGCTATAAATACTATTTATTATAATCTTTATTTCAGTTTAAAAAAAATCTAATACATGAGATTATTTACTTTTTTGTGAAAGATGAGGCAGACGAAATAGTATACCGAGTTATTTTCAAATCAGAAAATCTTGTAATTTAAACTCATGATAATGGGAAGTGTTTATGTTTAAATTACTTCAAATTCACTTATGAAAAGTTAAATCTGAGTCAATGATTTTTTTTTTTGATTGATAACATTACTTCTCTTTTAGAAAACTTTCAGTGTTCTTAAGGAGATGTCAATCAACTATATTTCAATTTAAAAAAAAGAAAAAAAAGCAATGTCATCGTCCAATGTAAAAATATTTTGGCTATGAGTACATGAAATGATAGAGCATTTGTGTGGTTTGAATTCAGAAGTAAAGTTATTTGTGACTTAGTAAAATTAATAAACTAAAGCATTGCACTGCAAATTTACATGCTCATAGGTCATTTCAGAAGATAGGGAAGGACCTTAGGAGCATATATTATTTTAATGTTTTCTACTATGTATGTGAATTTTCTTGGGTACTCTTGTTCAGTATTACTATGCTTTTTAAATCTGGTCTGTGTGCATCAGTGAATTTATTACTGAAATATAAAACTACCTGAGTTTAGAAGATGATATAGTATGTGTTTTTATGTAATTTACTTAATTCATTACATTAATCTTCATATGACTCTGCATGTCAAAAAGCTAGGCATTTTAAATAGATATCATGTATGTTTCATAAACTTTGACCACTTTTTGAATTTGTATGACAAATGACTTCAAGTGTTAATTTACCTAAAATTCTAAGGATTTTTGTTCTCTGCAAAGATCACTTAGTCTCTTTATCACTATAGTAACTGACCATATAAAGTTAAGAAAACGTATGCTGTGCCCCACCATGAGACAAAATAGTTAACTTTCTAAATGCTTCCTAAAGAAGAAAAAAATCCACTGGCCTACTGAATTTAAAAGGGGAAAGTTTAAATAAAATATACACAGCGTTTTTGTCCTGTCCTCATTGAGTCAGAGGATCGGGGTTTCAGTTTAAGGACACCCAGGAAATGATATGTTAGGAATTAAAACATCCCAAGGTAAGAGTCACTAAAACTATGGAAAAGAGACAGACAATGCCTATAATACTGATAGTATCTGGGAAAACTTGCTAACCAACCGTTCCATTGTTTTTTCCTTTACCATCCTTGCTTTGTTTCTTTTTTCTCCTACTTCCTTATTCTCTTTCCTTCTTTTTCTTAGCCTTCTCTCTTCATATAAAGCAGATTTGCTGTCTTAAGAAAGTGTTTGGTAAATAGCCTCCAAATGCATTGATTTCTTACAAGTAAAAACATTATGTTTACTCATCTAGACTATAATCTATTAAGATGATTTCTAAAGTTTGGTACATAGTTTGGGGGTTAAAAATAAACATTTTTACATATTATTTAAATTGTTACTCCAGATCCCCAAGTAAGCCCTTGGCACGGAAATTAATGGATTGGGAAGTAGTTAGCAGAAATTCACTATCTGATGACAGGTTAGAAACACAGAGCCTTCCATCACGATCTCCACCAGGAACGCCTAACCAGTAAGTACATTAGGGGTACGTTTTGCTAGGTTCTAAATTTTTGGCTGTATGTTTCCAGGGGCTTATATTACATCATAATATGTAAAATTTAAATCGTTCATTCAGACATGATTGTCATTGCTCCAGGGCATTGTTTTTCTTATCTTGGAACTCTCTGAGTAAGCAGAGCAGGAAATAAAAATGCTCACTTAACTACACAGCTGACTTTCATAGTCAGGTTACTGACCAATAAATCAAGATCTCTTAGTGGACTTAAAATCTGGGGGTATGGTTGTTGATGACATAATCCTTTTGTGTTTCCAACACAGTTTCTAGGGGACCACATTACTCGAATATGCTAGGTGCTGTGACTTTCTTACTTAAGCTCCTACCCTGCTCCTGGGTTGCGACTGTCTGTGTTCTAGAAAACTGGTCTCCAGCCTCAGTTCCCACAGGCGCAGCCATAGCTCTGCTGAGGAGCACAGATATTCAGCAGTTTCTGTGAATATGTTTGATCCTAGCATTTCTCACAAAAGCTGGATGCTTGGGTGTAGGGAGTAATAATAATACACGTATTCTGGCCAAAGATG
The DNA here is from genome assembly GCA_006410875.1 of Neotragus pygmaeus. Lineage (NCBI taxonomy): Eukaryota > Metazoa > Chordata > Mammalia > Artiodactyla > Bovidae > Neotragus > Neotragus pygmaeus. The sequence goes on along the minus strand of SJYV01051493.1, from coordinate 1,012,952 downwards.
TTATCTTAATTTTATAGAGTTAACAGATGTGTTGTATTGTATGTATGTGATTAAGATAATGATAACAAATTAGTGTCAGTTGACTGTTGAGTGTCAGTTGAATGCTGATTGTTCTTGTTAACCCCCCAAATATTTGAAGTTTGGCATGGAATATAATATTTAAAGAAGTTCCTTTGGACTTATTTTATGCACATTAATGTTCAGTAAATGTGCACTAAATCCTAAAAGTTGTTTTGCTGATGAGTGTCAGTTTAAGAGTAAATTTCTACTGTGTTGGACGTAAAGTACGGTCATAAACAGTTTAGTTCATAGCATGTTGTCTTTCTTATTACTAGAAACAAAATATACTCAAAGGTTTCTCAGTATCTTGCTGAGTCATCTTTCTTATAATAGACTGTGTATAAATTCAAAGGCTTGAATTCAACTTGCTTAAGAAGATCCCAAACCTGGTCTCTTTTCCAGCCAGCCTTTCTTGTTTCCAGTATCCCTCTAAACATTTACAGAAAATTATAGAAAACACAAGAAATTTAAACCAGACAATTGAATTAATTAATTGTCACTAACTCTGGTCAAACTTTCTGGTAATAAAACAATTTTAGGTATGATCTGAAAAAAATTTTTTTTTCCATAAATTTTAAAGTGACTGCGTCTCTTATGAGGATGGAAATAATGTGTTCAGTATCTGTATTCTTAGAAATTATAGAAAGCCCCATTTATAAATGAAAGAATTTATTAAAGGATTAAAAAAGACTTCAGACCAAATATGAAAAGATATTTCTGAATTATTTATTCCTTTTATTTTGTAAATGCTGCTTAAGATGCAAATCTGTAGTGACTAAAACCCAGAAACATTATGGTTGGTAGAGATAACAGATGATTGAAATAGATAAAGTCCCCATGGCAGATTGCTAACTATAGCTCAGATCTTTGACTTGCTTTGTTCTTTCTGTTTACCCCATACTATCTTTGTCAGAGACTCAGCTTAGTAAAATGTGGTTAGTCTTAAAAACACACACCCACTTTCTAATGCAGTCATATAATTAAGAAACTTGAAAATACTGAGGTAAAGCACATTTTCACTCAGTTTCTCTTCCTCTTCTCATAGTCGAAATTCTGCATTCACACAAGAGGGAACCCGGTTGCGGCCATCTTCGGTGGGTCATCTGGTGGGCCACGTGGTCCACACTTCCCCAAGCGAGGCCTTCGGGGATCATCACTCTCCATCCTCCACACAAGCTAATAGCATTGTTTTGGAATCATCACCGTAAGGCTGTCTTTCATTTAGCTTCCTTCTTATAAATAATAATGCCCCAAATTATTTCATTTGAAATAATCTGGGAAATTATGGTATTTGATACAAGATTTTATTTGTACAATGTTTTAAAAATTCATATATTTGTAAATGTGCTTATATGTTCCTGAAGGTCTTGGTGGCCCCTCACTTCACAGAATCACTGTTATTATTATTTGTGACTCTGTATATACTTGAACTTTAGTTCATACCATTACATATCTGTAGTTTAATGTATCACTGTGGTCTGGCAGTAAGGTGATGAAAGGTAGAATTTTCTTAATATTTTTCAGGAAGGGAGCCATAAGAATAAATAGGCAGTATTGGGGGAAATTAAGTAGCAAGGGAAAAGATCACGCTGACAATAAGTTGTAGAAAGCATGTACCGAGTCGGACACGACTGAGCGACTGAACTGAACTGAACTGAACCATTTCTAAAATTCATTTCTATCTCATTACAAACTGCGTAAATTAAACTTCATAACTCAGTATGTCAGTTTAATGCCAACATGCTTACCTCTTATTAATAAGCAGTTTCTTGATTTATTAGTTCATATAATGCAGTTATTTCATATGGAAGTAAAAATACAGTGTACAAATTAGGAAAAAGATACTTTACAAGATAATAGATAAGAAGATCCGTTAATTGTTGAGAAGGAAAAAAGAGGTTTAAAATATAGTGAAAGTGATCAGGGTTGAAGAAAGGGTGGGTCTAAATGATGGAAAGATGGAGAGCAGGTGGAGTGTTGTGCTCCAGGAAAGCCCACCTGGTCCAGAGGAGCCACTGCTGTCCTCTGTGTGGCCAGCAGGGAATGCGGCCAAGCTGTCAAGACCACTGGGTGGTTAGTCTGGCTAATGTGGGTCTGCATGAAAGATTTTGACTGAGTATGTACTTTATAAAGGATGGAGGAATAGAAAGATACACACTGCACACCATGGAGTGTGCCCTGCATGCACTGTGGATGGACAAGAGTTAAGATTGATGGAAATTTATAATGTTTTATCACTTTAAAAATTATAACTAACCTTTTTGTTTGATTGTAAATAATAAGCAGATATTTTCTACTTCTGAAACTTTAAGAAGTGTACAGTAATTAAGGATGTGATTAAAATGCCAGCTGATTAAATTTTAGAATGACATGCTTTCAGCACATGAAAGCTGACCATGCAGAGGAATGACAAAGCCCATCTCATTAGAGACATATCAGTGTCACTCCCAGGGCCTGACCACGTGGTCTCAGTCTGGTTTTTGAAGGGCTGTTTTCATGGAGACACATACACATCTGCATACACATACAGTTGAGTATTTCCTTTTGTGAATTGTATAGATTCACAAATTCCCCCAAATCACTTACCCTCTTCAGAATACCTTTGTTGTCTTTTCCTGACCTTAAATGGGAAAGCAGGTTTGGCATAGACTGGAACCATGCAGAGTGTTTGCTTCCCCTGCCCAGTCCACAAGAATTTCAGATGTTTCAGGCTTTCTCTTTGGATGTGTATTTTATGAAGCCTATGTGTTTGTATTCCGTTTTGAATAACACTGCGTCTGAAATTCGGCCAGTTTAATGAGAGAGTTCTGAAAAGACAAGCATAATGGTAAACTAATAATAGTAACTAACATTAGTAGCTTACAATCAGCTTTTTTCATAAATTATCTCACTATTCTACTCAGAGAACTCAATAAAATAGAAAAGATATACAACCCCACTTTATAGAAGAGAAAAAGCCACACTTACAGCATTTGTTCCAAATTACAGAACTAAAACTCAGATTTTCTTACCTGAGCCAGTCTGTAGAACTTTGCAGAACTTTTCCTGGGCAAGGCTTTGTTGATATTTTTTTTCCATTTAGAGCAAATATTTTTCAACTTGGACTCCATAGATTTTAGTTTTACCTTGGTCAAATGTGAAAAGAGTTCCAGCAATATGTTGGATTAAGCACAGAGCATCTCAGTGTAGTGCATGGAAGTAGATGTTGAGCTAGCTCACCAGTTGCCTGGTTTTTGAATGAGTCCATGGGAGTTAAGGTCAGTCCTGACTTGGGTCACTGGGTGAGCTTGCCCACTTCACAGGAGAAAATGCTATTAACTCACAGGTGTGTTTATTGTGGAAACAAATAGGAGGCTGTTTTATTGCTTAGAATAAAATTACCATTTAAAGGCAGGGGGTGATTGAAACTACATCCTACCATTTCCTTCCTTTCTTTAAATGTTCCACAGAAAATCAGACTATTTTTAGTTTGTAATTTTTCTAAGATAATCATTAGCCCTAAATTACTTTTAAAATACCTAACAGATTTAAAAAAAAATAAATTCACACTACAATACTGATAAGTAACAGGGAAGTTCGGTTATTTCTAAAAAATAATTGGCAGAGCATGTGAATGGGAGATGGATTAATTTTATTTTTATTATGATACAGATTGCTAAAGGCTGCAATAGAGAACTGTTTTGACTGCAGAGTAAGCAAATCAAATCACTGCTGTTGTTGAAACATTCATGAGGAAATTTAAAACTGACTGGACTGAAATAAGTCCAGAAAGTTTTTACCCACTTGGCTTGACTGATAATTTTAACAACTCATTTGCTGCTGTGTTAAAATATGCCTATAACAGCAAAGTGCACTTAAGTATAATATTTTCATTTTTTGCTCTTCACATAACATTTTCCAAAATGTCTAAGATAAGCATATTATTGAAAGTTGGGCACTGGAACACTTGTAGAATCGCATTCCTGGCTCTCCTTTTTTCTTAACATCCAGAAGTTAAGACGGGTGGTAATTTATCCATAAATTTTTTATGTGGATAAAATTTGAACAGTATGTGTTTCAAGTCCTTGTTCCCATCCAGCCCCCACTTTGGATCATTTTAGGCAAGTTATTGGTTTCAGATATATCAAAAACCTTTGCATTAGGAATATATTATCAATTAAAGTAGATATGGATGTTGTTAGAGCCCTGATCTTGTATTCTGTTCATTTTAAATACAAACAGTTTCTGGTAGAATTTAAGATACTACCATTATAAGCAAAATGGAATGAAAGAAAATAGTCATGTTCAGCATTTGCTTTGATGAGGTCTGTTGAAGCCTCAGATACTAGTAGATAGGAGGGTTGCTTAGTTTTTGTCTGTCTTAAAAACTGGCTTTTGAGCAGCATTTCATTTGAAGAAGAGTCCACTGCTACAGATTTGCATGCATGCTAAGTTGCTTCAGTCATGTCCAACTCTTTGTGGCTCAATGGACTGTAAGACTGTCAGGCTTCTGTGTCCATGGATTCTCCAGACAAGAACACTGGAGTGGGTTGCCATGGCCTTCTCTAGGGGATCGTCCCAACCCAGGGATCGAACCTTGATCTCTGGCAGGCGGGTTCTTTACTGCTAGCGCCACCTGGGAAGCCCATAAAGTATGTGTACCATGTGTGCATGCTACGGGTTAAAAGAAACCCCTGATTTAAAATGTTTCCTCCTGCTTTTTGCAGTTGTTTTCTTTGAGGTGCAACTATAACTTAGTGTTAAGAGCACAAGCTCTGGATTCAGACTGGGTTTAAAACTTGGTTCTACCACTTCTAATTATGTGACCTTGGGTGAGTTATTTTATCTCTGTAAGCCTTAATTTCCTTGTTTGTAAAAGCAGGGCGATCATACCTACCTCCTAGGACTGCTGTGAACATTTAATGAGATGCTTATTAGTAGTTCAGCAGAGGAAAATATACTTAGTATATGTTAACTATAATAAATACAAATACATCTTTCATTTAATTCGGGGGGTGGGTGTATACCAGCAGCTTTTAAGTATATTATCAACCCTTTATCTGTCTGCATGTCTGAAGTATGGATGTCCGGTTGAACACAATGAAGAATTCCCCAAATTCTCAACTTCATTATTCAGTTCCTAATCACCAGAGACTGCAGATTTCATAATCATCAAATGTTAGATCTAGTTCCCTGAGCTATTCTCTCCTAGACTGCCCCATTCCAGTCTTGTCTAATGAATCACTGTGTCTTTGTCCTACCTCTTCAATTCCTTTTGACTAGTCCTCAAAGCTTTGCTTTCCCTGTACTTCTTTGAACTACTGGCACTAATCACTTTGCCTGCAGGCTCAGTGTAACCCAGCTCCCGTGCCAGTCTTGATCCAGTCTAGCCTGCAAATACTCAACTGCTCTAGGACAAGGAAATAAAAGAACGAAAGAGGGTTTGATGTAAGAGTATTAAGCCGCGGGGCCTCGGAGGATTCACCGTGTGAGATGCTGTACCTGTGAGAGCAGGACTAAGTACAGGTGTAGGCTGTTTCACTGAAGTATGATTACCTGCCATCCAGCTCTGGCAAAAGTCTCCAGGACTTGCATTTTGGAAACGAAGGTCAGAGACTTGGAGTTTGGTTGAAACCAGAGATCTCAGGTCTGGGACCTTGGTTCTGGAGTAGATGCCTACTGATAAAATAATATGACATTTTCAAGTGTATTCTTCTGCTAATCATATCCTATGGAGAAAGAAATGGCAGTCCACACCAGTATTCTTGCCCGGAGAATCCCAAGGACAGAGGGGCCCAACAGGCTACGGTTCATGGGGTCACAAGAGTCGGGAATGACTTAGGACTAAACCACCACCACCAATCATATCCTGGGGAGTTTCTAAACACTTGAATTGTCTTGAGCATAAGTTAGTAATCAGTTGAAATGGTGTTTATTTTGAAATACTCTAAATGTTACTATAAATTAGCCAAAATATCAAGAAGCCTGAATTTTGAACCAGAATTTTATCTGTATCTCACAGAAGTATGGCAGGGGTAAATGCCTAATGAAGACAGGTGGCACTAGTGATTGTAATTGAGTGACACAAGAGCTCCTGGTATGCATCTTAGAAAATAATAAGAGTTTTAATGAAAAAGGAGCCATCATTTCTGTTAAGTTTATATTAGTGTCTACCAAGAGTATGGTTTTGGTTTTCTATTCTTCACTTAGAATAAACTTTTATATGTATGAAAGGTGTATTGGTATGGTTAAACTTTGGGCAGCGTTTTTTTTTTTAAGTTACAGTTTTCAGGGTTTATCCTGTTCATTTTTCTTTTCTATGAGTAATTATAATAATCTCTTTGGGATTATATTTTCTATACTGTCTGTATGACCAGTTTTTTTCCCCAGCTCCCATTCTTAAAGCCAACTTGTAAGACCCCAGCCACACCCTGATCCCTCTTCTTACTTTGTTCCTGTTTCCCAAGTCCTGTCTAAACTACCTGATAGTAGACGCTTGTCTTCTTTTAAGTTATAGGTCCCTTCTTTCAGATGCTAGCTGTTATTCCTTGTAGGGCTTCGTTCCACTACACTGCCTGGTTGTCCTTCCAAAGTATGTGGTGTCTCTTCATTCTGTTTTCCTTGGCAGTTTTTGTTTGTTTTTGTTTTGTCCTAGAAATAGAAACTTTTTAAAGAGCTGACCTATTTCATGATATTATTTCAAATGTATTATAATTTTAAATTACAATACATGGTTTAGCTATGAAAGTCATCTTCCGGTGGAGGCCGACTTCCTGCTGCTAGAGGGAGGGTGGGAGTGGGGCGGCTGGCTCGTCCATGGGTGGTTGTGTGGGGCGGCCTGGGGCGGCCCCGGAGTGGCTGACCCTCTGCCTGTAGGGGCCGGAGTCACGAGGCGGCCACCATGGCGGTGTCGAAGAGCCAGCTCAAGAAAATGGTGTCCAAGTACAAATACAGAGACCTAACTGTATGTGAAACTGTTAATGTTATTACTTTATACAAAGATCTCAAACCTGTATTGGATTCATACGTTTTTAATGACGGCAGTTCCAGGGAACTAATGAACCTTACTGGCACAATTCCTGTGCCTTATAGAAGTAATACATACAGTATTCCAATCTGCCTGTGGCTGCTGGACACATATCCATATAATTCCCCTATCTGTTTCATTAAGCCTACTAGCTCAATGACTATTAAAACAGGAAAGCATGTGGATGCTAATGGTAAGATATATCTTCCTTATCTACATGAATGGAAGCACCCACAGTCAGACTTATTGGGGCTTATTCAAGTCATGATTGTGGTGTTTGGAGATGAACCTCCAATCTTCTCTCATCCTGCTGTTTCAGCATCCTATCCACCATACCAGGCAATAGAGCACCAAATACTTCCTACATGCCAGGCCTGCCAAGTGGGATTTCTGCATACCCATCCGGGTACCCTCCCAATCCCAGTGGTTACCCAGGCTGTCCTTACCGACCTGGTGGTCAGTATCCTACCACAACAAGTTCCTAGTACTCTTCCCAGCCTCCTGTGACCACTCCTGGTCCCAGTAGGGATGGCACAATCAGCGAGGACACTATCCGAGCCTCTCATCTCGGCGGTCAGTGACAGACTGAGATGGCAGATGAAGGAGGAAATGGATCATGCCTAGGCAGAACTCAGTGCCTTGAAATGAATAGAGGAAGACCTGAAAAAAGGTCATCAGAAACTCAAAGAGATGGTTACCCGTTTAGATCAAAAAGTAGCTGAGGTTGATAAAAACATAGAACTTTTGAGAAAGAACTCAGTTCTGCTCTGGAGAAAATGGAAAATCAATCTGAAAACAATGATATTGATGTAGTTATTCCCACAGCCCCACTATACAAACAGATCCTAAATCTGTATGCAGAGGAAAATGCTATTGAAGACACCTGGGAGAAGCTTTGAGGTGGGGAGTAATAGACCTAGACATCTTCCTAAAGCATGTACGTCTTCTGTTCCATAAACTGTTCCAGCTGAGAGCACTAATGCAGAAAGCAAGAAAGACTACAGGTCTCAGTGACTTCTACTGACTTCCCTGATACCAGATCGAGATTGAACTCTTCTAAAGTATTCTTTTCTTCTCTTCCTTTCTCTTATATCAGTGAAGTGAAGTCGCTCAGTCGTGTCTGACTCTTTGCGACCCCATGGGGTGTAGCCTATCAGGCACCACCGTCCATGGGATTTTCCAGGCAAGAGTGCTGGAGTGGATTGCCATTTCCTTCTCCAGGGGACCTTCCCGACCCAGGAATCGAACGCAGGTCTCCCGTATTGCAGGCTTTACCGTCTGAGCCACCAGGGAAGTCACCTTATATCAGTAGGTGCCCCAGAAAAAAAGTTTACAGAGGATAGAAAGTGCATTAATAAAAGCCAGTCTTTACTTTACTTTGTACTTGTATCAGTAGGTGCCCCAAATAAGTTATTGCAGTTTATCATTCAAGTGTAAAATATTTTGAATCAATAATATGTTTTCTGTTTTCTTTTGGTAAAGACTGGCTTTTATTAATGCATTTTCTATCCTCTGTAAACTTTTCTTGTGCTGAATGTTGGGATTGACTATGCTAAATAAAATTTGTTACATTAAAAAATGTCATCTTCCTAGATAATTGTTTAAGTAATAGATTGACTGCATGTAATGCTTCTACAATAAATATGAAAACGGAAGTTATTTCTTAAAATAAGATGAGTTAATATGGGTATGTTTTTAAAATGTAATTGATAGCTTTTGCCCAGAATAAGAATTTTAGGAGTCTGTGTTTATATTCTAGATTACTTTTATACACTGTAGAAAGATATGTAGGTAGAAAGAAAGAAGAGAGAGTGAATGTTTGGTTATTGACGTTGAAAAAACAGAAAGGGTAATTGCTGCCAGGATTACTGGGAGAGCAAATAATTAGTGAAAGTTCCCCAGACCAACTATAATAACCCTCTGCAATAATCAGACTTGTGGAGAGCCTGTCTCACTCTCTGTGAAGTTACTTTAACAAAAAAGTAACAAAACAATGAAAGAAGACAGATAGTCCTATCCTGAAATCCAAAATTGTATTGTCTTTTCCTCTCTGAAGTCTTGTCTAGTCCTTCCAGCCTGCACTGTATTCTCCTTACCTTTTCTTTAGAGTTCGACTCAAATCCCGACTCAGGCCAGTACACTTAAACTCTCTTCCTTCCTGTGTCTTCCTGCAGACTGAATAAGTAAAAGAGAAGGTATAGTCAGACACCCACCAGAGTGTGGGTGGAATTCACGTGAACTGGAATGTCCATGGTCACCTAAAAGCAGCAGCTGTCACTTGGCTTTGTTGAGTTGTTAACAACTTGTAATGCTAGTCNAACTGTTCCAGCTGAGAGCACTAATGCAGAAAGCAAGAAAGACTACAGGTCTCAGTGACTTCTACTGACTTCCCTGATACCAGATCGAGATTGAACTCTTCTAAAGTATTCTTTTCTTCTCTTCCTTTCTCTTATATCAGTGAAGTGAAGTCGCTCAGTCGTGTCTGACTCTTTGCGACCCCATGGGGTGTAGCCTATCAGGCACCACCGTCCATGGGATTTTCCAGGCAAGAGTGCTGGAGTGGATTGCCATTTCCTTCTCCAGGGGACCTTCCCGACCCAGGAATCGAACGCAGGTCTCCCGTATTGCAGGCTTTACCGTCTGAGCCACCAGGGAAGTCACCTTATATCAGTAGGTGCCCCAGAAAAAAAGTTTACAGAGGATAGAAAGTGCATTAATAAAAGCCAGTCTTTACTTTACTTTGTACTTGTATCAGTAGGTGCCCCAAATAAGTTATTGCAGTTTATCATTCAAGTGTAAAATATTTTGAATCAATAATATGTTTTCTGTTTTCTTTTGGTAAAGACTGGCTTTTATTAATGCATTTTCTATCCTCTGTAAACTTTTCTTGTGCTGAATGTTGGGATTGACTATGCTAAATAAAATTTGTTACATTAAAAAATGTCATCTTCCTAGATAATTGTTTAAGTAATAGATTGACTGCATGTAATGCTTCTACAATAAATATGAAAACGGAAGTTATTTCTTAAAATAAGATGAGTTAATATGGGTATGTTTTTAAAATGTAATTGATAGCTTTTGCCCAGAATAAGAATTTTAGGAGTCTGTGTTTATATTCTAGATTACTTTTATACACTGTAGAAAGATATGTAGGTAGAAAGAAAGAAGAGAGAGTGAATGTTTGGTTATTGACGTTGAAAAAACAGAAAGGGTAATTGCTGCCAGGATTACTGGGAGAGCAAATAATTAGTGAAAGTTCCCCAGACCAACTATAATAACCCTCTGCAATAATCAGACTTGTGGAGAGCCTGTCTCACTCTCTGTGAAGTTACTTTAACAAAAAAGTAACAAAACAATGAAAGAAGACAGATAGTCCTATCCTGAAATCCAAAATTGTATTGTCTTTTCCTCTCTGAAGTCTTGTCTAGTCCTTCCAGCCTGCACTGTATTCTCCTTACCTTTTCTTTAGAGTTCGACTCAAATCCCGACTCAGGCCAGTACACTTAAACTCTCTTCCTTCCTGTGTCTTCCTGCAGACTGAATAAGTAAAAGAGAAGGTATAGTCAGACACCCACCAGAGTGTGGGTGGAATTCACGTGAACTGGAATGTCCATGGTCACCTAAAAGCAGCAGCTGTCACTTGGCTTTGTTGAGTTGTTAACAACTTGTAATGCTAGTCCATTTTTTCCAGAGCTTCCAAGTTTTTCATTCTGGAAATCCAGATATGTAATTTTTTAAATGTAGTCAACTCACAGTTTTACAGTGAACAGACCAAATGTCTGTAGCTAAAGTTGGCCCATAAGCCATGAATTTGCAGCCACTGTTCTTGGACAATGATTTCTAATCAAAATGAGTGTTAGTTGTTTAGTTGTGTCTGACTGTTTGCGACCCAATGGACTGTAGCCTGCCCGGCCCTTCTGTTCATGAAATTCTCCAGGCAAGAAGACTGGAGTGGGTTGCCGTTTCCTTCTCTAGGTACTAATCAAAAGCACATAATAAAAATCATGTCTATAGTTTTTTGGACCGTATACCCCTAGTCTCTAACCCCAGAAATGCGGATTCAGCAGTCAGCAGAATGTCCTATGTTGTCAGTGTGTCAGCGCTGTCCCCTCTTGTAACTGAGTGCTGCCACCGTGATGCCCCTGCCCACCAGGCATGGCTCACTTAGACACCATGCTGCCTATCAGGCTTATGTTTGTCCCTGTTGTTTGTCTTGGCACTATGTTTAGACAGCTGAACCAAGGATAAAGATAGTTGCTCTGACTCTATTCCCACCTGATCTTAACCCTATAGTCTTGCCAAGACCTTTAGTTTGAATATGAAATGCTTCCCAGGTGTGACAGCCATATGCAAAACTAAAAAAAATGCTTCTCTTCACCTTCCCCTCATGGTTATACTTAGTCCTAAAGAAGAGATGAGACCTATTGATTAATCCATGTGAAGTCCAATGACTTCTGGTTTTCGTGAGGTCTTGGAGTATTTTAATCAACTGCTTTTTAGAAATTTCATATCTGAGGTTCTGCCAAGGGTTGCCTACAGTTACCTGTCCTAATCCCCTACAGCAGGCCATGGTAGAAGTACACATCTCTATTGTAATCTGTGAGGACATTTTCTTGGACTACCAGCTGGTGAATGTATTGGATCTTAGAGGCTTGAGTTCTTGGCAGTTGAAATTAGCAGAATAAAAACTAGTATGTCTGGTACCTGGAGTCTCTAGCCATCAAGATAGACCTCAGAGAAGCTTTTGCTGAAATGGGGAGATATGCTCTCTGATGCGGTCTTTATAGACTTACCAGAATTTAGAACATTTTGAGCCCTGAAGTCTTCCATGTAGACTGCTGAGTGGTTGTTATTGTTAATCGGTATATTTAGCGAGTATAATATATATACTAGATTAGAAGAGCTATATTTTCTCTTAGGAGAAGTTAGATCATTCACTGTTAATCCTGGCTGACTACCTTGGCACTAAGCAGGTTTTAGTATCACTACCATATCTACCAGGTGTCTAGCAGCAACTCTCTCAATAAGTTCACAGCTTCTCTACCAAGAGCAGCATGTCTCCAAGAGCCACTCTGGCAGTAACCTCTGTGTCCGTTATCTTGGGCCAAATTGTGCCATGGTAGCAGATTTCTCCCCACTCACAGTAACGTACAGCAAGGGTTGTTTCTTCCTTACATTCCGTATACTCATGGATCACCTGTGGCTCTGCTCTATGTCATGGTCATTTAAGGCTCAGACTGATAGCAGCCCCTGTTGGGACATGGCTGGTTTCCTGCCTGAGGGAAGAGAGAAACACAAACACAAATATTCCCTTCAGAAGTGACTACTCATATTTCATTGGCCAGAGTACATCATGTAGCCAGTCCTGATGTCAGCCAGGGAGGACTGAAGGGTACAATTCTGCTTCTTGCAGGCCTTGTAGATATGCCTTTAGCATCTGTCTATAGCCTGTCCTAATTACCACAGCAGCAGCCACGAGGTTGACACAGCAGCTGTCAGCTGTCTCACCTGTCCTTAGGCAGTGGGATAAAAATTCTTCTATTTTCCCAAAGGATCTTCTGCTACCTCTGAGATAAATAAAAACCCCACTGATGGTCAGTTTTCCCCTTCCGGGTCCCTTCAAGTCCAGGACTTCTATGGACACAGGCTTTCTGGGGTCCAAGTTGAACCACTGGTTCCCCCTTCTGGCCTTTGTGAAAAACTCACCTTTTACTGCATACACTATGCTCCTTCCCAAAAGATGCATTTTTAACCTTGAGGTTTCCCCTGTCAGGTTAAGCTCATCTGCTCCTGCTGCTTCTGCCTCAGGCATCTGCTTTCTAATATTAATTGGGTTTTTGCATCCTCACCTAAAATCAGGTTTTCCAACACTGTCTTCTCCAGTTTTGTCTCCTCAGTGAACTCAGCACTCTTAGCCATTGTGTTCATCACTTCCATAAATTGCATTTTATTTCCAAATAAAATGGACAGTCCCTTGATGTCTAAGGTGGCACCGAGTATATGTGTTATAGCTTGGTATCTGTGCACAGCTTGGCTCTCAGTTCTCATCTCTCTGCCTGTCCATAGAACTCCACTGAAGACCTTAGAAAGGGGTTTTTGGAAATATATATACATTGTTATGGTAGATCAATAAATCTCTTCATAGGGGTATCCTTAAAGTATATTTTATTATTTATTATATAAACAATCTGTAGAATTGTTTACAGATTTGATAAATTAAGAAATTAGATGTATTACTTTAAACTTCAAAGTTAAAGTTTTCATTAAACAGTGCACGTGCAAATAAATATGGTATTTAAAGCTTGTCTCCTACTAAACATAGTAAATATCTGAGTTGCTTGACCCTAGCTTTTAAAATAACAATTCTATAAGACAGCTTCCAAAATACTTAATTTTTTCCCCTTCTTTTCCTAACTAGATCACAAGAGACTCCTGGAGATGGACAGCCTCCAGCTTTGCCACCCAAACAATCAAAGAAAAACAGCTGGAGCCAGATTCATTATTCACATTCTCAACAAGATCTGGAAAACCATGTTAATGAAACATTTGACGTTCCATCGTCTCCTGAAAAATCTACTGTAAGTAGCTTCTTCAAATATTCTCACATTTCTTTGAAAATGTTTAATGGTAAATGAAATTTCTTTTGTACCCTAGCCTGTTTTATCTGTAAATTATATTACAGTACTTTCTCTTTTTCATCATATGTTTACTCATAAATTGTGCCACCATATAACCCAATTGTGGAATTTTCTTTTATCATCGTTTATAAAATGTTCATTGCTCTAGAAGTTAATTTTTGACAGATTTGTTGGTTTCAGTCTTGCAAAACACATTTCCAGAACAAATGCTAATAGCCTATTAAATACTATTAATTTTATTATATAATTAAGTGTAGCAACTTTATCATTTTAATCAACCTTTTGAAATTGAATGCAGGTCTTTGGAATATATAATTGCTGTGTTCTTCAAAATATATCCATGAGATATTTTAGTACTTTGTACCAAACAAAAATGGTAAATTTTTAGAATCCCCTGATGTGTGAATTTTCATTGCTTTTTCAAGTAGATGAATCAAAGGTCAGATTGTTAATAAATTTTAAGGATACATTGTGTTCATGAAGAAGTATAGGACAGGCAGAAATATGGGTGTATTTTAGGAAACTTAAAGGGATATCAAGGAATAAAATGAGATATAAGGAAGGGAGGCCCCACAGCAAGTGTGGGTGATGCCAAACGCCCTGCTGGCCATTGCTCACTTACCCTCTTGTTCTTCACCCATAGTCCTCCCGCACTGTCTAAAAGTGAAAAGCCAGAGGCAGCCATTTAAAGTTCTCCCACACTTACTGTACCACCACAGACACATCATAGAGATCAAAATCCTTACTCAAAATGAATGACAACTTTAGTGCTACCTGTGTGGTGATTCCTATGTATCATTCATTGGTTTGTAGTTAACCGGTCTTTCTTTACCTACTAAGGTAGGTAGTGGTCGGGAAGATTCTTTGGAGAAGGAAATGGCAACCCACTCCAGTTCTCTTGCCTAGTAAACTCCATGGATGGAAGAGCCTGATGGGCTACAGTCCATGGGGTCGCAAAGAGTCGGACACGACTGAGCAACTCTGCTTGGGGCATACAAAGATAAATCAGACATCATCCCTCCTGTTAAATAATCTACAGTCTAGTTTGTTTTATCACTCAAGCAAAAATTACTTATTGAATACCTGCTCTATGCCATGCATTGTTATGGGCTCTGGGAATATAGTAGAATAAAATTTTAAAAACTCTGCCTGCAAGGAACTTATATTCTAAGGATAAGGATGAGACAAGCTGTAAACAAAGTAAATAAATTTATAGCCTATTAGATAAATGCTACAGAGACAAGGCAGAAAAGGGCTAGGAAATTTCCAGAGTGGAGTACTACAGTTTTAATGTAGTGTGAGCCAGGGATGAGTTTGGTGATAAATTACATGGATACTTGACAGGAGAGCAGATAAGCCCAGAGAACAACAGTGCAAAGACAGGGTGTGACTGATCCTATCAGAGGAACCCAGGGGAGTCAGTGTGGCCAGCGCAGAATGAGCAAACCAGAAGGAACAGGAAAGGGCCATCCTAAATGCCTGGTCTTGTAAAGGTTTTGTCCAATCTCTTAAGTGAGATTGGAAGCAAATGGACATAACTGAGGAGAGAAGCAATGTGCTGTCACTTAGGTTTTAATGGTTTCCCTCTGGCTTTTATGTTGAGAAAAAATCAAAAGCAGCGTGGCAGTAGAGAAACTGGCTATGAGGTGTCATCCCATGAAGCAGAGGTGATTGGACCAATATGGCTGTGGGAGAAATAAGACCATGGCTGTGTTCTGAGGGAGTTTTAGAGTAGAGCTGACACAGTCTGCTGATGGACTAGTTGTAGCATACTAGTGAGAGAGAATCAAGGATAATAGGAAGATTTGGGGCCTAAACAACTAGGAGGATGAAGTTGCCATTTGCTGGGACATGAAAGGTTCCAGGTAGAACAGATGTGGGGGGAATGTCGGGAGCTCGATAGGGGCACAATGATATGTCTACTAGGAATCCATTTAGAGACATGATTCTGGAGTTGAAGGGAGGGATTGAAGCTGAAGTTATAATTTTGAGAGTTGATGGCATGTAGACAAAATATTTAAAACCATGAGACAGGAAGTGTAGAGTATGCAGGTTACCTTCATAAGAGACTCTGAAATTTTAGTCCTCCAAGCTATAAACATGAGGGAGATGAAAGCAAAGGAAACTGAAAAGATGCAGACAAAATGGTAGGAAAGAGAACTAGCCAGCTAGCTGATGAGAAGACGGTCACGGAGAGAGTAATCACCTGTGTCAGAAGCTACTGGTGCATTGAGGAGGATGAGTTCTATAATTAGAAGTGATTTTAGGGAATTCACAAGTATATAAATACAACTAATTCAGCTGTGGATTTAAGGGAAGATTTCCCAGAATTAGCCAGATACTTACCTTAAAGAATAGGCATACAACATTAAGTGAAAGAAGCCTGTTACAAATGACCATATATTGTGTAATTTACATACATGAAACGTTCAGAATAGTCAAGTATGTATATATAGAGGGAGAGAAAATAGATGAGGGATTGAATAAGACTTGGGGGATGGGGGGGGAGTGACTGATGAAGGACACAGGGTTTCTTCGGGGATTGAGGAAAAGGTTCCAAAGTTAAATAGTAGTGGTGTTAGTACAATTCTGTCACTGTAGGAGAAATTACTGAATTATACTCTCTGAATGGGTGAAGTGTAGTGTTTGAATTGTGTCTCAATTAAGCTGTTTTTAAAAAGCAGAGGGAATCACGAATTCATGTAAAACTTACAGGTACTTGGTCTGTGCAAAGTTTTGAGCCAGGTTCTAGGGACACTATGGTTAATTAATTAGGTAATTAATAAAGGCCCCATTACTCTGGCGCTTATAGTCTAGTATACAGTGGTAAGGCAAGAGAGAAATTTGAATTAGGATTCTTTATACACTTTAGGTAATATCAACATACACAAAACATGCTTCCTGTATATCTGAAAGTAAGTAGCCTATAAATGAAGAGAATGATGAGTCATCTATTTTTGTCTTTTTAAGCCTAATGGTGGTATTCCACATGATAATCTCGTTCTAATCAGAATGAAACCTGATGAAAATGGGAGGTTTGGATTCAATGTAAAGGTAACTTAGAATTTGTATTGCACTCATCTTTTAAATAAGGTGTTTCTATATCTGTAATGCTGACTAATGCTTGATTTGCTCTAATGTGAAGGGAGGATGTGACCAGAAGATGCCTGTGATTGTGTCCCGAGTTGCACCAGGAACCCCTGTGAGTTCAACAGCCTTCTCAGTGATCCTAGCTTCAAGAATACATACTTATTTTCTTAGTATAAATAAAACAATAAAATGAATAATTTGTCAAGTATCACATGTTGTTTGCTGAATCTCCTAAATTGCTGGGAAGTTAATTTTTATTTCTTCCCTATCTTCTAGAATAGTTTTTCAAATGAGATTCTCTCAAAATAACCCCTCTAAATAGCAAAATGTAGACAGAGGTATAGTTTGTTTGCTTTTTCTTTGACTTCTTTTTTCATTTAGAATTGTTTAATTACATTCTATTTGTCTACTTTCTGTTTAAAATATCTATTTGAAACTCTTTATTGTGAACATGCTAAGCAAAAGTAAAGAAAATACTGTATGTACCCATGATGACGAAAGCACCCCCACCCCCGTGCCCTATCCTTCAGCTTCAGTACTCAAACTTTCTGCTTATGAATCATAAGGACAATTCTTAATAAATTGTGGGTACATCATTTTTATTGCTCATTATATAGTAAATACTGCTTTCAGATTCCCGTTTCTGTTGTTTATTCTGTTTAACTGCATTTTTTTTTTTTTTTTAAGAACTTTGAGTCAGTACCCATTATCATTTAACTGTCTCTGTCCTGGGAAAGGTAGGAACCTGCAGCCTGAGAGAAAGAGACCAGTTATGGGAGTTTGGTACTTTGCAGCAGCCTCAAAGTTGATTTGAAGATCACAGTCAAGATTGATCAAGGATATCATAATATACAGTTTTGGTTCTGGTTTTTAAGAACTTGTTGATTGCAAATAACAGGGTACTTGTGAAATTTTTGTTGTTTTCAGTTGTTGTGTCTGAGTCTTTGTGACCCTGTGGCTTGCAGCACACTGTGAGCCTGTGGACTCCAGCACTCCCTGCCCTTCACTGTGTCTAGAGTCTGCTCAAATTCATGTCCATTGAGCGGTGATACTGTCTAACCATCTCATCCCCTGTCGCCCCCTTCTCCTCTTAAATTGTTCCCAGCATCAGGGTCCTTTCCATTGAGTTGGCTCTTTGCATCAGGTGGCCAAAGTATCGGAGCTTCAGCATCAGTCCTTTCAATGAATATTCATGGTTGATTTCCTTTAGGATTGACTGGTTTGATCGCCTTACAGTTCAAGGGACTCTCAAAAGTCATCTCCAGCACCATAATTTGAAAGTATCAATTCTTTGGTAACTCTAAAATCTCTACTGAATAGAAATTCTGTAGCAGCCTTCTTTATGATTCCTCTCTCATATCCATACATGGATATGGTTGTTTTATGAAAAAAACCATAGCAAATTGATGTCTCTGCTTTGAATCTAGGGTTTGTCATAGCTTTCCTTCCAAGGAGCAGATGTCTTTTAATTTAATGGCTGCAGTAATTTTGGAGCCCGAGAAAATAAAGTCTGTCACTGCATACCCCTGGCTTAATTATAAATACAAAATTTTTCATACAGGTGTAGAGGTGTATCACAAAACCTCAGGACAGGAATGTAGTCAGACTTCTAGAAAGAATTTTACAAATCATCAGAACTACTTTTCTTGTCCATTTCTTTTTTTGTGAATTTTTCTTTCTCAATTTAAACTGGTTTGTACTGGAATCAGCTTAATCTCTCAAGCTACAATAAAATACATTCTAAATGAAAAGTGTACTTAGTAGCAGCTTCAAGCCAAGTTCCTGTAACATTAGCACCACAGACACACTCTTTGTTTAGATATGATGGTGACTCCAAAATTTCAACTAAATAGAAATTGTGTAGCTGCCACTATTATGTCCCACAGTTCTTTTGAAGGGATGTGCCTACCAGCAACTTCTGGGTTTGTGTTTTATGTAACCAACTCAGCACCCCAGAATCATTAGACTCCTCACTCTAAATTACAGACTCAGAGGAAGTAAAACCTCATAGATTCAGCTTGGATCAAATGTCCTCTTTTAAACAAATCCCTTGTGATCAGAAGTGACAAGACAGGCTTGTGATGTATAAAATAAACTTACTACACATGTGAAAGATAAGGGAAGTAGTCCAAAATTATTTGTTCAGTATGTATTGGAAAATATGTTTTGGGGGACGGGGGTACTGCAAGATGAGGAGGTGAGAGGTGGCTGTATTCTCATGTATCAAGTAGAAAGATAATGTCTAAAATAAAAACAATGAAATTAGAAAGTTACATAGTGATACTAAGGTAAATACAAAAGCTGTAGCTAAAACGTTGAAATAAGTTGCCTCAAACAGGGTGGCAGCAGGGGTGGGTGTTGGTGAGGGGAGCATAGGGAAGAATACAGGAAATGATTTCTTATCGTAATAATCTTACAGACCAAGTCAGCTTTTTAAACTGTGCAATGTATCAGTTCAGTTCAGTTGCTCAGTCATGTCCGACTCTTTGCAGCCCCATGAATTGCAGCATGCCAGGCCTCCCTGTCCATCACCAACTACTGGAGTTCACTCAGACTCACGTCCATCTTTCCCCAATACAAAAGTTTTAACTAAAAGTCAAATATGTCTTTTGACCTGATAATTCTACTTTTAGGAATTACCTCTTTTGAAACAGAACATAGGATATACAACAATGTTCATTGTAGTATTGTTTGTCAAAATTAAAATTGGAGGGAAAATCAAAATGTACATCATTAGAGCTGACTAAATAAATTATGCTTTGGTTTGCAGCTATTGAAATAATAGATGATGTAGTTTTATGTAAGTATGGAAAGGTTTTCATAAGATAGTATTTTGGAAAACATTTTACAATGGAATACTACTCAGCTATAAAAAAAGAATGAAATAATGCTATTTGCAGCAATGTGAATGGACCTAGAGATTATCAAACTGAGTAAAGTCTGTCAGACAGAAAGAGACAAATATTATATGGTATTATTTATATTTAGAACCTAAAGATAATACAAATAAGTTTATTTATAAAACAAAGATAGAGACATAAAAAGCAAACTTATGCTTACCAAAGAGGGAAGAGGCTAGCAGGGATAAGTTAGGAGTACAGGATTAACAGATACACACCACTGTGTATAAAATAGATAAGTAGCAAGGGTTTACTTTATTGCACAGGGAACTATATTCAATGACTTGTAATAACCTGTAATGGAAAAGAACTGAAAGACATACCTATATTAATATGTATAACTGAATCACTTACCTGTACATATGAGACTAACACAATATTGTAAATCAGCTATACTCAATGAAAATACATATTATAATTTCATATGTGTTTAATCCAGTTTTTTAAATTGTTTTATTTTAAAAATCTGGAAACATGCTGAAGTCGTTAGCAGTATTTCACCATGGTGGTGGAATTACTGATATTTATCTCTTGCTTCCTTTTTTTAATTGTCTGAATCATGATGGTGAGCATGTTTTGCCCTTAAAATTAGGAAAGAAATCTTTTTTTATTTGTATGCCAGGTAAAGTCATAAAACGAATATTGATTTTTTCTGAGCAGTGAACGTGGATAGTTTGCAGTTCAGTCAAGGATATTCAGGGAGCACTCTATAGACAGGTTAATTTCCAAACAGAACTTTATGATTCTATACATGCTTTTTAGGTTATACAGATTACTATATTGGTAGTTTTTCCTTTCTACCAGAACAATGTTCTGTAAATATTGGCTGACTTTAGAATCAATTAAATAAATACAAAATAAATGAAATATTATTAACTTAGAGACCATTACAGTGTTTAGAAACCTCATTTTAGGTGATTGGTAGAAAAGGGCAGTGTTTAAAATATTTTAATGTCATTTTCTCTATTGGACACCTTTTGAAATGAACAGAGTAATTTTCAAGTTATTTCCAGGCCTGGCGTGCTGCAGCCCATGGGTTTGCAAAGAGTCAAACATGACTTCATGACTGAACAACAGCAATTTCCAAAGTCGTTTATTTCTTCCTGTCTGATCATATTCAAGCCAATAGCTGTTGTCCCAGCAAAATTCATCTGATGTAGACTCCAAATCAGAATGAAATGCAAGTAAGAAATTATATCTGACAAAGAGCAGAAGAAGATTAAGTGTAAGAGGGTTCCCTTCAGTTATAACAGGTAACTAGTAGTGTGCTGTAACATGCAGAAAAGTAGAGAAAGAGCACCTCAAGGGAATGGTCTGAACCTTAATTTTGAATTTTCCCAGGTTTTAATTCTTTACATTGAAATATCTCATTTTTTAAATTTTACAACTATGCATAATTAAAATAGATACCTGTTCCATTTTCAGAATTTTAGGTGTCTAAAATCACACATTTCATAAGCAGCAGTGGAAGAACCTGACTTCTGGATCAGTGCTCTTTCTACTAATGACAGTACCTTGTTGGATTTCGTTGTTTGTGTTGTAGAGTGAGTTTAGTCCTGCTTCCATCTTTCAAGCCTTTGCCACAGCCCTTTCTGTAAGGCCCAGCCCCATCATCCTGCAAACTTAATTCTGTTGTGTTTTCGTTACTGTATTCCTGGAACAGGCTGTCCATATTTCTGTTGATTTCTTTTACCTTATTTACTTGTTTGTTTTTGCACAGTAGTGCAGAGCTACAAAGATAACCATGTGGCCTGAACCCATACCGAGTCAATGGGGAAAATTGTGTTTTTTTTCCATGACTTAAAAATTTTTATCAAAACATTAAAATTTCTGATGCTTTCTCTTTTAAATGTATTGGGAAATGAAGAAATAATAAATTAATTCTGATTTATTATCCTGTAATTCAGAACGTCAGAAACATTGAGAGTCAAAGTCTTTTATTTCTTTGTGAAAAGTTGCCAAAGGTAATTTGTGAACAGTGCTTTTCTTTTTCTTGTCATATAACTTAAATTAGAGGGTGTGTGTTTTTCCTTCTTTATCTCAACAAATAGTGATAATTCTTTCTAAGTCTCCCACTTCCACTTGTCCTTTGCACTTTCAGTGATACGAAATATCTTCCAGGAGTTCCTGTATTAAGTTTTTGTTTTTTAAAGATGTGTCCATTTTTATTTCCTCTCAATTTTTAATTTTTTTTTTTTGTCACACTGTGGCATGTAGGATGGTATTTCCCTGACCAGGGATAGAACCTATATCCCCTACACTGGATGTGTGGAGTCTTAACCACTGGACCGCCAGGGAAATCCCAAGAAGTTTCTTGCCAGCATCCCTTCCTTGGACATCTTCATCCTTCTTGTCACAGCCACTTATTTCATTTGTGCTAATAAGTTCATCTTCTCTAAATTCCTTTCCCTGCATATCTAGGGTCTCTCAAACAATAGAAATGTTGATAGTTACATAGTCAATTCCTTCTTCTATAACTCCATTTATGTTCACTTTGAATTTCACCTTTAGCACTGTCCCTTTTTGTTTCTTTGCTGCTCTTGTAACTTTTTGGCCAGTTACTCCTTACCCAAAGTGGGTTTATCTTTGGGAGACAAGGAGACCACACAAGTACCTGCTTTGCTATCTCCACATGAGCTGAGTAACTGATGCTTAACAACAAGCCACCAATACATTTGGAAAGAAGGGATGTGATTGGTCATTGATCATGCTGCATATTTATGATTTATATAGTGATTTTTGGACTGTCGGGCTAACAGTGAGTTTTGAACTTTATGCAGTTACTTGTAATTTATGCAGTAACTGAAATTCGCATGATGTTATCAGACTGGTGTTATTTAACTCAACTGTGCAACTGAAATTTGTATGTATCTGGACAGTGCAAAGTGATAGCTACCTTGATCTATGCACTTGAGAGCATCAGTCTTACTTGTATGTCTTGAATTGTACTAGGGCATTAGGGGAAAAATTATTAATAAAGAAGGAAAAAAAGAATGTCTTTATAGGAAAGTGAGTTTTGTTTTTAATTCTTTTTGTTTGCGCTGAGTTTTCATTGCTGCATGCAGGCTTTCGCTAGTTGCTGCAAGCAGGGGCTACTCTAGTTGTACATGGGCTTCTCATTTTGGTGGCTTCTCTGGTTGCGGAGCACAGGCTCTGGAGTACAGAGTCAGTAGTTGTGGTGCACAGGCTTAGCTGCCCCATCTTCCTGGACCAGGGATTGAACCTGTGTCCCCTGCATTGGCAGATGAATTCTTCACCACTGGACCACCAGGGAGGTCTGAAAGTGAGTTTTCTATTTCTGTTTTTTTAATAGATGATTTCTGTATATAATTTTATTTCTGCTCTGGAGTCTATAAAAGTAAATTAATAGTTTCACACTGTCCACAGGGGGAATGAACTGCTTCCAGAAAGCTACATGTGAATTTGAAACCTTTGTATCCCATATTTCCAGAAAGCTGCATGTGAATTTGAAACCTTCTTTGCATCCCTTGATAGGCTGACCTGTGTGTCCCTCGATTGAATGAAGGGGACCAAGTGGTACTGATCAACGGTCGGGACATTGCAGAGCACACGCACGACCAGGTGGTCCTGCTGATCAAAGCGAGCTGTGAGAGACATTCTGGGGAGTTAGTCCTTCTAGTTCGACCTAATGGTGAGTACTCCGTGATTTACTGCATGTTTTTAATAATTCCCTCATGTTTATTACTAGACACAGCAGCTAGAGTGGACTTCTTAGAACTTGGTCACATCAGACTGACCTGTGGCTTCCATTCATAGTGGTTGTTGTTTAGTCGCTAAGTCATGTCCAGTTCTTTTGTGACCACATGGACTGTAGCCCACCAGGCTCCTTTGTTCATGGGATTTTCTAGACAAGAATATTGGAGTGGTTTGCCATTTCCTTCTCCAGGGGATCTTCCCAGCCCAGGGATCGAACCCATGTTTTCTGAATTGGTAGGTGGATTTTTTTTTACCGCTGAGCCACCAAAGAAGTTTTCACATGTAGAGTCAAATGCAAATTCTCAGCCACCTTGCCTGCCCCTCTGCCTTCCTCACTCTCTTGTCTGTGCTGGCCTTCTTGATGGTCCTTCTGCTTAAAGCACTCCTCTTGATGTTTGTACAATGTATACCTTCACATCGTTCAGGTCTCTGCTGAGATGTCAGCCTCAGGAAGTTCTCTCCAGACCACCATGACTGCAATTGCCTCTCACCCCCAAGGTGCTCAAGGAGTCCTAGGTACTCAGATATACTTGCTGTTCCACCTGTAGAAAACCAACAAGCTAGAGTTTAGTATTCTTGACAACCTCAAGAATATCCTGCCACGTGGAGTGCTCAGTGACTCCTGAAGCAGTTCATTCCCCCTGTGGACAGTGTGAAACTATTAATTGACCTAAAAGTCCATCTTCCTTCAATCCCAGCATTTCTAGTTCTGTCTCTTTGTGCTATGCAGAATAAATGTAATACAGAATAAGTTCAATTCCTCATCAGTGTTTTGCAGTGAGTTTTACTAGAAGCTGTCTTTTTTTAAATTTTCCAGTTATACAATCCCAGGTCCTTCAACCTGTTTTCATAATAGCATAGTTTCAAGTTTCCTCAACATTAATCATTCTCCTCTGAGAAAAAAATTCTTAAGTGCCTGTACTGTCTAGTGTTAGACATATTCTTCTAGTTTTGTTCTGAACAATTTATTGTTAATCATAGTTTTAGTCAGAAGAATAATTATTGGTTAATGTCACATTGTTAGTTGCTGACTACATACCATAAGGAGCAAAATGTAATTATAAATATCTACTCCCCTATACACTCATTTTATCTTCTCTACAGGCAGACCTTGGAGATATTGCAGTTTCAGTTCCAGACCATCACAATAAATATCACAGTAAATAAATAAAATATTACAGTAAAGCAAGTCACACATTTTTTAAATTTCTCAATACATATAAAAGTTTTGTTTATACTATACTGTAGTCTGTTAAGTATGTAATGTACATACCTTAATTTAAAAATATTTTATTGCTAAAAATTGCTATCATCATCTGAACCTTCAGGGAATCATAATCTTTTTTGAAATACTAAATCAAAGATCATTGATCACAGAGCACTATAACAAATATAATAAAAACAAAAAGTTTGAAATTTATTGGGAGAATTACAAAAATATGAGAGACACAAAGTGCTTGAAATGCTGCTTGAAAAATGATACCAATATGCTTGCTCAACACAGAATTGCCATAAATCTTCAATTAGTCAAAAAAAAAAATTTAGCTTTCGAGGAAAATTTAGAAGAGTTCAACAGACCATTCCATTTTTGACTTTTAAAGGAACTCATTTATTTAGATTTTATATTTAGGTGGTTCATTTTTAGGCATTTTCTGTCACATAAAGCAACTTACTAAGAGTTGTCTCTGAATTTGATTTTTTTTTCAGTTATCTCTTGATAACAGATCCTGGAGAACTTAATAATCATATTAGCTAATAATTTTAAAATGCTTTCCATAGACCTGGCTCTTTCATACCTTCTCATTTAATGTTTACAGCCATCCAGTGAGACAAGTGAATTAACATCATATTAGAGTTGAAGACATTTATTCACCAAGACATTCATTACCTGCTTGCAAATTCATGACTAGTACAGAGAGAGGATATGAACAAAAGTCTATATAATGGAAAAGGCATGGTCATTTTGCAATTCCAATTTACCCCATTTATACTTTAAACTAGGAGAGGAACCCACCTGGTACCTACTTCTTTTGGCAAATATCTTTCTAATACTGTTTTATCAATAAAATCTGGACCAGGATTCACTTTCAGTGCGGGTGTCATGTCCATCTTTTTAAAAAAATAATGTATAGTCAAAATTTTAAATTATGTTTGTCAAAAATATCAGAAAAGGACTTCCCTGGTGGTCTAGTGGTTAAAAATCTGCCTGCCAGTGTGGGGGCTGTGGGTTGAATCCCTGGTCCGAAAGATTCCACATACTGCAGAGCAACTAAGCCCATGTGCCACAGCCACTGAGCCTGTGCTCTAGACCTGAGAGCTTAGAACTCATGCTCTGCAACAGGAGAAGCCGCTGCAGTGAGAATCCTATGCACCACAACCAGAGAGAGCCCACATGCATCAATGAAGACCCAGCACAGCCACAATCAATTAGTTAAAAATATCAGAAAATAAGAGCTTGTTTTTCATGGTCTTTTCTCCTTTAAATCTTATTTCTTCTTAGACAAAATGCACTTATATCTTTATGTCTTTGCATTCTTCATTTCAGAAATCTGTTCTTCTCAAAAATACATTTATATCTGAGCAGGAACAAAGCCTCTTAAAGGCAGGAGCTTGACTCTGTCCTTTAGAAGGTTCTGCTCTTCTTCAGCTCTGCCGCCCCCATGGGGGTCAGGATTCTGCAGGACCAAGGGTGCATGCAAGCCAGCACCTATGGCCTCTCCTTCCTTTCTAGACCACTTTTTTCAGCTCTTCAGTTCTCTGACCAAATAGCTCTAGCCTGCTTCCTGGGTTTTTGTGGCCAGTTTTCCCAGGTCCGTTCTCCCAAGGGTTGATGACAGGATATAGGCCAATAAGGTAAGCCAAAAGAAGCAGTTTCCACAGGGGTGTAGACTGAGCTTCTGTGTGGACTGAGATGTTCATGGTATGTTTATAGGCCCCTGAATTACAGAGTGGAGCTGAGGGTGGAAAGAAGAGGAGGGCAGGCTGAGATTGGGCTAAGGATTACAGCGTAGAGTTTGGCTCCCCTCACTCCCATGACTATGAATTCTCGCCTAGAATTCTCCTTTGAAATTTGGTTTCCTGGGTGGTGCAATGGTTAGAACTCCACACTCCCAAGACAAAAGAGGGCCTGGTTTCCATCCCTGGTCAGGGAACTAGATCCCAAGTGCCCCAACTAAAACTTGTGCAGCCAAATAAAGAAAAAAAAAAATCTAGTCCTCTAAGTTGTTTGATAAATATGTTGAGAAACAACAATAGAACACATTTAGTTTAGCGTTCTGTTCAGTTCATGTGTAACTCTCCCTGTCTACATGGTGGATAGGTCTCTCTTGGTGGGTAGGTCTCTATTGGTGCTGTTGCCCAAGATTCCACAGGTTAAGGACAGATACATTCAGAGCAGATCTTCTTGACATTCCTCTTTTTCTTACTATCTCTGCAAGTTGCAGACATTTTCAGCAATAATGGCCAAGAACTGTTCTCATCCCCAGAGGTACTTCAACTCCACAACACTCTTGGCCCATATGCAATGACCCCAGACTCAGATCTGATGAGTGACAAATAAGTGAATATCTTTTTCTGACACAAAATTAAATAATATCTGGTAAATTCCTTTTGCCAATTCATTAAGGTTTCCATATTGGTTTTGTTGTTGTAGCTGTGTATGATGTAGTGGAAGAAAAGCTAGAAAATGAGCCAGACTTCCAGTACATTCCTGAGAAAGCCCCTCTCGACAGCATCCATCAAGATGACCACTCCCTGCGAGAGTCGATGATCCAGCTGGCTGAGGGCCTTATCACTGGAACAGTACTGACACAGTTTGATGTAAGTAACATGATATAGAAAAAGTGTTTGCCCATATTTTCTTATTAATTTCATGACTTCTTAACTGCCTAATCTAGTATCAGTTATAATGTATTAATAAAATATTATTGAGAAATATTGGCAAAAAGAGCTGTGAAATGTAAAGTTTTAAAAATTACTCCCCAAATTCTAGCTGTGGTTTCACTAATAGGTATCAGTTTTAAAAGAGGGAGATAAGGAGATTTTATAGGTCTATGTCATTAAACATTTTTTTCTATAATTAAATAGCTGTTTTTATGAAAGGTTGCAGATAAAGATAGACTATTATAGACTTAAAAATCCTGAATTAAAGAATAGTTTTTGTGCCTGTCATATTTAATCCTTCTCTAATTTTTTTCAATGTAGTTCAGTTCAGTTCAGCCACTCAGTTGTGTCCGACTCTTTGCAACCCTATGAATCACAGCACGCCAGGCCTCCCTGTCCATCACCAACTCCCAGAGTTCACTCAGACTCTTGTCCATTGAGTCAGTGATGCCATCCAACCATCTCATCCTCCGTCATCCCCTTCTCCTCCTGCCCCCAATCCTTCCCAGCATCAGAGTCTTTTCCAATGAGTCAACTCCTCGCATGAGGTGGCCAAAGTACTAGAGTTTCAGCTTTTGCATCATTCCTTCCAAAGAAATCCCAGGGCTGATCTCCTTCAGAATGGACTGGTTGGATCTCCTTGCAGTCCAAGGGACTCTCAAAAGTCTTCTCCAATACCACATTAATATCTGTTGCTCTGGAGTATATGTTATAGATAAATGATTATAAAATATTTAGGGCACATCAGTTTTAACACCTCTAAATGGACGCTACCTAAATGGGAAGAAAAATCTAACAAAGAGTGGATATATGTTAAAAAAGAAATAAAGGAGTACCTTCAAATATAAAATAAATGAAACAAATATTTCCTACAGATTTGCTATTTAAAACTTCAGGTACTCTTTCTGTAAGCAAAATTGTTTTTTTACATGTTTTACCATTTTTCAAAATGTTTATAATTCATATTAGAAATTTTGCAGAATTCAGCTTTGCAAACCTGGTTCAATATTTTACTAACCTAAGATACATCATTGTATAGATGAGGTATTCCAAGGTAAGAACCCATTTCTTGATAGCATAGAATCACGTCTAAAAAAGTAAAAACTCTCGATGGCTTTCTGAACTTGTCTTGTACTTTGTTTTTTTAGCAACTATATCGGAAAAAGCCTGGAATGACAATGTGTTGTGCCAAATTACCTCAGAATATTTCCAAAAATAGATACAGAGATATTTCGCCTTGTAAGTATCTATTCTCTTTGTAAGTATCTATTATCTTCTTAATATAACTTTATTAAAATATTCTTTTAAATTTTTTCAGATGATGCTACACGGGTCATTTTAAAGGGTAATGAAGACTATATCAATGCAAATTATATAAATGTAAGTTTTTTTAAAAATTATACCTTAGTCATTTGGAATAAGAGGGGCTGATCTAAACTTTGAGGTTTATTCTAGAATCCATGATTAATGAGGATCAACTTTACTTTGTACCTTTGATGAGGACTTTTTTTTTTAAGTTCGTTTATTTCTTAATTGAAGGATAATTGGTTTACAAAATTTTGTTGTTTTCTGTCAAACTTTAGCATAAATCAGCTGTAAGTATTATACATATGTCCCCTCCCTCTCGAACCTCCCTCCCATCTCTCTCCCCATCCCACCCCTTTAGGTTGATACAGAGCCCCTGTTTGAGTTCCATGAGTCATACAGCAAGTTCCCATTGGCTATCTATTTTACAAATGGCAATGTAAGTTTCCATGTTTCTCTCTCCATACATCTCACCCTCTTCTACCCCACTCCCCGTGTCCATAAATCTGTTCTCTATATCTGTTTCTTCAGAAATAAATTCATCGATACTATCTTTCTAGATTTCATATATATGTGTTAGTATATGATGTTTATCTTTCTGTGTCTGACTTAATTTCACACTGTATAATAGACTGTAGGTTCATCCACCTCATTAGAACTGACTTGAACGTGTTCCTTTTTATGGCTGAGTAATATTCTATTGTATATACGTACCACAGCTTCTTTGTCCATTCATCTGTCAATGGACATCTAGGTTGCTTCCATGTTCTAGCTATTGTAAATAGTGCTGCAGTGAATATTGGGGTACATGTGTCTTTTTCAGTTTTGGTTTCCTCAGGGTGTATGCCTAGGAGTGGGATTGCTGGGTCACATGGTGGTTTTATAGAATTTTAAGGAATCTCCATACCATCTTCCATTGTGGCTGTATCAATTTACATTCCCACCAACCGAGCAATAGGGTTCCCTTTTCTCTGCACCCTCTCCAGCACTTATTATTTGTAGGCTTTTTGATAATGACTGATTACAGAGTAATGACCTATAACCTGCAAGGAACATTACTTACTACATTACATGGTGTGTGCACTGAAGAACCTTTCAAAAATCCCCCAAATTCTGAATTCCAATGCATATATGAACCCGTGGTTTCTGATAAAGGCTACATATGTGTATATGGTATTATCAAATTTTCTGATATTTCAATCTAATAGGTAAAAAATGGTAATTTCTTACAGTTTGATTTGTACTTTCCTTTATGTGAACAATTTAAATGCTTGTTGTTATTATTGTTCAAAGTGTTACAATAGTATGGTGAGTGAGGTAAAAGTCAAAGTTGCTCAGTCATGTCTGACTCTTTGCAACCCCATGGATTATATACAGTCCATGAAACTTTCCAGGCCAGAAGACTGGAGTAGATAGCCGTTCCCTTTACCAGGGATGTTCCCAGCCCAGAAATCGAACCCAGGTTTCCCACATTGGAGGCAGATTCTTTACCAGCTGAGCCACTAGGGAAGCCCAGAAATAAACGCACACACCTTTTGAATTCAGTGTTTAAAATGTAATAGGATGATAGTTTATCTTCTCCAAATAGTTACAGTCTTAACTTCTGAAAATAATTAATTTAAAATACTTGCAATCTTTTCATGTTATACATATATATAATTACATGCATATTACATAATATATAAACACATATGTAATATGAAAAATTGAAACTAAAGCAAATGGCAGGATCTTTGCTCCTCACAAAATTTACTAATAAACTGTTTAGAGACAGTTTTTTTCTTTTCCATTTTAACTTAAAAGATACCGAATATATTCCCTGTGCTTTATAGTAGAACCTTGATGTTTATTTTTATATATAGTAGTTTGTTTCCTATATAGAGAGAAATATTTTTTATTTCTATACCAAATTCCTGCCTGTAAAACAGGATTCTCTATATAGATGCTTTTAATTTCATAAGAGTACTTTGGAAAATACTTATATTTCTGTTTACACTAATTGAAAGATAAATATAAATAGATGCTGCACATTGCCAAGAAACTTCTTCAAATAAATTAGTTGACAGAGATTTGTTTTACTGACTCTGCAATTTATTGAAATTAATTGCATTTAGTTATTATTTAGTAGATGATTTTTCTGTATTTGATCCTAAGAAAAAGTAATAATGCAAAGCGATTTTGGTTTTGTGTCTTTTCCTTTTTAGATGGAAATTCCTTCTTCTAGAATTATAAATCAGTACATTGCTTGTCAAGGGCCATTACCACACACTTGTACAGATTTTTGGCAGATGACTTGGGAACAAGGCTCCTCCATGGTTGTGATGTTGACCACACAGGTTGAACGTGGCAGAGTAAGTCATACTTGAATCTTACACATTGCTCAGACATTTTTCAAATTATGTTACATCTATAGTTAAAATATTCATATTGATTTAATCTCTTTTGTAAACTTCCTTTCTTAAGGTGTCATGATTAAAATCATCATGGTTAAATGCTTAAAACTGCAACTAACACATACTATGTTAAAAGAAATGTGATGTTAGGCATTATTATTATTATTTAAATGGACTAATATATATTTGAATAAGTGATTTGTATTTATAATGTGTGAAGAATTCGTACAACTTAGCCATGAAATGACAATATCCCATTTAAAAATGGCCAAAGGATCTAAATAGATGATTCTCCAAAGAAGACATTCAAATGACCAGTAAGATCATGAAAAGATACTCAGCATCATTAGTCACCAAGGAAATGCAAGCAAAAGCTACAATGAGATACTACTTCATAGCTAGTTGGATAGCTAAAGTAAATATGACAGAAAATAATCAGTGTTGGTAATGATGTGGAGACAGTGGAACCTGCTGTCTTGCTGATGGATTTGGTCGATGGTGCAACTACCTTGAAGACACCCTTCATTTCTTCAAGAGGCTAAACACAGTGTGACTGCAGCTCAGCAGTTTCACTCATAGAAATACCCAAGAGAATTAAATACATGCCCACACAAAAACTGGTGCACAGATGTTCACAGCAGCGTTATTCTTAGTAGCCCATAGGTAGAAAGAAGCGAAATATAAAAATTGATAAAATATGGTGTAGTCATACAGTTGAATATTACAAGAAGGTATGAAAAAATGATACATGCTGCAACATGGATAAACCTAGAAAACATTATTCTAAGTAAACAAAGCCAGTCACCAAACCCAACATATTTTATGGTTCACTTATGTGACGTCCAAAGTAGGCCACAGGGGACAGAAAGTAGAGCAGTGGTTGCCCAGCTCTGGGATGGAAGGAGACAGGTGGATTAGAGGAGTTGCATGGTCGTTACTAATGGATGTGGGCCTTCCTCTGGGAGTGATGATTGTGTTCTAAAAGTGATTGTGGTGAGGGTTACCCAGATCTGTGGATATTCTAGAAATGATAGAGTAGTGTGTTTTAAATGGTTGAATAGAATGTAACAGAATTGTATGTCATTAAATCTTATTTTTGTATCCTAATTTATGAAAGTAAATGGATTTCATTTCCCATTTTAGTTGAAGAGTCTTACTATTAAATCTAAGAAATATAACGATTAGTATACCATTTTGCCACTCTCATAGTAATAATTACTTCAGGTTGGAAGCTTGTTGTAAACTAGATATTTGAAGTTTCGAAATATATCCAAACAGACTCTCATTACAAAGGGAAGAAATGACAAAAAAAAATGTTGCTCGTTGGCAGATCTCTGTGAAGGGTATATGTTCGATTCACTTCAGTCGCTCAGACATGTCCGACTCTTTGTGACCCCATAGACTGCAGCAGGCCAGTCCTCTCCCAACTTGCAGAGATTACTCAAACTCATGTCCATTGAGTCAGTGATGCCATCCAACCATCTCATCCTCTGTCGTTCCCTTCTCCTCCCACCTTCAATCTTTCCCAGCATCAAGGTCTTTTCACGTGAGTCAGCTCTTAGCACTAAGTGGACAAAGTATTGGAGTTTCATCTTCAACATCAGTCCTTTCAATGAATATTCAGGACTCATTTTCTTTAGGATTGATTGGTTGGATCTCCTTGCAGTCCAAGGGACTCTCAAGAGTCTTCTCCAACACCACAGTTCAAAAGCATCATTATTCAGTGCTCAGCTTTCTATATAGTCCAACTCTCGTATCCATACATGACTACTAGAAAAACCATAGCCTTGACTAGATGGACCTTTGTTGGCAAAGTAACATCTCTGCTTTTTAATATGCTGTCTAGGTTGGTCATAACTTTTCTCTCAAGGAGTAAGCGTCTTTTAATTTCATGGCTGCAGTCACCATCTGCGGTGATTTTGGAGCCCCTCAAAATAAAGTCTGCCACTGTTTCCACTATTTCCCCATCTATTTGCCATAAAGTGATGGGACTGGATGCCGTAATCTTAGTTTTCTGAATGTTGAGCTTTAAAACAACTTCTTCACTCTCTTTCACTTTCATCAAGAGGCTCTTTAGTTCTTTTTCACTTCTTCCATAAGGATGGTTCCATCTGCAAATCTTGATATTTCTCCCAGCAATCTTGATTCCAGCTTGTGCTTCTTCCAGCCCAGTGTTTCTCATGATGTACTCTGCATATAAGTTAAATAAGCAGGGTGACAATATACAGTCTCGACATACTCCTTTGCCTATTTGAAACCAGTCTGTTGTTCCATGTCCAGTTCTAACTGGTTTCCTGACCTGCATACAGATTTCTCAAGAGGCAGGTCAGGTGGTCTGGTATTCCCATCTCTTTCAGAATTTTCAACAGTTTATTGTCATCCACACAATCAAAGGCTTTGGCATAGTCAATAAAGCAGAAATAGATGTTTTTCTGGAACTCCCTTGCTTTTTCGATGATCCAGCGAATATTGGCAATTTGATCTCTGGTTCCTCTGCCTTTTCTAAAACCAATTTGAAAATCTGGAAGTTTGCGGTTCACGTATTGTTGAAGCCTGGCTTGGAGAATTTTGAGCATTACTTCACTAGTGTGTGAGATGAGTGCAATTGAAGAGTATATAAGAATTCATTAAATTATTTTTGTCACATTTCTTTAAGCTTGAAAGTTCTTAAAAATTAAAATATTAAAAAAATTGGAGAACCTAAATTATGTCTATTTCTATAATTTATTGATACCAGGTTAAGTGTCACCAGTATTGGCCGGAACCCACAGGAAGTTCATCCTACGGCTGCTACCAAGTCACCTGCCACTCAGAAGAGGGGAACACTGCATATGTCTTCAGGAAGATGACACTGTTCAACCAGGAGGTAGGAGAACGGGGGGCCTACTGGTTAGAGCTGTTATGTCCAAGGTAAAGGCTTTGAAAGATGAAAATGTTTTTAATCTTGAGTCCTAGTTATTAGGAAATACAAAAAATTATTGAACTATTTGCTTCATTAGGATATGCTGGAATCTTATAAAATATGATCTCTTAGTATAATATTTCCAATTTCTGTAGCTAAGTATGAATGATCAGTGAAAAAATAATTGAGTAAATATTACTTATTACTATTAATATTTTCCCTATTCATAAAAATCATACCAGGGTATTGATTATGCATCTCTTCCTCCAAGTAATATCAGTAAGGTATTGGAGTACATCTCCAATGGAAGTGGAGGTGGAAATGGAAATAACAACAGACATCTATTAGATTATTCCCCCTTTTAAATGAGCATTCTTGCTTTGAGGACTCCATGAACAGTATGAAAAGGCAAAAAGGTATGATACTGAAAGATGAACTCACCAGGTCGGTAGGTGCCCAATATGCTACTAGAGAAGAGCAGAGAAATAGCTCCAGAAGGAATGAAGAGGCTGAGCCNTGCTTTGAGGACTCCATGAACAGTATGAAAAGGCAAAAAGGTATGATACTGAAAGATGAACTCACCAGGTCGGTAGGTGCCCAATATGCTACTAGAGAAGAGCAGAGAAATAGCTCCAGAAGGAATGAAGAGGCTGAGCCAAAGTTATAAAAACACCCAGCTGTGGATGCATCTGGTGGTGAAGGTAAAGTCTGATGCTATAAAGAACAATATTGCATAGAAACTTGGAATGTTAGGTCCATGAATCAAGGTAAATTAAAAGTGGACAAAGTGGTCAAACTAGAGATGGCAAGAGGAATCAGTGAACTAAAATGGACCAGAATGGATGAATTAAAATCAGATTACCATTATATCTACTACCGTGGGGAAGAATCCCTTAGAAGAAATGGAGTCGCTCTCATAGTCAACAAAAGAGTCCAAAATGCAGTACTTGGGTGCAGTCTCAAAAGCGACAGAATGATCTCTGTTCATTTCCAGAGCACACCATTCATTTTGGCAAACCATCACAGTAATCCAAGTCTGTGCTCCAACCACTAATGCCGAGGAAGCTGAGGTATGGTTCTATGAAGACCTACAAGACTTTGTAGAACTAACACCAAAAAAAAGATGTCTTTTCTTCATAGGGGATTGGACTGCAAAAGTAGGAAGTTAAGAGATACCTTGAGTAACAGGCAAGTTTGGCCTTGGAGTACAAAATGAATCAGGGCAAAGGCTAGCAGAGTTTTGCCAAGAGAATGCACTGGTCATAGCAAACACCCTCTTCCAACAACANCAAAAGTAGGAAGTTAAGAGATACCTTGAGTAACAGGCAAGTTTGGCCTTGGAGTACAAAATGAATCAGGGCAAAGGCTAGCAGAGTTTTGCCAAGAGAATGCACTGGTCATAGCAAACACCCTCTTCCAACAACACAAGAGATGGCTCTACATTTGGACATCACCAGATGGTCAATACCAGAATCAGATTGATTATATTCTTTGCAACTGAAGATGGAGAAGCTGTATGCAGTCAGCAAAAACAAGACTGGGAGCTGACTGTGGCTCAGATCATGAACACCGTATTGCAAATTTCAGACTTAAATTGAAGAAAGTAGGGAAATGACTGGACCATTCAAGTATGGCCTAAATCAAATCCCTTATGATTATACAGTGGAAGTGACAAATAGATTCAAGGGATCAGATCTTACAGAGTTCCTGAAGAACTATGGACTGAGGTTTGTCACATTGTACAGGAGGTGATGATCAAAACCATCCCCAATAAGAAGAAATGCAAAAAGGCAAAGTGGTTGTCTGAGGAGGCCTTAGAAATAGCTGAGAAAAGGAGACGTGAAAGGCAAAGAGGAAAAGGAAAGATATACTCATCTGAATGCAGAGTTCCAAAGAATATTAAGGAGAGAGAAGAAAGTCTTCCTAAGTGAAGAATGCCTAGAAATAGAGGAAAACAGTAGAATGGGAAAGAGTAGAGATCTCTTTAAGAAAATTATAGATACAAAGGGAACATTTCATACAAAGATGGGCACAATAAAGGACAGAAATGGTATGGTCCTAACAGAATCAGAAGATAAGGAGAGGTGACAAGAATACACAGAACTATACAAAAAAGATCTTAATGACCCAGGTAACGACGATGGTGTGATCACTCACCTAGAGCCAGACATCTTGGAATGTGAACTCAAGTGGGCATTAGGAAGCAGCATCACTATCAACAGAGCTAATGGTGGTGATGGAATTCCGGCTGAAGTATTTCAAATCCTAAAAGCTAATGCTGTTAAAGTGCTGCACTCAATATGCCAGCAAATTTGGAAAAGTCAACAGTGGCTACAGGACTGGAAAAGGTCAGTTTTCATCCCAGTTCCAAAGAAGGGCAATGCCAAAGAAGGTTCAAACTGCCACACGATTGCACTCATTTCACATGTTAGCAAAGTAATGCTCAAAATTCTCCAAGCTAGCTTCAACAGTATGTGAACTGAGAACTTCCAGGTGTTCAAGTTGGATTTAGAAAAGGTGGAGGAACCAGAAATCAAATTGCCAACATCTGTTGGATCATATAAAAAAGCAGCAGAATTCCAGAAGAACATCTACTTCTGCTTCATTGACTATCCTAAAACCTTTGACTGTGTGGATCACAACAAACTGGAAAGTTCTTCAAGAGATGAGAATACCAGACCACCTTACCTGCCTCCTGAGAAACCTGTGTGCAACTCAAGAAGCAACAGTTAGGACTGAATATGGAACAACAGACTGGTTCAAAACTGGAAAAGGAGTATGTCAAGGCTATGTATTGTTTCCCTGCTTATTTAACTTATATGCAGAGTACGTCATGTGAAATGCTGGGCTAAGTGAAGCACAAGCTGAAATCAAGATTGCCAGGAGAAATCAATAACCTCAGATATGCAGGTGATACAGATGACACCACCCTTGTGGCAGAAAGTGAAGAGGAACTAAAGAGCCTCTTGATGAAGGTGAGAGAGGAGAGTGAAAAAGCTGGCTTAAAACTCAACATTCGAAAAACTAAGATCATGGCATCCAGTCCCATCACGTCATGGCAGATAGATGGGGAAACAGTGGAAACAGTGGCAGACTTTATTTTGGGGGGCTCCAAAATCACTGCAAATGGTGACTGCAGCCAGAAAATTAAACTGCTTGAATCACTGCTTACTCCTGGGAAGAAAAGCTATGACAAACCTAAACAGTGTATTAAAAAGCTAAGACATTACTTAGCTGACAAAGGTCTATATAGTCAAAGTTATGATTTTTCTAGTAGTTCTGTATGGTTGTGAGTTGGACCATAAAGAATGCTGAGGGCCAAGACTTGATGCTTTTGAACTGTGATGTTGGAAGACTCTTGAGAGTCCCTTGGACTGCAAGGAGATCCAACCAATCAATCCTAAAGGAAATCAATCCTGAATATTCATTGGAAGTACTGATGCTGAAGCTGAAGCTCCAATACTTTGGTCACCTGATACGAAGAGCCAACTCATTGGAAAAAACCCTGATGCTGAGAAAGATTGAAGGCAAGTGGAGAAGGGGATGACAGAGGACCAGATGGTTGGATGGCATCATTGAATCAATGGACATGAGTTTGAGCAAGATCTGGGATTTAGTGAAGGACAGGGAAACCTGTCGTGCTACAATCCATGGGGTCACAAAGAGTTGGACATGACTGAATGACTGAACTTGAAATGAGTGGAGAAGACCAGTTTCACAATCTCCTCATTATTTAGTAGGGTAAGATTGTAGGCAGGACACTGTAACATTGCTGCTGTTGTTTAGTCAGTAAGTCATGTTCACCTCTTTTGTGACCCCATGGACTGTAGCCTGACAGGCTCCTCTGTCCATGGGATTTCTCAGTCAACAATACTGGAGTGGGTGTCTTTACAGCTTTTAAGTTGTTAGTTTTCCTTACCTGCTCCCTGAGTCCCTCCATTTGGCTTCCAGATTAAAGCCAGAAGTGCAAACTGATGAATAAATGCCAGCTCAGTAACCCAACTGGAAGATGTATGTGGAGGCAGAATCTGCTTGTCTTGTCAGGCTGCCAGTGCCTACACCAGCCATCTTGGGGCTTAGGGGCTGTAGGAAGAAAGGAGTGATTGCTGGGGAAAAGAGCCAACATCACAGGCATCCACGGTGAAGCCTTTGGAGATGAGACCACATCTACCCTAACTCCACTCACACACCACTCCTAATGCACCCCCTCCCTGAAAATGACTAGAAGAGTCCAGTGAGATGGGACCTTACTGACCATAAAGGAAAGGAGCTAGAAGTTGTGCTAATGTATAGTGTATACTGTGCTAATGTATACTGCAGGAATCTCACACTGAGTAAAACTGAAGTTACAAGAAAATACAGTTTCAAGGCCTTATGGGCTAGAGATGCTATCAGAATGAATTTTGGGTTTGGGCATATGAGCTGTATAACTAGTGGTTATATGTAACAAAGCAAGCCAAGAAGCTGTTTTTTTCATTTTCCTAGTAGACATGAAAGATGAGCTTGTGTATGGTCAGTGGTCACATCAGGTAGTATGTATATCCTGTTGTTCTCCACCTACAGATTATCCGTGGCCATTTTATATGTTATAGTGGCTTTTCTTTGCAGTCCTGAGTATCTCAGAACTATGCTGAGACACAAATTGTTTTCTAAGGTTTGAGCCAAATATAATTGGGAAAATTAATTTGCTGCCATAAATATATACATACATGGATGGATAGATGGACAAACAGATAAACACTACCCCCAAAACTTAATAAAGTATGATTTTAATTACCCTTCTTGCAGATTAAGTTCTGTAAGAACTTAATCATTACCATTAAGTTCTTTTGTTAACAATAATAGTCAAAGGTATTCTGTATTAGATGCCTTCAATTATCTGTAACCAGATTGAATTGAGGTCTTTCTGGGGGAATTCTTTTTTCTTAAGTACCTTTACTTTCATGTTCTTTGGAAGTTCATCCAGTGTAAGTGACAGTAACCAGATTTCACAGTGTTGGAATCTGACTATGAGTATATGATTCCAAACATCTGTGATTGGGTGATTTGCAGGTCCTTGAAATGAATCAGTTTAATGTAAGACTATCCCTTTTGAACTAAGATGTATACATTCAATACCTTACTTTCTTCACTATACCAATTTTCCAGTTTTTAATCTGCATTTACTTTGAGATTTTATTTTCTTGATGTCCATAATTTCACTTGTGCTTATCAGGATTAGCCCAACTTTGTTCATTAAAGAAAAATTTTTGTTAACCTTTTTTGCTCACCTAACTTTTATATTGTTTTAAACATTTCTCTGGAATCAATCTATTTTTGTCTGTTTACCTGATTATCATCCTAAAAATACAAATATAGAAATTTAGTTATAAGAAGAGTGATAATCCAGGTGACTGATACTTAAATGGATACAGCTGTTTCTATAAAGTGGTTTCTTTCCTTCTCCTTAAACTTTTGAGTTTTATTGAATTTATACATTACTTTTGGGGCATAATGAAAGTAGTTTTTTTTTATTCTAAAGTTAAAATGACATGAATGTTTACATATATTTTAAGGATTATTTCTAAATCAGTTGCATAATCTTTCATTTATATGTAGAAAAATGAGAGTCGTCCACTCACTCAGATACAATATATAGCCTGGCCCGACCATGGAGTCCCTGATGATTCAAGTGACTTTCTGGATTTTGTTTGCCACGTACGAAATAAGAGGGCTGGCAAGGAAGAACCTGTAGTTGTTCATTGCAGGTATTTTATTTTCTGTCTTTTATGACTGAGTAACTGACTAGATTCCGTCTGAGCCACCAGGGAAGCCCAAAACGAAATGGCAACCCATTGCAGTATTCCTGTCTGGGAAACCCACAGAGAGAGGAGCCTGGTGGGCTCTGACCTCTGTGGAGTCGCAAAGAGTTGGACACTACTGGGTGACTAACTCTAGTGACTAAATAGGTCATGTTTTAAAGGGATTATGTACTCTATTTTGCCCTTAAGTTACGATTGTCATTCTGGTAATTAGAACTCAAAGCTGTGTTCTGAAGGTAGAAAGCAAAGAATATGACTTAAAATACAATTGGCAGAAACTTTATCATAAAAAGTAAAAATAATACTAGTTCTTAAAAGTTTGTCTTTTTCATAGTCAAACATTTCTGAATTTGAGTTATGTCTTAAATTTAATGGTATTATAGATCTGATGAAATAACAATATTGTAAGAATTAGATTGTATCAAAAGGTTTGGATTTCCCCCTCCAGCAAGGTACTCCATCCTGGCCCCTCTTAAGACCTTTGATTGGCATTTCAGCTCCTTGGAGTCAGTTCAGTTCAGTTGCCCCGTCATGTCTGACTCTTTACAACCCCATGGGCTGCAGCACACCAGGCTTCCCTGTCCATCACCAACTCCCAGAGCTTAGCCATACTCATGTCCATTGAGTCAGTGATGACTCCACCCAATACTGCCTCAGGATGTGCCACTTCCCCATGAGTGAGCAGTAGCGGACACACTCCTTCATTTCAGATTCAAGTACCCATCTGCCCTCAAGGGACTGAAATCAGTGACTCCAGCCTCAGTGCCACAGACCCAGAAATTAGGAGCCAGGAAATATTTTCTCCTTCTCCTTATTACTTCTGTTATTAAGTGATTTGATTCAGAGGATGTATTAAGGTATCTCTTTATCCTTACACTTTCCAGTACTTTTTGAGGGTAGACTTTCGCATCCATCAAAACAGATTGTAGACTAGTTATTTGAGAGGCAGATGACAGGAATGGTGAGCACATTTGGCTGTTGGATATCCTTAGTTCTCAATAGCTACAGAATGCTTCACGAAGTTGTTCTTAACTACCTCAGTGGTAGAGTTTAATGAAAATTAAATTTGGCTTTAAAAGCTAATTTTTTTAGTGTTTTAGTTGCCTTTTTTGCTTTTGTTAATGATTTATTATTGTAATTCTCTTATTTTGCATTTTAAAGCTGTTATGTCACTAATCTTCTATACCTTGTTCAGATTTTAAAAACTGAAATGTAACGCTTTTAAAGTTGTATATTGCAACTAACAGTGGGGGAGAGGTGGTTACAAACCATTTAATCTGTATTAAGTGAAATTTTTTTGTTGTTTTCAAAATAGTTTCCAGTTGCCTTGCCACTTTTGTTAATATAAAATATTAAAATCAAGTTGTTCTACTGTAATATGATTCAGTTCTATAAGTTTCTGCACAAAAGGCATAAGAAGTTTAACAGAACAGTTTCAGTAAGACTTTGCCCCATATTTGTCTTTTTTAGTGCTGGGATTGGAAGAACTGGGGTTCTTATTACTATGGAAACAGCCATGTGTCTCATTGAATGCAACCAGCCAGTTTATCCATTAGATATTGTGAGAACAATGAGAGATCAGCGAGCCATGATGATCCAAACTCCTGTAAGTACTACATAGCTCATGTGTAAGTGTATATTCTCACCGTCATGGTTGTGAAACAGCTATAGGGAAATTGCCTCTCTTTTTTTCCATAAGAACTTAAATTGTAACAGCAAAAATCATAGAAATTAAGCTATTAACTTACTGTGTTCTATAATGACTCTGAATTATGTTCCAAGAATCACAAGAAGAATCATGAAATTTTAAAGTTAATATTATTTTTTATATTAAGCCATTGTGGAATGTTTGCATTGTTGGCGGCATTAAGGTTACTCAAGTGAACTGACCTATGTGGTCTAATAAATGCCTGCTATATTATTAGCATTTAATTATAGAGAATTTCAAACATACACAAAAACAGACAATGTAATGTACTGAACACTGCGTTGCGTACTCAGCCCTGGCATTGGCCATCACGTTTCCTTTATATGGCTACTTACTCTCCTCATATTTGAAGCAAACCCTGGATACCATATCATTTTGTATATATGTATTTCAGTATGTTGCTCTAAAAGATAAGGAGTGTTTTTCCTTCCTAACAAAACCATATTACCATTATCACACCAAATTATAATTAACAGTAATTCTCTAATATTAGCAATAGCCAGTATTCAGATTTCCAGTTGTTTCATATTAATGATGTCTTCTCAAATTTTAGAATAGCTTAATTCATGTACCATAAAATTCATGTTTATAACAAATGTGCAGTTCACTGGTTTGTAGTATATCATGGTGTTTGACAACCATCATTGCTATCTAGTTTTAGTACATTTTCATCACTCCAAAAAAGGTTCCCTGTACCCGTTTTTTCCTAGTATCTTCCCCAGCCTTCCCCAACCTAGTCCTAGGCAACTATTAATCTACTTTCTATTTCCGTAGATTTTCCTATTCTGGGCCATTGATGTGAATGGAGTCATGTAATTTGATCTTTTATAATTGGCTTCTTTTAATTAGCGTAACATTAAAAGGATATACATTCTGTAGTATAATCAGTACTTCATTCCTTTTGCACTGAATAGATACGTATTCTTCTGTATTGTTTCTACTTTTTCACTATTGTGAATAATGATACCGTAAGCATTTGTATATATGTTTTTGTGTGGAAATGTTTTCATTTCTCTTGGGTATATACTCAGGAGTGAAATTGCTGATTCATGTGAGGAACTGTTCAAAGGAGATGTACCATTTTGCAGTCCCCTGGCAGTA
Organism: Neotragus pygmaeus; assembly: GCA_006410875.1. NCBI lineage: Eukaryota > Metazoa > Chordata > Mammalia > Artiodactyla > Bovidae > Neotragus > Neotragus pygmaeus. The sequence continues at coordinate 970,449 of SJYV01051493.1, read as the reverse complement.
TGTGAGCGTTCCATTTTCTCCATATCATTGTCATTGCTTGTCATTATCTTTTTTTTAATTTTAGCTATCCTGCTAAATATAAAGTGGTATCTTACTGTGGTTTTGATTTGCATTTCTTTAATAAGTAATGATTCAAGTGGTCATTTATCTGTGTATTTTTGTTCAAGAAATATCTAAGTCTTTTGCCTGTTGTGCAATTTGGGTTTTTGTTTTATCATTGAATTCTTAAGAGTTCGTTATATTTTCTAAATAAAGTCTCTTATAGATCTGTGATTTGCAAGTGTTTTATACTGATCTTTCACTTTCTTGATTAATCAGAAGCGCAAATTTTTAAAATTTTGATTAAGTCTAGTTTTCTTTTTAATCACATATACTTTTGGTGTCATAACTAAGAAATCACAGCCTAATTTAAAGTCACAAATATTTATCCCTCCCTTTTCTTCCAAGAGTTTTATAGTTTAGGTCTCACATTTAGGTGTCTGATACATTTTGAGTTAATAATTACATATGGTTTGAGATAGCTTTCTAACTTGATTCTTCTCTGTATGGACCTCCAGTTGTCTCAGCCCCATTTGTTGAAAAAACTATTCTTTCCTCATGAATTGTTTCTGGGTCCCCTGTCAAAATCAGTTGATCACAAATACAAGTGTTTATTTCTGGAGTTTCAGTTGTAGTCCGTTGATTTTTATGTCTGTTCTTATGTTAATACCACACTGTCTTGAATACTAAAAATTTATAATATATTTTGAAGTCAGGAAATCTGTATCTTTCAACTTTGTTTTTTTCAAGACTGTTTTAGCTGTTCTAGGTCCCTTGGATTTCCATATGAGCATTAGATACAGTTTGTCCTCTCTTCAAAAAAAGCAAGATAGGGATTGCATTAAATGTAGAGATCATTTTGCGGAGTGTTGCCATTTAATAATAGTCCATGTTCAAAAGCATGAACGCAAAATGTCTTTCCATTTATTTATGTTTTCACTGATTTTCTTCAGCAGTATTTTGTAGTTTTCAATGTGCAAATCTTGTACTTTTTTTTGTTAAAAGTATTCTTAAGTTTTTAAATCTTTTTGGTCATATTGTAAGTGGACTTGTCTTCTTAATTTTGTTTTAGGATTATGCATTGCTTAAATATAGAAATAAGCTGGTTTTGTATATAGACCATGTAGCCTGCAGCCTTGCTGAAATCACTTATTAACTCAATTTTTTGTATGTGTGAAAGTAGATTCCTTAAGATTCTCTCTATATAAAACTGTGTCATTTGCAAATATAGTTTAGTTCTTCTTTCCAGTATAGGTATAGTTTTCTTTTTATCTCGTTTCGTATCTTCTCTTCATCTTGCCCAAGTGCCCCGGCAAGAACCTCCAGTATAGTGTTAAGTAGTAGTAATGAAACTAGACATCCTTGTCTTGTTCCTGGCCTTAGAAGACAGTTTTCTGTTTTCTACCACGAAGTATCAAGATTTTTCATTAATGCTTTTTTATCAAATTGAGAAGGTTCCCTCTCACTACTTTACTGAGTGGTCTCATGACAAAAGGGTATTCAGTTTTGTCAAATGCTCTTTCTGTATCTGTCGAGATGATCCTGTGGTTTGTGTCTTACTCTATCAATATAGTGTATTAGATTGATTAATTTTTGAATGTTAAACTTGTCTTGCATTTCTGAGCTAAATCTTACTTAGATATGGTATATAGTTCTCTTTATGTGTTGCTTGACTTGATTTGCTAGTATTTTCTTGAGGTGTTTATATCCATATCCATACATAATAGATTTATTTTATTTTTTTTTAGATTTATTTTTAATTGTTGTAAAATACAGAACACAAAATTTACCATCTTGACCATTTTTAAATGTATAATTCGGTAGCGTTAAGTATATTCACACTGTTGTATAACCAGTCACTAAAACTTCTTCATCTTAAAAAACTAAAACTCTGTACCCATTAAACTATGACTCTCCATTTTCCTCTCTCCAGTCCCTTGGCAGCCATCATTCTATTTTCTGTTTCTGTGAATATGACTGCTCTGGATATATCATGTACATGGAATCGTACCTATATGATTTTGTGATTGGCTTATTTCACTGAGCATAATATCCTCAAGGCTCATTCATGTTGTGTGGCAGAATTTCCTTTCTTTTTAAAGCTGAAAAATACTTCATAGTATGTGTATACCACATTTTGCTTATCCTTTTATCCATTATTGGACATTTGGTTTATTTTCACCTTTTGTTGTTGTTCAGTTGCTAAGTCATGTCCAACTTTTGTAACCCCATGGACTGCAGCACGCCAGGCTCCCCTGTCCTTCACTATCTCCCAGAATTTGCTCAAAGTCATGTCTATTGAGTTAGTAATGCTACTGTTAGGTTTTGTTGACTAATGTTGCTGTAAGCATGAATGTCTCATGAATATGAGCATGAGTGTCTTTTAGACACTGCTTTCAATCTTTTAAGATATATACTCAGAAGTCAAATTGCTGGATCATATCATACATAATAAGTTTTTGATTTTGTTCTTACAGTTTGTAAAGTCAAGATTCAAATATGGTCCACATATTTTGATTGGTCTGTGTCTCCTAAACCTCTTTTAATCTGTATCTTCTTCCTACCTCTCTCTCTCTCTCTTTTTTTTTTTTTGGCTGCACTGGGTCTTTGTTGCTTTTGTGCAGGCTTTCTCTAGTTGTGGCGAGCTGGGGCTACTCGTTGGTGCAGCGCATGAGCTTCTCACTGCAGTGACTTCTCCTTGTTGCGGAGCACAGGCTTTAGGCGCTCTACCTTTAGTGGTTGGGTGGAGCTCTGGAGTGGGCTCTGGAGTGCAGGCTCAGTAGTTGTGGTGCACTGACTTAGTTGCTCCACATGTGAAACCTTCCCAGACCAGGGATCAAACACATGTTCCCTTCATTGACAGGAGGATTCTTAACCACTGCACCACCAGAGAAGTCCAATCTCTCTTCTTTATCTTGCAGTTTATTTGATGAGCAAACCAGGATGTTTGTGCTGCATGTTTTCCCATAGTCTAGATTTTGCTGGTTGCATTCTAGACGGAACAAGGTGGTGTTCTCTGTCTTATCTGGTAAATGGATCTGTAGCCTGTCACCTTCAGTGGTGTTATGTTCTTCCTTTGAGAGGCACATGATGTGTCTACCTTCCTTTTGTGATAGTAGCTGCCTTGGGTGATCAGTGTCTGCATCATTTATCCATTTGGCTTGCAAAATGATGATATTCTATTCCTTTTTTTAATTTATTAGTTGGAATACTTCTTTAAAAGAGAAACTTCTCATCTGCTGTTTGCTTAACTGGTGATACAGTCTGCATAGGAAAGGCAAGATAAATACTTGATGCTTTCCCTTTACTTACAAGTTTTTAATGTAATGAATTGGTTCATTGGCCTCTCCCAGTGATGACCACTTACTTTTGTTTGTTTTGGTATTGTTTGAATTCATGCATTTAAACATGTGTGATATGTTTCAACCCATTGCAATTATTTTTCTTAAATATTCATAATTTATTCCATTTTTGGTTCCTGGGAGACTGTTCATTCTAGCTCCTGAGCATTTATGTCAAGAGCTAGTGACTTTGATAGCTTATTTGCTGTCAGTATAGATGTCCAGCTTGTACATTTCTTGTCTCAGACTTAGCATTAGTAATTTCTCCATAAAGTTCTCGTCCTTTTTATTTGGGAATGATTTTAGGGACCATCTTCTGAGGGATTTTTATTATTGTTGGGTAAGTGTCAGTATGTGTCTCTGAAAATCTTTGGTTGCCAGAAGAGGGAAAACAAACTTATCATGAGTTAATACTGATGCTTCTGCTACAGATTCAGACCACAGTGTTTTCACTTACCATTTTCTACTTAATGTCTTTGTCCCTTTTCTTCTTTAACAAGAGTGCAGGTTCTCCATGGTACTGGAAATGCTTGGAGAAGGCAATGGCAACCCACTCCAGTACTCTTGCCTGGAAAATCCCATGGACAGAAGAGCCTGGTAGGCTGCAGTCCATGGGGTCACTAAGAGTCCAGACACTACTGAGCAACTTCACTTTCACTTTTCATTTTCATGCATTGGAGAAGGAAATAGCAACCCACTCCAGTGTTCTTGCCTGGAGAATCCCAGGGATGGCGGAGCCTGGTGGGCTGCCATCTTTGGGGTCTCAGAGTCGGACACGACTGAAGCGACTTAGCAGCAGCATGTCACAAGTACTCATTTGTTTTATTACACAATACCCAACAAAGCTAACACCACAAACAGTGTGATTACCAAAAAGAATTTTCAGTTCTTTTCCACAGTTAATTTGTTTTGGAATATATATTCTACAAAAGATATATAGTCAAATTACTGTTTCAAAGTCCTTTGAAATAGCTCCTTTCTGTTTAGTATGCCATCAACTAGATACATATGTGAATATATTTTGTATTTTCAGTTTATAGAGGCTTTTAAAATTCATGTTCTAATTATGGAGTGTCTTTACAAGATTTCAAAGTGAAATTTATGAAAGAAGGAAGTATATTCAATAAAGTCTAATCTCTATCTCTCTCCTTCACCCTGTTGACTCCTTTCCTTATAGCAAGCCATTAAAAAAAAAAAAGATTTATCCTTCCTTCTCTGTTTTCTTACACACTGAGTTAGGTACATATTTATATCCCTGTCCCATTTCTTTTATAATATATGCACTTTTCTCTGTTTTGCCATTTTTTACTTATCAAAATATCCTAGAATCATTTTATAATATTATGTAGACTTTTTTCCTTTTCTCTCTATTTCATAGTACCCACTTTGAGAATGTACCTGACTACTGACCCAGCCCTTTACTGATGATAATTTGAATTGCTTCTACTTTTTTGTTTTTATAAATCTGCAGTGAATAGCCTCATTTATGAATAAATATTTTCAATTTCTTTTTCTAGTTTATCTTTTGGATAGAGTCCTAGAAGTGGGATTGCTGGGTCAATAGATAAATTAATGTAATTTTGTTAGATACTGCCAAGTGTTCACCCATAGGGCTTGTAGTATTTGTACATTCCTATTAGCAATGTATGAATGAGTTTTGCCAACAAAATATGTTGTCAAACTTTTTTTGCCAGTCTTAGTGAAAAATTAGGTATCTGTGCAGCTTTACTTTGTATTTTTTTTTTAATTTTTATTTTTACTTTATTTTACTTTACAATACTGTATTGGTTTTGCCATACATTGACATGAATCCGCCACGGGTGTACATGAGTTCCCAATCCTGAACGCCCTCTCCCACCTCCCACCCAATATCATCTCTCTGGATTATCCCCGTGCACCAGTCCCAAGCATCCTGTATCCTGTATCAAACATAGACTGGTGATTCGTTTCTTACATGATAGTATATGTATTTCTTGTATAAGCAAGCCAGGTGAGATGTTTGTCTTTTTTGTTTGTTTATTTTCTAGTCTTTCTGACCAACTCTGTTTTTTGTATTTTATTTTTCAGAGTCAATACAGATTTGTATGTGAAGCTATCTTGAAAGTTTATGAAGAAGGATTTGTTAAACCTTTAACGACGTCATGAAATAAATAAGAAAGCAATGGTCTGGGAAATGTATTGGAAATTGCTTTCCGTTATAGTCACTGTGCCATAACACTGCTCACAGGAAATGGCATCTAAACAGACAGAAAAGAAGAACTAAAAAAACTGAAAACTTCAGCACTGTTGCACTTTATGTTTTAAAGAAAAAGTCACTCTCAAAATCTATAATTCATGTGTTTGAAGACTGTTTCATTCTTTGCTCCAAACAAATAGTGAATAACTGAGTATGTTCAGGGTAATTTATGACATCTTGTGGTGGTGCCATGCCGTCCCCTTCTGGTAGAATTGCCACAAACAAGGCTCAGAATTCTCAGCATCTCTGTTGTATACCTGTATCTTGAAAGCAAAAAGCATTCAACATCAGGAGTCAGCTCTGGTGTCTCCCAGTGGTTTGTGTTCTTACCATACTGATGACCAGATGTTACTTTTTAAATGTTAGCAATATCATTCTCAATATTAGCCAATACACTGCCTATGGATGCAGCACATCTTCCCCTACACTCCCCCCATAGAGACCTGCTGTTTGGAAGAAGAAAGTGGAATTTGCTTTTCCCAGGAAATGCTGCACATTGTCCATTTACCAGCATCTTATAGAAAGTATAAATAAGAATCTACAAATTTTCTTGAATTTAACAATGTAACTTACATTTATCATAAGGTTGGCTTATTCCAAATCATGTGATTTCACATACTTGATGTAGAGGAATGCATGCATTGTGTCTTAACCCCTTAAGTGCCTTGCGACGTCTTTGTATGTCTAATGAAAAGGCACTCCTTTGACCCTACTAGGAGGTATGTATGTATATTGTACATTTACAGTTTTATGCATTTTGAATCAGTTCACCATTTTTAAAATGGCTTCTCGTATTGAGAGTTATGCAGTCAAAGGAGGGTAATGAAATTCTGTTTCTTACTCAATTCCTGTATTTTGCCACAAGAAGCCAAGAAAATTTGTGACCTACTGAGTGAGTGCTCTGCTGCTATGGAATTATTCAAAACCTGCACATTCCTTTCCTGAGGGACAGGGGTTACAGTTTAGCAGCTGAAGTTAAAAGATGCTTTATTCTTCAAATTTCATATTTATTTTACCCTTACCTTTAGAAATGGCACCTAATATACACTTTGAAGTTAAACATATGAATAAGCTAAAGTTAAAGCAGCTAATTGTGACTTGTTTCTATCACTAACTAAATTACCCCTTTTTAGCATTCGTTTCATTTCTTGTCAAGCTTTGTTCACACTGGTCTGTTGACTGGGATACTACAAACAAGGTATAAAACATTATTGAGTTATTTCTAAATGTAATCCCTCAATAGCTAAGATGAGGACTTTCTTGTCATTTTGTGTACAATTACTCCAATTTATATATACTTATTAAGTTATAAGCATGTTACTATGGAGAGTTTTGATTGTCCAGCCTGATGGAGGACCTGATAAGAGTGTGTATATTATCCTCTTCAGGTTTTTTCGTTGCTTTTTTTTTTTTAAGTCCTCAGAGAGAGAGAACTTTAAAATTATCCAGTTTTAATATAAGTGGGAACTTCCTCAGCTATTGAAATGTTACATTACAGATTACTTTATATGGATTATGGTTAAAATAGATTCATTTACTAGTGGTTTCTGAATATTTCTGTGTAGTCTTGATAAAATTTACAGTTGAATGGTGGATATTTTGGAACGTCATTTAGTGTGAGCGGGAAAATGTACATTTTAAAATCTTTGGTATAATCTAAGTGATGTTATTTCAAATGTTAAAAATCCATAATAGTAAATCTTAGGAAGTTAAGTCCTAAACATGAATAGCCAAAATACCAAATACATTGTTGTATTAAAATATTTTACTTTTTTTTAAAAGAGAAAAGTAAGCATAACCTTTATGTCAAAATGAAATTCTTGTATTTATTTCTGAATTTCACAGTCAAGACATTATAAGATAGTAAATAACTACACAGTCTTATTTGAACATTCCATTCTCTGCCAATAGATAGGTGTGATTTAGACTACTGTATGACATCATGGTAAGGTGAAATGTGAAAAAAGTAAAATGTTGGGAGTCTACATAATTAGTAACTGTTTTGGCAGTAGTTTTTTACCTGAATTAAAAAGAAAACCTATCCAACTATATGGACAGAATATGACAACCACAGACAAAGAGGTAAAGTTGTATAGATGTAAGCAGGTCATGGTGTCATGCTTTTTGACGTAGGGTTACGTTTACACTTTGGAAAGTAACTGATCATTTATTGGCAATGAGCACTGCTGCCTTTGTAAATCATTAATGCCAGTTTTAAAATGATAATATATTAAAAAATTTTAATTACCTTTAAATTTCTCATATATGAATTTTTCTTCTGGGAGCTACACCCTGTCAGTATTTTTATGTACAGAAAATATCCTTTTTCAAAGACATATTTATTAGGATCTTAAACTTAAATTATCCCTACAGCTTTTTAAAGTAAACATTGCTAGTTATGATTCCCTGTTCACCTGACAAATAAGAGTTTATGCCTGATATTTTGTGGCCATGCCTTGGGATCTTTGTTCCCTAACCAGGGATTGAACCCATATGCATGGCAATGAAAGAGCCAAGCCCTAACCACTGGACTTCCTGGGGACGCCCTGCCTGGGAATGTTTTTGATCTGTTCAGAAATCTAAGTAGAGTTCTAGGAATAATCCCAGTTTTCGTACACTTAGTAGTTCTAGGTTCCATTCATATCAATGTAATAGTGTGTGACAAAAATGCCAAATTCCTTGTATCTAAACTACTCCCCTCTCCAGCAGCCAACCCTACCTCCCCCAAACAACCCACATGTGCAAGAAATCAATGTTGCTATTCTCACAACTGGAAATAGGTACTAGTGAATCAAAGGACTTTTGTAAATGCTAAGAATGTTTGTGAAAAACCTTGTCTGTGATTCAGAATGGTTTTACCATGTTCTTTTTAGGTGTTGTGTTGACCATCTGACTTGTGTCAGCACTGTGTACACAGATTGAGGAATATTCTGGAAGAGACTGCATTCATAACAAGAACACTTAGTATTTATTAAATCAATGCATAATTCAAAATAAAGGCAGAGTAAATAGCATAAGAATTCACTTCCTTTGTGCGGCCTGCTGGCACAAGTAGGAGGGTGGAAAGGGTTGACCATGTTGATTAAGAGTAAAGAGAAAATTTATATATAAAAACTGACTTCAAGTGTATAAAAACATGTTAAGCCATTATGACAGTTGCTTGAAGGTTTCAGGTACTAGTATATACACATAGAGATGTTTTATGCGATTATGCATTTCTGTGTTTCACCAAGACTGATACTAACAGAGGTAAAGGATTATGTTAACTACGGGAGTTGTTTATAATCTGTTGGCAGGTGATTAGCCAGGTCTAATCAGCTATTTGAACAAAAGTCTCCCGTCTCCACTAGAAGTACCACAACCTGAGAGGTGAAAGAAACTTGAAAGATTTTATCAAGGCTCACCTTCTATTACTATAGGTAACTTGTGAATATCATAAATTCTTGTGAAGTTTAGTCTATTTCAGTTCAAAAATTATACTCAGGCAGTATTTTTACTTAATTTAGAAAACAAGTAGGCTTTAAAAAGCAATCTAATTAGGGCTCAACTCTGTCTGCTTGTCATGCTTCCCTATTAAACAATAGCTTTTGTCAAGTATTTGGGCTGATGTACATGCAGTGTGAAAACATTCGAAAATGCAAATTAGAAGACTGATTTTTAAAAGCACTTGAAACATAGAACGAAGATTTCGAATGTATGTCCAGTTAAATAATTTATGTTCATAATGTGAACATGTAGAATTAAAGCATTTATATGTTTTATAATCTTAAATCAGGAAGGAAGAAGGAGATAAGGATTTTTAACAATGTTCTGTGTAATATCTGTGTTTTGAATATTTAAAGATATTTTGATGGTAAGGTTGCCAAAGTAGTTTTGAATTCATAAAAATTATTTATACCACAATAATGTGGGATATGTTTACACCTCTTTTATTTTGTAGTAATTATTTTGTAGTTCTTATCAATTTGCATTTAAGTCATTTACATTAAGGTAAATATTTGTTAGAACAAATACCTTTTAATAATACAAGAGAAAGATTAAATTGTGCCACAACTTCTGTGTGTAAATGGCCACATCAACAAAGTAACTGCTTTATATTAATATAGCTTATTGCTTCTCATGTTTGCTTCAGCTAGCCAACTACAGTTTCTGCAACCATTTTTTTTTCCTGGTGTTTCCTCTAAGTAAAATACCTACGCTTTTAAAACCCATTGGATTAATTTTACCAAGTATCAGAATTACTGATCTGTTGGCAAAGTTTTATTGGTGTCTCAGTGTGATCACAACACAGCTTGTAGCAAATGTTTTATAAAGTTTTTAGATAATTGTAAAGCTCCAAAGGAATTTGTATAATAGCAAAATTTATTTGAAGGCTAACTGCTAATAGGCAACTTCAGCAATTTTACAGAGAGCTCATGAAGTTAATCTCAAAATTGTACTTTTGGGGATTAACTTACTTGACAATATCTACAACTATTTTCAACACAACGTTTTACTATACACAGACTTCATTTTTCTCAGTAGCAATTCCTACAATAAGCCTTACAATGTTATCAAAAACAATCCCTATTTCAGTGAGAAATGACACATTTTATTTTTATAATCTGGGTGAAATTATTGTGGGTAGACACCAAATAGTTATTTCTGTTCCCATATCTAAATTTGCTGCTACTTATTTGTATGTTTTTTCTACAGTTTATTGTTGATTTCTAAAGTTTTGTGGTCATTGTTATCTTTATTGTCGTAATCTAAGCTGATTGGGCAGCCAGGGGTACTGGGGTACAGTCCATCATTGCTAACTAGGCAGGGTTCAGTGAATAAATAAGTAAACCAGTTTTGTTTTGTTTTGTTTTTAATTTACAAAGTGAAAGGTATTAGCAATGTTGCAAGTTTAACACTATAGTTTTAGGAGGAGGTTCTAATGTGTTCCTAAAACCAGTACAAGAATGAAAATGTTTGAAAGCCTTGTTTTGCTCATAGAAAGTTTCAGTTAAACACTGTAGAATTTTCCTTCCTATTGTTGTGTAAATGATACAGAAAATATTTTTCTATGGACAAAAGATTGAACCTGTTAACTTCTTTTGCTTTGTTCTTTAAAAAGGAAAAAAAATGATATTTGTATGTCTTTCATGCTGTAAAGAAATGAATGTATCTTTCAAATGTTACTAGAATTAAGACTTGATCTTAAGGGTAAGGATACGCTTTGTTTTAAAAAAAGTTAGCAAGGAATTGGAAAGAAAGAGTTTCCCATTTCATTATACAGAATGCAATTTTAGAAGAAAATGTCACTTTCTTTATAAACAATGATCATTACTGAAGCATATTTCAATATTTCAAATACTTTTTTTTTCACTTTGCTTTGTGTTAGCTCTAGAATAGAAGTTTTCCCAAAAAATGTGTGCATACTGTTTTAAAGTATAAAATCATTAAGTTGTAGATGTCTGGAGTGTGGGGGAGTATGTATGTGTAAGAGTAAGCATTCTGCTACATGTGTTTACTGTGAAGGAAAGTTCTCAGGCTTCGTCACTGTCTCAGCTTCAGATGAGGACAGCAGTCTGAGTATAAACTGTGGCTAACACTCACCACAGTAAATCGGTGCAAAGGCCCAGACAGATAGTTTGTTTTTTATTTTCAGTATTTTGGACAGGTAAAACCACTGAGCCTAACTCTGACCTTTAGCAGTGGTGTCTTATATGGCTGAGAGTTTATTAATTTAGCTGAACAGAAGACAAAAAAAGCCCTACATTTTAAACCAACAAGCGTGATTGATTTGTTCAACAATTTCTTTGAAAGGTAGTTTTATTATTCATCATGGACTGAGCTTGACTCAGTGGGGCCTTCATTATTTGGGCTCCTGCTTCCATTTCTCCAAGGTAAAAAAGGTTTTTAACTTCCATTTATAGTAGAGTCTTTGTGATGTAATATTTTCCTTCATTAACTTTTGTTACAGTTGTTAAAAGATTAATATCAGGCCCCCTCAACCCTGAGAGTTTTCAAAATTTAGCAGATAATCTGATAATCTTAACTAAAATGTCACATTGCTACATGAAATTATCACCATAAAATCATTAAGGAGACTCAGCCCTACAATCTTAGGCCAAAATAGGTTCTGATTTGTGTTTTCCTAAATTCACTGTAGGCACACTTGAACCCGTTTTACCTGCTACTAAAAGAAGCTTGTTCATTTCTATTCCTGAATTGTGTTCCAGTTACTCACGCTTTCTTGTATCCAGTAGTGTAGGTCATATTTCATTGCTGAAATTGATTTTTTGAATTTCAAATAGCACTTTATTTCAAGCTTACTACTGACTTATACATTTAAAGGTAAAATTTATCCTAGAGTCTTGTAAATATGGAAAAATATAGCATTAGCACGTAGAGCTCATTGGCTTAGACCCACGTTTAAATGCTTTACAATGATCCCTTGATCATTTGATATTTAAAAGGTAACTTGTGTGATTTTAGCTTTGCCACTCTTCTGTAATTTATTTGGTACAATAAAGGCTATCCAATTGACAGTTTTGCTGGACTCTGAGTTCTCTCAGCTAGCTTCAGCCATATTCACTAAAGTCTTTCTGCTTTGCATTTTTGTACATTATATGACGAACACCTGGAATCCATTTGTTTTGTTTTGAGTTGTACTTAGGTGTTAAGTCAGTGCTTCACCACCAGTAAGTTGAAAGGGGCAACGTTCTGACACTTTGTATACAAGTTGAAGGGCAAGATTCAAGAGACTAAAAGTTTACATTAAGCTGTTTTTCTTTTCTGTCATTAGAGTATTAGTGCTTAGGCAAATAAAAACTGTCCAGCCTGGTGTTCCAACAGCATCAGGATGTTGCAGTTAAATCCCATATTGTAATTTTTTAAATAAGAAAAGCTAGTCTTTATTTTCTACAGTGTAGGCTTAATTTTAGGACAGATGGTATATGATAGATTCATCAGTGATATTTTTAAGTAGTAGTTTTAAAAATAATATTTCTATGTAGAGACTGTTTCAATTTGGGATTTTTTTTCTTGTAACAGGTGCTACATGTAAATATGAAGGGCAAAAAGTCACCTAGTTAAAAGCCTAGTTAATTTTCTAATTAGATTATGATTTTACATTGTTTGCTGCCATTTCATGTTTGGTTGTACTGAACTAGTAGCTAAATGGGATTAGCCCCTTAACTTTTTAAATTCTCTTCCCCCATTTCACAAAAATACCTCTTTCCATATGGTTTCCCGTAATTAGGAGACAAAGAATCATATAGTTCATTTAAAATCTGTAAACTTGAATTTGGTCAACACTGGGTTATTTGAAATCATCACTATGCATTCTATCCATTTGTCACTGCAGCTTATTGTGTGCTTGACAGACCTTGTGGATTTGTCTTAATTTCTGTGAAAAGTTAGAATTCCTGCAGTGAATTTTATGTACTAACAGGATAAAATGTTGGTTTGCATTGAAACTGTTTAACCCTGAAAGCAATTTATGTGAAACGCAGTCATTATATGTATTTCCTTGGCCATAATTCATTTTGACTGAGAAATAGTTGTTCAGGTTCAACATGAAAAAACTCTAGCTGTGACTTTAAATTGTTCAATTGCAAAATAAAGATGTGCTTTAGTAATTTAAGTATAAGAGTTTTAAAGATTATTTTATGGGAGTTTTCATTGTTGGGCTTTTCAAACAATGGTTATTTTCATTATTGGGTGGTCATAGACTAGGAGAATGCTAAATGCAAATTTTATTTATAGAATTAATGATGTAGTTGTGTTTGCGGGTGAGTGGGTGAGTCAGGAACTAAAAGGGGTTTAGAAGATTAAAGCATGTCTAATGAGACTCTCCTTCTTCACTGGCCACTGCTGGATTCCTCTCTTCTCCCAGCACTAGCCTCTCTGCTCTGATATTCCTACCATAAGACCTTATTAGTCAAAGTAAATGACCTTTTTTTCTTGTGTCTGACGTCCGTTTGCCTCATATCTTCCCTAAGTACATTTGGGTATGCCATTTCTCATCCATAAAAAAATTTCTTGGAGAAAATTAACATTTAATTTTATATCTAGAAATAAAGTGAAAATGTTAGTCAGTCTGTTGTGTCTTGCTTGACTCTGTGACCCCATGGACTGTAGCCCACCAGGCTCCTCTGTCCATGGTATTCTCCAGGCAAGAATACTGGAGTGGGGGTAGTCATTCCTTTCACCAGGGAACCTTCCTGATCCAGGGTTTTCCGCATTGCAGGCAGATTTTTTACTCTCTGAGCCACCGGGGCAAAAGTAAATGCCATGCCTCTGTTCTTACGTGCATGATACTAAAGCTTCAAATAGTATGATGAAGACCCATGTGGAGTTATGAAAGCCTCTACCAGGGGATCTTCCCAACGAAGGGATCTAACCCGAGTCTCCTGCACTGCAGATGGATTCTTTACCACTGAGCCACTGGGGAAGCCTGCCCCTAAGAACAGTCCCCCTCAAATCAATGGCAACCTCTGTTAATTTCTTGTTTTCTAGCGGAAAATATTGCACAAGTATTTGTGTGTACATGTACATTTTATTAAGGCCAAAGGAATTGTACAATATATTCTGCAGCTTGCTTTTCATTTTTAAAACATTTCCATATCAACACACTCAGGTCTACTTCATTCTTTTTAATCACTGCCTTGACCTCCTCATACAGATGGATATGCTATAGTTTAATTTCTTGATGTGTTTCTGGTTTATACTGTATGAACAGTGCTGCAGTGAACATCTTCAGGCAAGTATTTTCATTAAAGATTTGCAAGTCTGTGCATAAGGTAAGTTTCTAGCAGTAGGATCGTTAAGCCATTGGGCACCTGCATTTTTAAATGTTAATAATTGCTCTCAGAGAAGATTTTTTTAGCTTATGCTTCCACCAAACTTAGGAGAATGTCCATTTCCCCACATTCTAGTTAAGACTGATATCAAGCGATTTATTTGCTCATCTCATACATGAATTATTATTTTGACCTACAGTTCACTCATAAAGAGGTTGAATAGATTTTTGTATCTTTATTGATATCTTTTATTTCTTGTTCTCCAGATTCTATATTGATATCCTTTGCTCACTTTTATATCAGGTTGTTTAATGTTTATATGAGATGTTGGAAATTAATTAGTCATTTGACAGTCATATGTTGCAAAATGTTTTTTCTTATGGTGTTCTTTGAGTTTATTTGGGTCTGGGTGAGGACATGATATTTTTAATACTTTTATAAACAAATGTATTAATCTGCTCCTTTATGACTTCTGAATTGTCATATACTTGTACATAGCTTGCTCTAATTCCTACTAATATTCTGTCTGTGATGGAAGCTTTCTCAACTAGCGTCCAAATACCCTACTCAGCGTACTAGCACTCTGCTTTCTGCTCATGTTCTCCCCTTGCCACCACTGACTGCTCTCAACTATTCCAGAGCTCTGCTAATTCTACCAATTCTGTTGGAAGCTTACTAAAATCAGTTCTGTCTTATTTGCTAACCTGTATATGCAAATATAATCATTTAGAATTAACTGTTACCTAAGCCAATGAAATGTGCATGTGAAAAGGGGTAGCGTTTTTCCAAAAGTTCTTAAAGTTGTCACTGAAACTTTGTGAAAGCCTGAAAATTACTAAAAATTGGTATGAGCCAGACAGTTATAAGAGACTCAGGAAGCAACAGTTAGAACTAGACATGGAATAACAGACTGGTTCCAAATAGGAAAAGGAATATGTCAAGGCTGTATATTGTCACCCTGCTTATTTAACTTATATGCAGAGTATATTATGAGACATGCTGGCCTGGAGGAAGCACAAGCTGGAATCAAAATTACTGGGAGAAATATCAATAACCTCAGATATGCAGATGACACCACCCTTACGGCAGAAAGCGAAGAAGAAATAAGGAGCCTCTTGATAAAAGTGAAAGAGGAGAGTGAAAAAGTTGGCTTAAAGCTCAACATTCAGAAAACTAAGATCATGGCATCTGGTCCCATCACTTCATGGCCAGTAGATGGGGAAACAGTGGCTGACTTTATTTTTTTGGGGCTCCAAAATCACTACAGATGGTGATTGCAGCCATGAAACTAAAAGACGCTTACTCCTTGGAAGGAAAGTTATGACCAACCTAGACAGCATATTAAAAATCAGAGACATTACTTTGTTAACAAAGGTCCATCTAGTCAAGGCTATGGTTTTTCCAATAGTCATGTATAGATATGAGAGTTGGACCATAAAGAAGGTTGAACACCAAAGAATTGATGCTTTCAAACTGTAGAGAAGACTCTTGAGAGTCCCTTGGACAGCAAGGAGATCCANCCTCTCCCCCCCCCCCCCCGCCCCCTCCATCATCCATCATTCCCATCATTTTTTTTTTTTTTTGAAGTATAGTTGATTTACAATGTTGTGTTGATTTCTGCTGTACAGGGTAGTGACTCAGTTATAAATATATATACCTTCTTTCATATTCTTTTCCATTATGGTTTATCACAGGATGTTGAATATAGTTCCCTGTGCTATGTAGTAGGACCTTGTTGTTTATCCATTTTGTGTATTATAGTTTGCCCCTGCTAATACCAAACTTCCAATCCATCCCTCTCCTACCCTCTCCTCCTAGGCAGTCACAAGTTTGTTCTCTGTGTCTGTGAGTTTCTGTTTTGTAGATAAGCTCATTTGTATCATATTTTAGATTTCATATGTGTGACATCATATGGTATCTGTCTTTTTGACTTGCTTCACTTAATATGATAATCTCTAGGTCCATCCATGGCATTCTTTCTTTCTTTTTAATGGCTGTATCATTGCTTTTTTATTGAGCTAAAATTCAAAGATGACTTATTGATGAAGCTATTTTTTAAAAGTAGAGAAAGAAAGCTTCTCTACTTTAATACTGTAAATGCAAACAGTTTTTCTTGGGCTCCAAAATCACTGTGGACAGTGACTGCAGCCATGAAATTCAAAGATGCTTGCTCCTTGAAGAAAAGATATGACAAACCCTGACAGCATACTAAAAAGCAGAGACATCACATTGCCAACAAGGGTCATATAGTCAAAGCTATGGTTTTTCCAGTAGTCACATACAGATGTGAGAGTTGAACCATCAAGAAGGCTGACCACCAAAGAATTGATGCTTTCGAATTGTGGTGTTGGAGAAGACTCTTGAGAGTCCCTTGGACAGCAAGGAGATCAAACCAGTTAATCCTAAAGAAAATTAACCTTGAATATTCATTGGAAGGACTGATGCTGAAGCTGAAGCTCCAATACTTTGGCCATCTGATGTGAAGAGCCAACTCATTGGAAAAGACCCTGGTGCTGGGAAAGATCGAGGGGAAGAAGAGAAGAGGTCAACAGAGGATGAGATGGTTAGATGGCATCTCCAACTGGATGGACATGAGTTCCAGCAAACTCTGGGAGATAGTGAAGGAAAGGGAAGCCTGGTGTGGTGCAGCTCATGGGGTTGCAAAAGTTGGACATGACAGAGCAACGGAACAACAATAACAACTTTAAAACTATTAGAAAAAAAAATAGAGGTGGAATCTTCTTCCTATCCCTGAAACTGCCTTCTGACATGCTTCACCCAATAACAGAGAACAGAAGTGACTTTGTGTGATTCTGGGTGTTGCCCTTAGTAGGTCTTGGAGCTTCAGTTTTCACTCTGAGGGGCTTGAGTCATTTCAAGTACCCTACTGGAGACCCCAAGACAACCCAGTTGCTCCTAAGAGCCACCCCAGCTGAGATGCCACGCAGATGAGTGAAGCCCTTTGGGCAACTCCAGTTCCTGTTGAATTGCCCCAGCCCACAACACAGAGGGCAGAAGCCAGCTGTGCTAACCAAGCCCAGCTGTTCAGATTTGGGGTGGTGCAGGGTCAAACTGGCAGTGCCGAAGCCTAGGAAGAGCCCTTCTTCCAGCAAGCAGGCCCTCCACTGAACCCCTCAATGCTTTGCCCAAGGTCTGGGGGCCCCTTCAGCTCAGTTCTGTCCTGTCTTACTTGCCTCTGTCCCAGGGTTCTTCCCTCTGCCCCTACCCCTAGCCACCCTGCTTACCAAGCAGGCCATGCAGGGGCGTGCCTTCACCTCCTTCAGGCCCTCACTCCAAGACTTTCCTTTACGCTACCAGTCTGTGTAAGATCACCAGCCCTCCCTCTGTCCCAGCTTCTAGTTTTCTCTGTGTCATTTAGCAATGCTTAAATATCAATAACCTCAGATATGCAGATGACACCACCCTTCTGGCAGAAAGTGAAGAGGAGCTAAAAAGCCTCTTGATGAAAGTGAAAGAGGAGAGTGAAAAAGATGGCTTAAAGCTCAACATTCAGAAAACCAAGATCATGGCATCCGGTCCCATCACTTCGTGGGAAATAGATGAGGAAACTGTGGAAACAGTGTCAGACTTTATTTTTTTGGGCTCCAAAATCACTGTAGATGGTGACTGCAGCCATGAAATTAGAAGACGCTTACTCCTCGGAAGAAAAGTTATGACCAACCTAGACAGCATATTCAAAAGCAGAGACATTACTTTGCCGACTAAGGTCCGTCTAGTCAAGGCTATGGTTTTTCCTGTGGTCATGTATGGATGTGAGAGTTGGACTGTGAAGAAGGCTGAGCCCCGATGAATTGATGCTTTTGAACTGTGGTGTTGGAGAAGACTCTTGAAGAGTCCCTTGGACTGCACAGAGATCCAACTAGTCCATTCTGAAGATCAACCCTGGGATTTCTTTGGAAGGAATGATGCTAAAGCTGAAACT
>SJYV01051493.1:888612-948953 GCA_006410875.1 Neotragus pygmaeus | reverse complement strand
CGGGCATAGCGGGGGAAGTTGAAGGGGAAGAGGCATTCCAGAAAGCTGGAGCAGCTAAGGCGGAAAAAAAGGGCCCCAGTTGAAAGACGCTTGCCGAGTGGAAGAGTTATGAGCGGAGCGAGCTGAGGGGAGTGGGCGCCGGAAGGGTCGGGGCGGAGGAGGATCTGGAGCCGGGAGCAAGGCAGTTAAAGATTGTTAACAGGAATCTGATTGGTGGTTGCTTAAATCCGCTGCTATGGCTTGGTGAAGGGTGCTGGGAGTGGGGGCGGGGTGGAGAAAAGTGAATGTGGCAAAGCTTTTAAAAACAATAAATTAAAAAAATAAACTCCTAACATGTTAATATATTCTTATTATGGAAAAGTTAAATACCTCCACACGACCCTTTCTAGAGATAGCCTTATTTAAGTTTGTGTGTCCTAATGCTTTTGTGTGTGTGTATATATAAAGTGTCTGTGTCAGCCGTATTTTATAAAAACAGCTGTGTTCTATGCCATTGGATGAACCATTATTTAACTACTTGCGTGTTGGTAGAGGCATTTAACACTTTCTTAATTAGGCCCTGAAAATTCTTGTTTCTATGGCTTGAAGTGCATATGGGACATTTCTTTTTAGGATATCCTACCAGAAATAGAATTGCTGTGTGAAAGGGTGTGTGTGAACGTCATTATTTTTCACATATCCTTTTCAATACTGGATATCTAGAGTCTTTTAAATGACAGTATCTTATATTTGTAATTTGGATTTACTTGGTTACTACTGAGGTCGCACATCTTTGTAATGAGTATTTGTTTATTGCGTGTCTTCTTTTAGAGCTTGTTTCTTCATAACGTGTCCATTTTTTCTCTTTGGGTTGTTTATCTTAACTATGTGGGATAGTTCTTTATTAAACTGCATGTTAATCCTTCAAAAATTTTTTTTGCAGAAAACAGTTTAACAGCCCATCACCCTAATACCATGTTTATTTTTTCCTAGTATTTCTTTTACTTCTTTAGCGCATCTGAAATTTGTTTTCATATAAGTGTTTTTTTAATAAAAAAACTTGTTTGTGGTATTGAGTTTCGTAGTTTCAAAATACATAGATATTAAATAAGAAAGAAGTTGTATTTTTCCTTAGCAAGTTAACTCTACTTGTATAATGAATCTTATTTTTAAGATGTAGGATGAGGTGAAAGAAAACTTGTTTTATAATTCATTTACTTTCTAGAAACCACAAAGTTGTAGCGCATTTTGAGCATTTTTTCCCTTAAAAAAGCTTTTTTATTATGGAAAAATTCAATATATACAGAAGTAGTCAGAAGAATATTATTATTTTCTATGTACCCATCAGCTTTAACAGTTGATGGCCAGTAATCTGGTCAGTTTGTCTCTCTTCCCACTTAACTCCCTTCCTTGTATTATTTTGATGTGAGTCCTAGAAATTGTATCATTTCTTCTATAACTGTTTCAGTATGTATTTTTAAAAGATTATTTTTAAAAACGTATTTTTAGTGCCACTATTTTATCCAAAAGAAAGTTGGCAGTACTTCCTTGATTATCATAAACAATCCAGTTGGTGTTCAGATGTGTATGTGTATAATTTGTGTCCTTAGAAAGTTCAACTGTCATGGTTTTGCAAGTTTATCTAATTACATAAGAGTATTCATACTTGTAAAATGAGGTTGTAATTCTCAATTTATAGCTACTGAATTATTTTTAAAATGTTATTTAATATTTCAGCTTTTATTTTTATCATGTTTACAAATGCATTTAGTTTAAAACATCACCTCTTTATGCAAGACTTCTTATGTTATATATATATAATAGTAAATGTATGATTGACCAAATATTTTAGTTTGAGATAATTTTAAAATGTCAAAGTTACAGTAGTACAGAGTTCCCATGTATCTTTCACCTAGCTTCTCTCATTGATAATGTCTGATAACTTAAGAATCTAAAATAGGTCCACACTTAGTGATTGTCTCTGAATCTGTAGTTTCCTTTGTATCTCTTTTTTTAATCTGCTTGCTGTTTATTTCTTGAATATGCTGAATTTGTAAAAAATTCATCATGTATGTTTTATGATTGCATTTTTACTCAGCATCTTTTTAGCTGTGGTCTTTGATAATTTCTTTCTTATTTCTACAATGTGAATCTTGCATGAAAGACCAAGACAATTATACTTACGGTTAGATCAGTATTAATGTTACTATATTATGACTTCATTATTAGCTGAGTCATAAAGTGCACTGTGATTATTTCCCTCTCTGCACAACTTGTTTTCTCTGTAATTAATAATTTATTTCTTGGCTTAGTTACATGTACTTATTTTTCTCAAACTCTTAGTTTTGGAAGTTAAACTTTAGATTAGCAAGGTAGTTTTTATGATGTCTTCATTTTATATGTGCTGTTTTTAACCTCTTAATTATTTTGAACTTTAATGTTCTTAATAGAGATAAGGAAAGTAGCATTAATTTGACATTGTAAAGAATTGTTTATATTTTGTAGCAGCTTAAAGTCTGTAAGTAATAGTAGAATATGTGATAAAAACTTTCATTTGAATTATATTTGTATTTTAGCTAAAATAGGTGATCATTTTTGTGTTAGTACTATAAATGGTGAGAGAAGGAATGCAGCTTGTTAAGATAGTTGTTATTATCAAAGGGCACCTTAGCGTATGGCATCGTATCCTAGAGTTTGTAGAGGTGTATGACTGTTGTACACATTAATTTATTGACCCAGAAGACCTGATGAACTTAATAAACGTTTACCCCTCTCTTGGCAGATTAGCTCCTTACAACATAGTCCAGAAAACTTAAAATTGCTGTGAGCTCAATGCCGTGAGCTCTATTTTATGTTAAGGTCTTTAAAGTCGCCAGTTTTTTTTCAAATTTACTTGAGCAGGTGTTTTTTAAAATAACATGTCTCTAATGTCCATAGAACTTCACTAAACTACACCATTTGTCTGAGAGCAGATTGCTGGAGAACGTTGACCCCTTTTTTCTCTTGGTTCCGCAGTGACAAGATGTTGAGCTTCTTCCGCAGGACGCTCGGGCGCCGCTCGATGCGCAAACAGGCCGAAAAGGACCGGCTCCGTGAGGCCCAGCGCGCAGCCACGCACATCCCTGCGGCCGGGGACGCGCGGGCCGTGATCACCTGCCGGGTGTCCCTTCTGGATGGGACCGACGTCAGCGTGGACTTGCCGGTACGGAGGGCGGGCTGACTTGTGTGTTCGTCCTGAGGTCACTTGCTTCTTCTGAGCTGGTACCTTCCTGGGGGACGAGTTCAGCTGGTGCTGGTCAGGCTCCGAGGTGCACAGGTGCCCGGATCAGGTGGCCTGAGATACCTGGAGGGATAGTAAATGCTTCGCTGGAATTAGTGGCAGCTAGCTGGAACTTTCAGATGTCAGGGCAGTGGCTGACTGAGTCCTCTGTGTGTGTGTGTGTGTTCTTTGGGATGGCATTATTCAGCATGCTTTCTGGGGAGTTCTCACAGTCCTGGTTGAGCAGTTTTATTAAAGCAGTGAGACTGTTTGGGAAGAAAATGATACTTACAGGGATCCCGTAAGACTCATAGTTCTCTGAACGTTTTTGTAATTTTCAAAACACTTTCCTCATATACAAGTACTTTCTCCACCCTTGGGTGTGCTTGTAGAAATTTTAATGGAATGAAGTGAGGAAAAGGACTTTGTTGATATCCCTCAGCTCTGACTGGCCATCTCGTTCTTCCCAAAGTAGTTTGCAGGATGGTTTTTCCATACACTGTAATCTTTATTTCAAGATTGGATGTTGTAATTATATTCAGATTTGGGTTTTGTTTTTTTTTTGCAGTTATGGATAATCATAACTCAATGTGAAACAGTCCAATGTATTTGAAAGGACTTCACTTATTCCTAGCGGGTGTTTTTCTGAGGGGGGAGAGGTAGCTGTATGGTTTGGGGGGAAGTAGAGTTTCTTTCTGAGCTGTTTGCTAATACCAAATCTCTTTCTCATGCCTTTGTCCTGTATAAAAAGGATTACATAACTAAGCTGTAAAATGTGTGATTTGAGGTGTCATTGGATGTTCTAGTATCTTCCCTCCCTATAGATTCTTTTTAGTACACACTCCTTCACCCAGAATGCAATTTTTAAAAAATCCTTTGTGCGAGGTGATGGCTTGGGTGCTGCTATAATATATAGTCCAATAAGTTCTGGAAGACCTTCAACTCACAGAGTGAGATTGGATGACTTGTTTTAATGAATATTCTGATTAATTGAATAATTTAGAATGTACTAGTATATATTTTTTATGTTTTAAAAATAATGGCATATGATACAATTACGCTTAAGACACAGGATATCTTGAAATGTTTTGAAGTCATGTTTATGAGTATTTATTATATATATACATGGCTCAGTCACTCAGTCATGTCCTAACGTTGCAGCCCCATGAACGGTAGCCCACCAGGCTTCTCTTGTCTGGAGCTCTCCAGGCAACAATACTGGAGTGGGTTGCCATTTCCTGCTCCAGGGGATCTTCCCAGCCCAGGGATTGAACCTGCGTCTTCTGTGTCCCCTGCGTTGGCAGTGTTGTCCAGTATTCCAATATGTGATACTTGGTGAGGATAGTTTGCACATTCATTTCTTATTTGACAAGTATCCTAAGAATTTTGTGTACTAGCCCGTTAAAATATTCTTAGGTATGTGGCATAAAACTTGAGATTGCTGTATAAGAGAGTGGAAAGAAGTCTCTTATTACCTAATATTTGAAGTATGAAGTCTCAAGTTTGCTGATGGAGGAAAAGATACTAGGAAAGTAGAATTTGGAAAGGAGTTTTTTAAAAAGGCAATGTATTTTGGAGGAGAAAACAGCACTAGGTTTTAAAGTAGTGGAATAAACGGCTAGTGACTGGTATGGAATGATTTCCTTTGCTTGATGTGCTGAGTAAGGGCCTGTGATGCTTGATTAAGGCCCAAAATGTTAGCCAGCCTCTCTTATGCAGACAATTGTAGTGAAAGAGCCAAGAGTTTTAGACTTGACTCTGTGGAAGTAGAATAGTTGTCTTTTCAGCTCTGCAGTGCAGGTGAAACCCTAGAGTTAGTAAACTCTAGGTGCTTGTGTGAATATAAAATGGGCATATTCCCCCTCCCCCTTGCCTCAGCTAAACACTTTACTGCAGAAAAAGGCTAGAGGGATATTGATTTCTGGGAAGAAGTCTATCTTTTTCTAATTTAGCTTTTCAACCATTAGAGTTAATTTTGGAAATTGAATGAAGCACATGCTTATTTCCCATTGGGGTTGGCGTCAGTATTGATCATGATCTATCAACATGGAACTCAGATGCTTTCCCAGGCAATCTATAAGGGGTTACCTGTAATTAAGTGCAGAAATCTAGGTCTATTCAATTTTCAATTCAATTCAGTTTTTCAGTCGTGTCTGACTTTTTGCGACCTTATGAACCGCAGCACGCCAGGCCTCCCTGTCCATCACCAACTCCTAGAGTCCACCCAAACCCATGTCCATTGAGTCAGTGATCTATACACTTCAAATTAATATATACTGGTAGTAATGGTCATTTTCTTTGTTAAGTTCTCCTTTCCTCTTAAAATTGGAGGAAGGATTTAAATATCTTCTAATTTTTTTTTTTTNATCTTCCCAGCCCAGGGATTGAACCTGCGTCTTCTGTGTCCCCTGCGTTGGCAGTGTTGTCCAGTATTCCAATATGTGATACTTGGTGAGGATAGTTTGCACATTCATTTCTTATTTGACAAGTATCCTAAGAATTTTGTGTACTAGCCCGTTAAAATATTCTTAGGTATGTGGCATAAAACTTGAGATTGCTGTATAAGAGAGTGGAAAGAAGTCTCTTATTACCTAATATTTGAAGTATGAAGTCTCAAGTTTGCTGATGGAGGAAAAGATACTAGGAAAGTAGAATTTGGAAAGGAGTTTTTTAAAAAGGCAATGTATTTTGGAGGAGAAAACAGCACTAGGTTTTAAAGTAGTGGAATAAACGGCTAGTGACTGGTATGGAATGATTTCCTTTGCTTGATGTGCTGAGTAAGGGCCTGTGATGCTTGATTAAGGCCCAAAATGTTAGCCAGCCTCTCTTATGCAGACAATTGTAGTGAAAGAGCCAAGAGTTTTAGACTTGACTCTGTGGAAGTAGAATAGTTGTCTTTTCAGCTCTGCAGTGCAGGTGAAACCCTAGAGTTAGTAAACTCTAGGTGCTTGTGTGAATATAAAATGGGCATATTCCCCCTCCCCCTTGCCTCAGCTAAACACTTTACTGCAGAAAAAGGCTAGAGGGATATTGATTTCTGGGAAGAAGTCTATCTTTTTCTAATTTAGCTTTTCAACCATTAGAGTTAATTTTGGAAATTGAATGAAGCACATGCTTATTTCCCATTGGGGTTGGCGTCAGTATTGATCATGATCTATCAACATGGAACTCAGATGCTTTCCCAGGCAATCTATAAGGGGTTACCTGTAATTAAGTGCAGAAATCTAGGTCTATTCAATTTTCAATTCAATTCAGTTTTTCAGTCGTGTCTGACTTTTTGCGACCTTATGAACCGCAGCACGCCAGGCCTCCCTGTCCATCACCAACTCCTAGAGTCCACCCAAACCCATGTCCATTGAGTCAGTGATCTATACACTTCAAATTAATATATACTGGTAGTAATGGTCATTTTCTTTGTTAAGTTCTCCTTTCCTCTTAAAATTGGAGGAAGGATTTAAATATCTTCTAATTTTTTTTTTTTTGAAGGAACTAATACCTTTTAGTAAATGATGAAGGTATCAGGTAGAAATTCCTAATTATCCCTGACTTTTAAACTTTCTCTTTGAAAATGCCACAATATGTCCTTTGATTTATGAGCTTAGAATTGGTTAGTAAACAGCTTGTCTTATAAAACTCTGCTTTTCCTGACTTTTAAATTAATAGGAAATATTTAATTAACCATTACATAATAATTTTTATATATCTACTGGTACAGATGCTGAAGTCTTTAAATTATATAGACCATTATATCTCAAAATAAATGAAATACACCCCATGTTCACTGATTGTAAGACTTAACATTATTAAGATGGCAATACCCCCAAAACTTTACAGATTCAGTATAATCCCCAACGGAATATCAGCTGATTTATATGTGGAGATAGACAAGCTGATTTTAAAATTCATGTGCAATTGCACAGGACCGGACTAGCCAAAACAATATTGAAAAAGAACAAAGTAGTAGGACTTACATGTCCCAATTTCAAGGTTTGCTATAAAGCAATAGTAATCTAGATGGTGTGCTTTGCTGGTACAAGGACCAATGGAACACAATAGAAACCCAGATATAAACCCACCCATCTATGGTCAGTTGAATTTTGATAGGCTACCAGAGCCATTCAATGCAGAGAAAAAGAAAAGTCTTTTCAACAGCCATTTTTCAACAGCCATTTGTATGTAAGACACACAAAAGAATGAAGATGGACCCTTAACTCCTACATATACAAAAATTAACTCAAAATGGATCAAAGTCCTAAACATAACACTATAAAAGTCTTAGGGGGAAATATAGGAATAAATCTCCATGACCTTGGATTTCATACTAGTTTCTTGGATAATGACACTAAAAACATGAACAATAAAAGAGTAAATAAATTGAACTTTATCAGAATTATAACCTTTGTGCCTTAAAGGACACCATCAAGAGAGTGAAAAGACTGTCACATAATGAGAGGAACTATTTGAAAATTATATATCTAATAAGTAGCTGGAATATGTGGAGAATTGTTAGAACCCAATAATAAAAAAGACAACGCAGTTTAAAAATGGCCAAAGGATCTGCATAGGATCCAAAGGCCTTCCTCCAAATAGGATATATGCAAATGAACAACAAGCACATGAAATGCTTGACAAAATTAGTTGTCAGAGAAATGCAAATAAAGACCATAGTATTTCATACCAACTAGGAATGCTAGAATAAAAATGTCAGATAATATCAAGTGTTGGTGAGGAAATGGAGAAATCTGAACTCTCTTATATGTTTCAACATGAATGTTAAAGTGGTCAGGCTGCTCTGAAAAAAAGTCTGGCAGTTCCTCAAATGATTAAATGTAGTTACCATGTGATTCAGCAATTTCATTTCTAGGCATATGCCCAAGAGACTTGAAAACATGTTTACACAGAAACTTGTACACAGATATCCATAGCAGCATTATTCTGGATAACGAAAAGGTAGAAACAACCCAGCTACCTGTCAGCAGACCAGTGGACTAACAAAATATGTTATATCTGTAAATAGAATACTGCTGGACCACAAAGGAAATAGGACTGATAGCTTCTACATGGTACGTGCTACATAGGTGAACTTTGAAAGCACTGTGCTGGGTGAAAGAAGTCAGTGACAAAAAATCACACTCTATGTGATTCCATTCATGTGAAAGTCCAAGAGAGAAATCCAAAAGGGGGAAAAATTACATTAGAGGTTTCCTAGGGTAGAGGGTCGGAGAAGGCAATGGCACCCAACTCCAGTACTCTTGCCTGGAAAATCCCATGGATGGAGGAGCCTGGTGGACTGCAGTCCATGGGGTCGCTAAGAGTTGGACACAACTAAGTGACTTCACTTACACTTTTCACTCTCATGCATTGGAGAAGGAAATGGCAACCCACTCCAGTGTTCTTGCCTGGAGAATCCCAGGGACGGGGGAGCCTAGTGGGCTGCCATCGATGGGGTCACACAGAGTCGGACACGACTGAAGCAACTTAGCAGCAGGGTAGAGGGTTAGAGAATGGTGAAAAGGGTAGTTAGGCCCATAGCTAAAGGTTATGAGGTTTCTTTTGAGGTGATGAAGATTTTCTGAAATTAGTTTGACTGTGTCTTTAAATTGTATACTTAAAAAAATATTTGTTAGGCTATGCCAGGTCTTAATACAGCATATGGGATCTAGTTCCCTGACCAGGTATTGAACCTAAGCCTCCTGCATTGGGAACACAGCGTCTTAGCCACTGGACCACCAGGGAAGTCCTGAATTGTATAGTTTTAATGGGTAAATGATGTTGTTCAGTTGCTAAGTCATGTCTGACTTTTTGTGACTCCATGGATTGCAGCATTCCTGGCCTCCCTGTCCTTCACTATCTCCCAGAGTTTGCTCAAACTCATTCCATTGAGTCAGTGATGCCATCCACACATCTCATCCTCTGTTGACCCCTTCTCTGCCTTCCCTCAATCTTTACCAGCATCAGGATCTTTTCCAGTGCGTCGGCTCTTCATGTTAGGTGGCCAAAGTATTGGAACTTCAGTTTCAGCATCAGTCCTTCCAATGAATATTTTCAGGGTTGATTTCCTTTAGGGTTGATTGGTTTGATCACCTTGGTGGCCAAAGTATTGGAACTTCAGTTTCAGCATCAGTCCTTCCAGTGAATATTTTCAGGGTTGATTTCCTTTAGGGTTGATTGGTTTGATCACCTTGCTTGTCCGAAGAATCTTCTCCAGCACCATAGGTTGAAAGCATCAATTCTGTAGCACTCAGCCTATTTTGTGGTCCAGCTCTTACATCCGTACATGCCTCCTTAGAAAAACCCATAGCTTAGACTATCCGGACCTTTGTCAGCAAAGTAATGTCTCTGCTTTTTAATACACTGTCTAGGTTTATCATAGCTTGTCTTCTAAGGAGCAAGAGTCTTTGAATTTCATGGCTGTGGTCATCATCCTTAGTGATTTTGGAACCCAAGAAAATAAGTCTCACTGCTTCCACTTTTTCCTCTCCTGTTTGCCATGAAGTGATGGAACCAGATGCCATGATCTTCGTTTTTTGGGTGTTGAGTTTTGAGCCAGCTTTTTCACTCTTCCTCTTTCACATTCATCAAGAGGCTCTTTAGTTTCTATTCACTTTATGCCATTAGGATGGTATCACCTGCATATCTGAGGTTGTTGATATTTCTCCCAGCAGTCTTGCTTCCAGCTTGTGATTCATCCACCACAGCGTTTTGCATGATGCACTCTGCATGTAAGTTAAATAAGCGAGTTGACAATATATAGCCTTGTCATAAATGATCTGGTATGTGATTTATATCAAAGCTGTTTAAGAAAAAGAACACATAGATTTTTTTTGGTATACTTATTTATTCCACTTAAGGTTTTCAGTAGTTAAGGAACATGGTAAAGATGATACATAGCTTTGATTTAGAAGTGATATGGTTGATTTATTACAGGGAAGAGAAGCAAGAGACTATACAGTAACATAAAGTGAAAGTGAAAAGTGTTAGTCACTCAGTCATGTCTGACTCTTTGCAACCCCATAGCCTGTAGCCTGCCTGACTCCTCTGTCCATGGAATTCTCCAGGCAAGAATACTGGAGTGGATGGCCATTCCCTTCTCCAGGGGATCTCAGACCCAGGGATTGAACCTGGGTCTCCTGCATTGCAGGCAGATTCTTTACTGTCTGAGCCAGCAGGGAAGCCCCTGTACGGTAATAAAGATAATGGGGCTGCAGACTAATTTTGGCTGTGAATTTGCAGTAGAAGAAATATGTTGTTTGTGTATATGGGAGGAGGAGAATGAAGATTAGAAATGAGCAAAATATAATTCAAACTCTGGTGTAGAGGGTAATGTTGATTGTGTGGAAGATCGTTAGAGGGTAGTTGGGCTGTCCTGGAAATAAGGGGTGAAGTGGGGAAAAGAGCTTCAGTGGGATGTGTTTAGAATCCATATTTTAGAAGGCTTAAAGGAATTATTGGGGACTGTCTTTTATTTTTTGGATGTTTTATAGTCCTTTGTACCTAGTGGGCGCTTAATAAATAAATAATTGTTTAGTTGTGTGAGGAAATGCATGAACGGAAATTGAAGGGTTGGAGAATGGTAAAAATGAGATGTGGCAGTAAAAGGAAGACAGGAAAACAACACAGTAAAAGGAAGAGAGAACACAGCAGGTAGAGAATGGCTGCAGGGGAGATATGAGTTTGTTTATATGGATTTATATACACAGGTGGAAATGATAGGAGTGTTCTAGGAGTCTGATGGGAAGATGGTATCTTGATGCTCTTAGTCTTCATCACAAAGAGGATGTGAAGNACAGCAGGTAGAGAATGGCTGCAGGGGAGATATGAGTTTGTTTATATGGATTTATATACACAGGTGGAAATGATAGGAGTGTTCTAGGAGTCTGATGGGAAGATGGTATCTTGATGCTCTTAGTCTTCATCACAAAGAGGATGTGAAGTGAGCACTGGGTCTGAATGAGGTGATGACCTAGATTAATTTGTTAGGAGAGAAAAGGATATAAGCAATGAGCACTGGTCTAGACTTAACTGAAAAATTGTAGATTGCCAGAGCTGTGTGGATCTTTGTTTTCACTCTTTGTTTTCTGTTTGGTTCATATTCAGTTGCTGCAAGGTGAGAGAGTATATGAAAATGAACAGGATGTTGATCCTGGGATCAAGTATTTCACATCCATATTCTATACACTCTGAACACTACTGGACCTTCTTACTATTTGCCCAGGCATAGTAGACCACTTTGCAACCCTCTGCCTTTGCACAGGTTTATACTAACTAGAATTACAGAGTAGCACAAGGAAGGAGGATTTAGTGCCTGGCTTTTGGGATAGTAACATAGATGTACTGATTCTTGAAATCACAGTTCATTGGAGACCTAAAGTACATTCTAAGCAGAAAGAACTACATTTTGCTAAGGCTCAGGTAAGACTTACTGGGGAAATTATAAACAGGTAAAAGTGCTAAAGTGATCGGAGAGAAGGCTGTAAGAGTAAGCAAGAAACAGTTGTTGTTATTGTTGTTGTTGTCTAGTTGTTAAATCTTGTCCAACTGTTTTGGACCCCATGGACTGTAGCCTGCCAGGCTCCTCTGTCCATGGGATTTCCTTCTCCAGGGGGATCTTCATGATCCAGGGATCAAATGTGTGTCTCCTGCATTAACAGGCAGATTCTTTACCACCGAGCCACCTGGGTAGCTCAGGTAACAGGAAAAACTATTTTATGCCCTAGAATTTGCACCTTAATATGTAGAGAAAGAGGTTTTAAAGATGAGAGTGATGTTCTGTTTTGCCGTTTTAGGAAGAATTACATTGGCAGTTTCTGCTTCTTGATCTTCTGACTCTTGCTTGTCTTGAGTGTCTCTGTTCTCAGCCCCACCATAGACTGTCAGGATTCCATATCTTTCTTCATTTTGTTTCTGCCTAAGGTGACAAAGTTGTGTTAACCCTTTAGTACTTTTAGGCAGATTTAACTCACCTGCATTTCCTTGGCATTTTGTTTATACTGCAAGGATAGCACACATATTGTATTTAAACTAGTTGTGAATGATTTTATTCTTACTAAGAACCTTGTGATTGCTTGAGGAAGAGAAATACAAGCATATTCAGCCATATATCTCTAGCGGCTAGTACATAATAGATGTCTGTTCAGTAATTGTTAAATAGAATTGAATGATATACTATGTCAAAAATGTTATTTTCTGTAAACTAGTAAGTGCATAATGAAGTGAAAAATCTTTAAGAAAGTAAGGGATGAGAAAGAAACAAAAACACTAATTCAAAAAGATACTTGCACCACAGTGTTCATAGCAGCAATATTTACAGTAATAGGCAGGACATAGATGCAGCCTAAATGTCCATTGACAGAGGAATGTATAAAGAAGATGTGGTACATATATACAATGGAGTATTACTCAGCCATAAGAAAGTTGAAATTTTGCCATTTGCAACAACGCAAATAGACTTGGAGTGTATTATGCTAAGTAAGTCGTACAGAGAAAATCAACTACTGTATGATACCACTTATATGTGGAATCTAAAAAATAAAACAAACTAGAGAATACAACAAAAAAGAAGCAGACTCACAGATGTATAGAACAAACTGGTGGTTACCAGTGGGGAGAGGAAAGATGGGAGGGGCAGGCCTGGGGAGGGAACTATGAGGTACACGTTACTCTCCATAAAATGAATCAAGATGTATTGTATAGCACAGGGCATACAGTCAATAGTTTACGATAAGTGTTGAATATAACCTTTAAAGATTGTGAATCACTATATTGTACTTCTGTAACTTATATAATATTGTACATCAACTATACTTCAATAAAAAAAATTTTTTTAAGACACTATGTTAAAAAGAGACATAATGTGATAGATCCAATTGTTTTAGGAACTGTTGCCAGGGTTGATAGTAACAGATTGATAGTTTTAAAAATTATGATTGAGTCATATTCACCTACCCAGGATATTATCAAGATCACATTTTCTGTCCAACTGCTTCTAAGCCTGGGCAGGAGAAGGTGCAGGGCTGCCCCTGCCTAGAAAAATCCTGTTGGAGGCTGGCTATGCTTCTGTGAACCAGAGGAGAAGGGACAGCGGTGAGCTTGTCAGCCCTGAACTGGAAGCCCTTCGTGTACAGAGGCCTGACCACTCTAGCTGAGTTCAGTAAGTTTCCAGTTGATTTAACCAAGACACAGCTCCAGATTCAAGACCAGAAAAATGATGCAGACTTTAAAGAAATCAAGTATTGAGCAATGCTGAATGCGTTAGTGAGGATAGGCAGAGAGGAAGGCCTGAATCAAGCACTGTATTTGAGGAGTACCCTTCGATGTTACACCAGGCTTCCTGTGGTGCCATCAAGATAGGCTCCTACCAGAGCTTGAAGCGGCTATTTGTCAAGTGCCCAGAAGATGAAACCCTTCTTATAAATGTGG
This sequence comes from Neotragus pygmaeus, assembly GCA_006410875.1. Classification (NCBI taxonomy): domain Eukaryota; kingdom Metazoa; phylum Chordata; class Mammalia; order Artiodactyla; family Bovidae; genus Neotragus; species Neotragus pygmaeus. Next base: position 935,296 of record SJYV01051493.1, on the reverse strand, counting down.
TCTGTGGAATTCTCTGTGGAGTCATATCCTCAACCATTTCCATTCCAGCTAATGTATTGAAAATTCAGATGGCAGCACAAAACAACACCCTTCAAGGAGAATAATAGGCAACCTCATTAACATTTACTAGCAAGAGGGAACAAGAGGACTGTGGAAGGGCGTGTCCCTTATTGCTCAGAGGGCCACCAATGTTGGCTGCATGGAGCTGTGGGTTTACAACCTAGTCACTGAGAAGCATCTGATTTCCTCGCCCCTGATGGGAGACATTGTGTAACCCATTTCCTCTCAGGCTTTACCTCTGGAGTGGCAGGGGCCCTGGCCTCAAACCCTGTCAATGTGGTGAGAACATGTATGATGAATTGGAGTCCTTCACAATGGCAGATGCCCTGGTTTCACAGGTACCCTGCATTGCTTGTTATAGACATGGAAGGATGAAGGGGTTTTTTTCTCTGTGTAAAGGGTTTTGGTCAAGCTGGTTGAGACGGACCTTGGAATATTATTTTCTTTGTGACGTACAAGCAGTTGAAGGAATTGAATTTGTGACAAGACTGCATGAGACATCCTTCTGAAAATGCTCACTTCTGAAATAGCAAAGCTTCCAGTCTTTCCCACTGCTTTACCTGCCACAGATGCTTGGGTGTGAGCAACAGGTGAGGACTGTGTTAGTGTGAATTGCTGTGTCTTGGCCTTGGGTGCTCTGTACCACATTTAATGGCATAAACTGTAACATCCAGACACTAGTTCTTACCATCCAAGTACCCTTCCACATCAAATATAACATGAAATGCACGTTTCTTGCTAAAGAAAACTTGCATGAAGGTCAGGAACTGTGGATCGTTTCCTTTGGAGGGAGTAACTCCTGATGCATCTCAGATTGTAGCGGAGACTCCCAGATGTTCTAAAACAGCTCATCCGAGCCATGGATTAGAGCCTCTAAGAAAGTGTCATTGTTCTGAACTTCTGGGGGGCTTTGGCTTTGTGTCTGCTGAAGAAGTTCATACCTGGTGTACCTCAGGTATAAACAATGCAGGATATAGATCCCTGGAACATTGCAGTGCTTTGCAATTTCTAAGAGTCTTTCACTTATGGTAAGTGATTTTTAAACCTTTACCCCTTGAGGTTTGTGAGGAATTGTTGCAAAGTATTGATTTCTAAACTCAGGATGGTATATAATATGTTAGCTTGGAAGGTGGCAAAATCTGTGTTGGTGGGAAATATTTGTAAGCAAGTTGGGTCCTTAGGTAATGTTCCTAATTTTAGATTTTAGCAAGTTTCTGTTTCCCAGTCTGTAAGATGAGGATGATAACCTCTACTGATATTGAGAATCAAGTGAAGAAAATAGTAGTTGCTGCTACTTGACTTGTAGGATAAGTGTGTTTACATCATGCTTTCACAAAGCCATAATCCTAAAATAAATGGTCTGGTGTATTGAAGAGAATTATTTTTTCATGAGTTTCTTCTGAATGAGGTTCTTTGATAAAAGCCATGTGAAAGAAAGTGGTTAAGGTTTTATTATGTTTTCCTTAGCAAAAGGTTGCAAGTGAATCAAAGAGTTGATTTTTCCAGATTTCCCAGGTTTCACTTTAGTTCTGGTCCTATTTATTAAAGTATTTCTGGTCTTGAACTTCCTAATCGGTTTGGATGGAAAATGATTGCTTGAAATTTGAAAAGTGATTTTTCGTGTACCTAGAGTTTGAGAAGAGGTATGTAGTTATCTTCCTTCTTCTTTTTCTGAAAACAGGATATCATTCTTCTTTGCCGTGTTCATCTTACTCTTTTCAAAATAGTGACTTTGAGCGCCCCACGACCTTTATATTTCAAGAAGACATCCCCAGGAAAGTAAATATTTAATGTTTACTTGGGTACCTTCAGTGCTACTCTTTGAGAGTAACCTAAATACATACTCACTGGGGCTCTAAGACAGACACTTCTACAGTAAATGTAGGTTCCCAGTCGGTCCAGTCCCTGGGCTGCTTCCTCCCTTGAAGTGACATGGAAGCCACACAGGTTTTTCTTGGATATTGGACAATTTTCCTTCAATCACCTTCACCTTGTCTTCTTTGTTAATGCTGACTCTGATAACAAGATTTTTGTGAAGCAGAATTAGTTTCAGTAGTAAGATTTAAGGCATGAAAGGAGGTCGGAGGAGCAAGTGGGTGTTGATTGCTTAAAGATTCAGGTGGAAGTCCAGTTCTCTCTGCTGATGCTAAGTCACTTCAGTCGTGTCCAACCCCATAGACGGCAGCCCACCAGGCTCCCCCGTCCCTGGGATTCTCCAGGCAAGAACACTGGAGTGGGTTGCCATTTCCTTCTCCACTGTGTGAAAGTGAAGTCGCTCATTCGTGTCTGACTCTTCGTGACCCCCATGGCCTGCATGCAGCCCACCAGTCTTCTCCGTCCATGGGATTTTCCAGGCAAGAACACTGGAGTGGGGTCCCACTGCCTTCTCCGCCAGTTCTCCCTGACCAGCTCCAAATGTGATGCTGAAGAGCTGAGCCCTTTCAGGCCTCATCCCTTGTAATGAATCATATCTTTAAAAGAGGACTTTTTTTTTCTTCTTACCAGAACAGTTCCACTGAGATGTAAGGGTTTCTATAGAAAGGCTTTCACTTTTGCGTTCCTTGAGCTTAAAGGATGACTATTTTATGAGATTTTATGAGCCACTTTTTTTTCTTTTAATGTAGAAGACATTTTAAGGGTACACATAACCCCTAGAACAGTAGAAGCAAGTTAATTTTGAAGACCATGTAAAGATTGAATACCATGCAATATTCATTATGTCAGTTTGTTCAAATATGTACATGTTCGTGTGTGTGTGTGTGTGTGTGTGTGTGTGTGTGTGTGTTTGCTTAGTTGGTTCTGACTCTTTGCGACCCCAGGGATTTTAGCCCGCCAGGTTCCTTTGTCCATGTTCACACCAGAATGAAAAGAAAGCCAAGCCTCACTGTAAAAGCAGGTTTTTAAGGTAAAAATATAGTATTTCTTTAGCATAGATTTATTGACTACCTTATGGAACAGTCTTTTCTTTTGCTGCTTTCTGAAAATGTAATACAGTTGTTGAAGTTTTTAAGCCAAAAAAGAACTTGAAGAACTGGGAGGCTCGGTCCCCTTATTTCCAGGGCTGTGACTACAGGTCCCCACCTCCCCTATTCCCTTGGGTAAATGTGGCAAAGGGATTTTTACCTTTTATAATCAAAATGAAGAAAGTGGATTTTTTTGTTTGCTTGTGGATTTAATCATTGATGCCTAATTGAGATTTTAAAAAGTTTCTGTTCTCTGTATTTATTCATGTGTTAGAAATAGTGTATGTTATATAAAGACTATAAAACTTTTCATAAGCCTTTATATTTTGAGATCTTCATTTAAACATAATTGGAATATGTGGCATAAACCTTGTATCGTTATTTAATAAATGGAATAATATTAAAAGAAGACAACATTTCTAACTCCTCAGTGAGGCATTTTTTTCCTGGGTTAGAATCAGAACTAGAACTTCTAGAACTAACAACTAAAAAAGATGTCCTTTTCATTATAAGGGACTAGAACGCAAAAGTAGGAAGTCAAGAGATAGCTAGAGTAACAGGCAAATTTGGCCTTGGAATACAAAACAATGCAGAGCAGAAGCTAACAGAGTTTTGCCAAGAGAACGCTTCTTGATGAAGAAGCTGTCTTAAAACTCAACATTCAGAAAACTAAGATCATGGCATCCGGTCCCATCACTTCATGGCAAACAGTTGTGCAAACAGTGGAAACAGTGACAGACTTTATTTTTTTGGGCTCCAGAATCACTGCAGATGGTGACTGCAGCCATGAAATTAAAAGATGCATGCTCCTTGGAAGAAAAGCTATAACCAACCTAGATAGCATATTAAAAAGCAGAGCCTTTACTTTGCCAGCAAAGGTCCGTTTAGTCAAAGCTATGGTTTTTCCAATATTTGTGTATGGATGTGAGAGTTGGACTATAAAGAAAGCTGAGCACCGAAGAATTGATGCTTTTGAACTGTGGTGTTGGAAAAGACTCTTGAGAGTCCCTTGGACTGCAAGGAGATCCAGCCCATCTATCCTAAAGGAAATCAGTCCTGAATATTCATTGGAAGGACTGATGCTGAAGCTGACACTTCAATCCATTGGCCACCTGATGCAAAGAGCTGACTCATTTGAAATGACCCTGATCCTGGGAAAGATTGAAAGTGGGAGGAGAACGGGATGATGTAGGATGAGATGATTGGATGGCATCACTGACTTAGTGGACATGAGTTTGAGTAGGCTTCGGGCGTTGGTGAGGGATAGGGAAGTCTGGTGTGCTGCAGTCATGGGGTCACAAAGAGTTGGGACACGACTCAGTGACTGAACTGAACTGAGAATCAGAAATCTGAGATCAGCATACTGCAGTTAGCTTATTTACTTCTTGTCTGAGACTTAACTTTCATGAAACAGTATGGTTCTTTTTCTAAAAAATTACTTATTTATTTGGTGGCATGTGGAATCTTTTGTTGTGGTGCACAGACTGTCTCGTTGTGGCAAGCGGGCTCGGTAGTTGTGGCCCACGGACTTATGATCTGTGGCATGTGGTGTCTTAGTTCCCATAGCAGGAATTGTCCTTGTCCTCTGATTTGCAGAGTATATTCTTAACCAGTGGACCACCAGGGAAGTCCCAACAATATAGTTCTTTTTCATGCTAACTAGACTGCAGAAGAAAGTTTTAAAAATATTCATGCTATCCCTGAATTTCAGATTAAGATGTTTGGGAGATTTTCATTTTGAGATGACAGATTTCTGTTAGATTAAGTGTTATTAATGTCAGGAACCTACAGGTGCCTTGTGTTGACTATTGATTGGCCTATAATTAGCCTTTGTTAAGGAGTTAATACATACCCTTCAAAAGATTTTTATTCTGAGAAGGCAGCTACCCAGCTGGCAGAAGCTCATTCTCTCTTTTCTCAAAACACAACCCCTATGTTTCATGAGGCTGGCAGGTGATACTTTGGCAGAATAAGAGAGCCAAGTAAGGGAGCCTGGCTCCCCTTTGGTCTTTGAAGCAAATAAAGAACGTTGATGGAACATGAAATTGGTTCTAGAAATGCACCTTAAAATGAAGATGATGAAAGTATGTAAGTTTGGTACCAGATAAGTAAATGCAGTGGGATGTTTCTGTGACTTCCTGATTTAACTTAGATTTAACTGTGACTTCCTGATTTAACTTTGTATTCCTTTTAGGATCATTGCCATATGCAATTTTTTTTTTTTGCATAATTGGTATTTTCTATTTAAGTTTGTTAGCACTGCTCTGGGACTTAGTGATTGTGAGTATGATTTAAAATCAAAAGCTTTCTTTGTCATTTCCAGTAACAGTTATCGCTTCCCTTCCTTTGTCCATATTTCTCCTTTCCACCATGTTAGTAGAACAACTGTGTTCAAATATTTGAATTCATGTCTTGTTCTTCACCTCCATTGTTATCTTAATATTATATCTGCTTCCTGACTGTTTCCTCAAGAATAAATCATGATAGCACTCCCCAAAGTTCTCTACCTCTGCAAGTCTTCTCCTCTAAAATTTCTTAACATAAATTCCCTATCCCTTTCCATCAAACTCTTAGGGAGTGATATATTGTAATGAAAAGATATCCTTTTCAGTGTTATATTACCTTTTCCTTTGGAATGGGTGTGACTCACTGATCTGAAAAGTTATTTGTTGAATGGGAAGTGATTGACTCTGGTTTTCTGATTCTTGAAACTTTCCTCTAGAACTCATCTATACCTCTACTAATTTCTCATAGCTAAATGAAGCTGACAGACTAGGGTTGAGCCCGTTCTCTTGTTATACATAATCTAGAGAAGTTTATTAATCCTGATGACTATGGCGAAAATAAGGAGACAAATCTAAGATAAAGGACAAATTAGTGAGTTGGAAGATCATATTTAGAAACTGTTCTCATAAGAGGAAGGAATATAAGCAAAATAAGAAGCTTAAGAGACAAGTTAAGAAATGGAAGGTAAAAAATTTCTTTTTCCCTAAGACTAGAACAAGGTTGCCTGCTTTTAGCACTTTAATTCAGCATAATGTTGGAAGTTCTAGCCAAAGCAGCTAGGCAGAAAAAAAGAAATGATAGGCATCCAAATTCTAAGGGAAGAAGTAAAATTACCTCTGTTTAAGATGACATGATCTTACAAGTGGAAAACCTTAAAGATTCCACAGTAAAACCATTAGAGTTAATAAAAGAATTCAACAACGTTGCAGGATACAAAATCAAACAACAAAAGTCAAGTGCCCTTCTATACACTAGTAATGAGCAATCCAAAAATAAAATTAAGACAATAATTCCTTTATTGTAGCATCAAGGAGAATAAAATACTTAGGAATAAATTTAACCAAGGAGGCAAAAAACATGCACATTGAAAAGTACAAAACATTACTAAGAGAAATGAAAAGAATATCTAAATACATGGAAAGATAGCCCATGTCTGTAGATTGAAAGAGTTAATGTTATTAAGAGAACAGTGCTGCCCAAAGTGATCTGTAGATTCAGTGCAATCCCTATCAAAATTCCAAGAACATTTTTTGCAGACATAAGACAGACTATTCTAAATTTATATGGAATCTCATGGGATTCCAAATATCCAGAACAGGCTTGAAAAAGAAGGTAAAGATTGCCCTTGCATATCTTGATTTAAAAACTTAATATCAAGCTATAGTAATCAAAACAGTGTGGTTCTGGGATATGAACAGACATACAGAGCAGTGGAACAAATTACACAGTCTAGAAATAAACCTTCAAATATATGGCCAAATGATTTTCCACAAAGATACTAACACCATTCAGTGGGCAAGAGTCTTTTCAGCAAGTAGTGCTGGGAAAATTGAATAACCACATGCAAAAGAGTTAAATTCTTACGTTGTTGTTGTTTAGTCCCTAAGTTGTGTCCAACTTTTTTGCAACTCCGTGGACTGTCACCCTCCAGGCTCCTCTGTCCGTGGGATTTCCAAGGCAAGAATACTGGAGTGGGTTGCCATTTCCTTCTCTGGGGAATCTTCCTGTCCCAAGGACCGAACCTACGTCCCCTGCATTGGCAGGTGGGTTCTTTACCACTGAGCCACTAGGGAAGCCCAAAGTATTAACTCAAAATGGATCAAAGACAACTGTAGTATTGTGATTTACAATAAACATATGTTTAATCTTCGTTCTGTTTCTGGCACAGAACTCCTAAAGCTCTTGGAATTTTCTAAGTGATGAGTCCCCAGAGTGTTCTTGATATGTTAATGGTGTGACTTGGAAAGCCATTCAGTAACCAGCTGATGGTGGCTGGTTGCTGGGGGAACTAACCAGGTGATTACAAGGTTGGAACTTTGGCACCCACTGCTACCCCCAGACAAGCTGGGAGGGAAGAGGGGCCAGAAATTGCATTCAGTCACCAGTGACCAGTGATTTAATCCATTATGCCTAATTAATGAGGCCTCCATAAAAACCCCAAAGGACAAGTTTGGAGAACTTCTGGGTTGGTGAACCAGAACACTTCCCTGTGCTTGGTCTCAAACTCCACTGGGACAGGAACTCGTGTGTTTGGTACCTTGACCTGTGTATCCTCTCATCTGGCTGTTACTTTGTCTCTGCTGATATCCTTTGTAGTAAACTGTTAAATCTAGTGAGTAAACTGATTCCTGAACTCTGTGAAATATTCTAGCAAAGTAATTGAAGCCAAGGAGGGGGTCATGACCAAGACCAAGTGACCAAGTGATGTCGCTCAGTGTGTCTGACTCTTTGCGACCCCATGGACTGTAGCCCACCACGCTCCTCCATCTGTGGGATTTTCCAGGCAAGAGTACTGGAGTGGATTGCCATTTCCTTCTCTAGAGGACCTTCCCGACCCAGGGATTGAACCCGGGTCTTCTGCATTTTAGGCAGATGCTTTACCGTTTGAGCCACAAGGGAAGTCCATCTAGCAAAGTAATTGAAGCCGAGGAGGGGGTCATGAGAACCCATTTAATAGCCAGTTGGTCAGAAGCACCAGTAATAGACTGGACTGTGACTTGCATCTGACGTGGGGGCAGTCTTGTGAGACTGAGCTTGACCCATGGAGTCTGATGCTGTCTCCAGTAAGAGTGTCAGAGTTGAGTGTGTCTGACACCCATTCAGTCTTCTTAGAGAACGGAGTTAATTGCTTGCTTGTGAGGAAGAAATCCACACAAATCAGAATAGGTGTTGACCCAGAATGACATTCAGGTGTGAGGGTTAAAGCTGTAAAACTCTCAGAAGGAAACGTAGGGGAAAATCTCCATGACATTAGATCTGACGATGATTTTTTGAAATGACGATAAAATACAGGCAGCAGAAGAGAATATAAATAAGTTAGACATCATCCTGTCTTGTCCTGTCATCCTGCAGGACAAGAAGCAGCAGTTAGAATTGGGTGTAGAACATCAGACTGGTTCAAAATTGGGAAAGGAGTATGTCAAGGCTGTATATTCTCACCTTGCTTATTTAACTTATATACAAAGTACATCATGAGAAATGCCGGGCTGGTTGACTCACTAGCTGGAACCAAGATTGCTGGGAAAAATATCAACAACCTAAGATATACAGATGGCACCACACTTGTGGCAGAAAGCGAAGAGGAACTGAAGAGCTTGTTGATGAAAGTGAAAGAGGAGAATGAAGAAGTTGGCTTAAAATTCAACATTCAGAAAACTAAGATNGAGATTAAGGGAACTGCCCAAGACCCTACAATGAGTACCTAGATGGGCAAAGGGAGGAGAGGACCTGAGTGGCAAAATTTCTTATCTCCTGAGGTGCAGACCAACACCTTTGCTCTCCTGTTTGCAGGTGGGAATGGTGCAGATAGATGAGGAAAAGAAGGTAAAACCAGAGCAAAGAAAACTGGCTGCAGCTATTGTCTCCTTTCCCTCCCCTTAGATGAATAAATATAGTGCTTAAAACGACTGCAGTGATATAGGCGGAGGTCTCTTTACTTAAAAGTTAACAAAAGGATAAAGATCTCTTTCTGAATTTTGCTTATTAGCTGAAATAAAAATAACCTAGCTATGCCATAGCTAAATTTGGATTTCCTTCTCTATCCTACCTCTCTCTCTTATTTATCCAGTCCCTAGCGATCCTTCAGCTCCACCTTCAAAATTCCTTGGGGAATGAAAATTTTAACTTTAGAATTGAGCTTTGACATTGCTTGGAAAGACATTTATGGCTGCTGTGAGCGCCTGAAGACACAGAATGGAAGGCTGGCCCTGCATGGAGGCAGAGCTGGGCCCGGTTCTGGGACCACCTCTGACTTAGTCTTCCTGGGCCAAGCCCCTAGCATGGGGCCTTCCTTAGGGCTTTCACTTGCAGTTCTTTATTTCTCATTTTTCTGTCAGCACTGATAGTGCACAGATCATTGCCCCCATGGAACTAAATGACAATAGGGAGGAGGGAGGCTAGTGCCACTGACAATGTGTTTTTGTGCAAATCAGGAAAAAGCACCTGCTTAAGTCAATGTAGCCTCACCAGACCGTGATTTAGCTTGAGTAACAAGTTGAATGTCGATTTTCACTTGCTCTCTCTGCCTCGAGTACCTTTGTGCAGAGCAGAAAAATGCATCATCCTACAGATTAGTCCTGGTGCTCAGCAAACATTTCTTGTTGTGATTCACCTCCTCCCTGATGCTTTTACCCAACTGCTTACGTGGCAGGTAGATTGTAATTTGTGGCAAGCATCTTAATGAAATCTTGAGTGGGAGTAACAATTTTATAACTACAGTTACAAGCTCCAGTAGGTACAGAAACAAACAACATAATGGTGTGCAGAGAGCATAATGATGTTTTCCCAGAACGTTTACTAACACATGTGTTAAGGCCTTTCCATGTATGATCACATTTAATGTTCACAACAGTCTATGAACTATGTTTCCATTTTATACATGAGAAATCATTAAGTGAGAGAAGTTCATTAACTTGAAACTGATGAAGCAAAGACTTGAACCGATGTTGGTCTGGCTGTTCTTTCCTTATTTTGAGACTAATGGATGTAAAATATTTTAGGTTTTACTGATGCGCAAGTATAGCATTAAACATCACTGAATGAAGCTATAATTCTCCTTTCAGTTTTCTCTCAGTCATTCTGATGGTGATTCCATCTGGTGCCTTTAACAACTATGTTTGCTCATCATCTTCTGATCAATAGAAAGCAGATTTCAGGCTCAAAGCCATCAATAAGTGATAGAATCCAAATAAATTGAATCACAATTTAATCCTAATATCTATTTATAGTAATGATACTGGTTCTCCATTTCCCATCTATCATGCAAGTTTCCTTTTAAAGAAAATCAAGAAATATTTAAAGAAAACACTATTAAACAAATAACAATGAAATGAATTCAGTATGATAGGATTGTGGGAATGGCAGTCATAGGTGCTTAGATATGGAAAAAACTGGGGAGATGTTGAGCCAACAGATAAGAATTAAGAAACAGTACCATGCACCACTTGGCCACTTCCATGGGCTTTGATGTTAAGGAACTTATGAGTGTACATCCCAATATTGCTGGCTGCTAACTGTTTACTAGTTCTAACTGGTTATTAGTTCTTAGAAAATCATTCAGTGTCTCTAAACATAGTTTTCTCATCTCAAAAATAGTTCTTAATATCCACTTTAATGGTATTATTGTGACAGGAAAATGAAATAATTTTTGTGACAATGCCTGGCATATGGAAGTTGATCCACAAATATTAGGTTATTCTACTCCCTCCCTTCTCTTTAGTTACCATAGTTGGAGAATACTGTTTCATATTTCTCCTCATCTGTTAGTAAGAGCTCTTTTTATTAACTTCTTTCTTTACTTTAAACTGGTTTCATTAAATAATGAGCAGGAAAAGTACTTATTAAAGTTTACATTTTGTATGAAGCAAAACAAGTTGACAAACTGGAAATTGATCATTGCCATGCCAGTATAGCACCTGAACATCCCTTTTCTACACTCAGATCTAATCAGTTTTCTAACCTTGTTGTTCATTGTTTTCAGTCACTAAATCAGGTTTTCATTCATTGCAACCCCTTGGACTGCAGCACTCCAGGTTTCCTGGTCTTTCACTATCGCCCAGAGTTTGCTCAAACTCATGTCCATTGAGTCAGTGATGCCATCCAACCATCTCATCCTCTATTGCCNTTTCTCCTTAAGTGTTAGGTGTAGAAAGTAGGCAGTAGCACTGTCCAGGAAAGCAAATAATAGATTACAAACTCTTTTCTGGTCTTAAACGGCTTATTGGAAAACCATAGTGTCTTCCCCATTACCTGCTACATGGTTATGCTTTTGGTGTTGAAATTAATATTTTTTTTTAAGAGCTCTTGTGTAATTAAAACTATCTTCAATGCAGGCTTGTTGATCTTATAAGCTACTCACTGATTTATTTTCTTGCCATTTCAGAAAAAAGCCAAAGGACAAGAGCTATTTGATCAGATTATGTACCACTTGGACCTTATTGAAAGCGACTATTTTGGACTGAGATTTATGGATTCAGCACAAGTAGCAGTGAGTATCTTGTTTTTGGAGGCTTTAAAATGGGGACAGAAATGGAAAACGTCAGATGATATTCTCAGTGCTAGAAGGTTACATATACTTATATGTCTTCTTTTTTCCTATAATTTTCTCGGAATAACCTGAAGTGCTTATTATTATTATTATTAATTTTTAAAAGATTTAACCCTAAGCCATATTCCCAGAACATGCTCTCTGCAAATGAGGCTTGGAAATCTCAAGCACTGGATTTGTCTTGAGCAGACCAGAGTGAACGCTGTGTGAGGGAGTGGGAGTTTTTTGGGCTCTTGGGTGAATGATAGAAGTTCCTAGTTTGCAATTAAGGTGAATATTGAACTAAAATATTCCTAATATCCCTTCCAGCTCTGTGATTCTCTGTCTGTAAATAGATGATCGTTGATGTGCATTTCAGGTGAGAGAACAGTGTATATAATAGGATAGGAAGTTGGGGGCTTTTCAAAGAATTTGTCCAGTATTTGAAAAAAAGTAGTGATTAAGATTGGAAGATGAATCAGTGGCCACATCATCCACACTGAGCTGCAGAAATGTTAATAATAAATTGGCAGTATTCTCTAACAATTGGGATTAGGGGTTTTTCAGTCAGGGAGGTTATATTTTGCTTTGGGAAATTTTACATAGGAATATTATGTAGGATTGTTTGGAGTGGACAGAGATGAAAGTTAGAGTTAGTGCAAACATTTTGGGGATAAAAGTGATACTAGGGTCTAGAGTAGGGCATTCACAGGGGTGGGGGGCAGAAGAGGGATATCAGGACTTTAAGCCTTGTTTTTTGGACATCTCTGATGGTGTTTCTGTGTTTAGTGACACAATAACTGCAGTGTTTAGAACCACAGGAGCAATATAATTCTATAAGAATCTCAAGTTCCTTTCGAGTGGGTTTGTGTGTATGTGTATGTGTGTGAGGGAGTGATATGGTGTGATTGATAAATTAACTGGAATACCTCTGTGAGATACTTCACAAAACCCACATTTCTTGGAGATGAACTCCTAGACTGGTTTTATAGAGCATCTTCAGTAAATGTACAGCTGTTAATAATGTCAGCTTCACTTGTTTTCTCTCATTTCTCTTGTACCTCAATTTTAAAAAAGCATGAGCATTTATTTACAGGAAATTGGTTAGGTAAAATTTGATACATCTTTACGATGGAATATCTGCAGCTCATTAAAAATGGTGATTTTTAAGTGTGCTAATTGACATGAATGATGTAAAAATTAAAAGGATTTATAAAATAACTTATAATAAAACCCACTAGGCTCCTCTCTCTATAGAGTTCTCCAGGTAAGAATACCAGAGTGTTAGCCATTCCCTTCTCCAGGCGATCTTCCCAACCTAGGGATGGAACCTGGGTCGCCTGCATTACAGGTGGAGTCTACCACTTGAGCCACCAGGGAAGCATATAAAATAATTGAATTTTTCTATTTTTAAGGAATCCTGGGTTTATGTTCACACATAAACATGAAAAAATTTGAAAAGCTATTTTTTCTAGTTTGAGTTCTGATCTCTGGATGGATGTTGTATAAGAGGCATTTCTCTTATTTCTTCTTGTTAATCTTATTTCTTTTCTATTAGACGAAATCCACTAAGGGTAGGAAGTGAATCTTAGTTACCTCTGTTATCCAGTATGTATTAAGTAATAAACTAGACTGTTTATTGGATTTAACTCTGGTCTGCTACTTAGTTTGATACAGGTTTGGTTGACTGTTGAGTTTAACATCATTAAACTGTCATCTCCAGAGTCTTCCATTCAGATGAAACAACAGATGATTTTGGGGTAGATAGTTTGTACAGCTTCCTATTTTTTTGAGGAGTCAATATTAGGTTTTAGGTACTTTCTTTCCGTTTCTTAACATATTTAAGTAATTAACGAGAAGAAACAGACATGCAGCTGTTCCTAAATTGCATTATTTGTTCTTTGCTAATATCAGTACTTACTGAATTACTAGATCCTGTATTTTTTTCTCTCATTTGATTCACATGGTTATAACAAATGTCTGGTAAAGCCAGCATTAGAACTTGTAATCCCTACTCTTTTTAGTTTTAGTTTATGCCTCCCAATGCTCAGAAATCTAGGCATTAAGATTAAATTTAAATAGGCTTACGTTTTCCAGTCTCTACTCTGGCCAAATACTATGTGAATTAAACTGTAACAACAATAATTGGGAAATGAAAGCTATTAAAAATCAACTCTAGACAACACTTTAAATATTCTTAAAGTGTTGACTCACTTCATTCCATAACGGCCTTAGGACATAAGTAAACATAGAGATAGATGACTGTCAGTTGTTTATGGTATGGCCAGATTTAACCCCAAAAGTAAACAAAATTGATACTTGGCAAACAATTCAGTTTATCAGTGAAGATAGTGAATTTAGTAGATCATGTGGCTTTTTTGGTGAGGATTATCTGTGTAAACTAAGTTAACCCGTGGTTTCCATAACTATTTATCATACTTACTTTGTTGACATAACTATGAAATCTAAAGGGAGTGAGGGTGAAAAAGAGCCAAGGAATTACATGCTACAGTTTAACCTTGGATATGTGGCATGTCCATATTTGTAAAATCAATGTGTTAAAATTTAGTTTATTGATTATTTTAGATCAGTCCAAGATATGTATGATTAGAATTATGCATTCATTAAGGAGATAGTCAAAGTAAATTGATGAGGTCATAGTTCACTTTTCTTCCTATGTAATCAGATGAGTTTGCTGTTTTTTAAGTTACATTTGGTTGCACTAACTCATTTTAATTGAAATTCAATAGTGGATTTACAGAAAAGTTGCAAGAACAATATAAGTAATTATTTTTCTGGAATCATTTGAGAGAGAGTTGCAAGTACGATGTCCCATTTCCTTTGAATTTCCTATAGACAAGCACATTCTCCTGCACAACTCAATATAGTCATCAAAATCAGGAAGTTATTGTGACATTACCACTATCTAATCTTCAGACCCCATTCAAATTATGCCTGAGAGTGTCATTTATAGCCAGAGGTTCACTGTTACCACTTGCTCCCCATTGCTCCTCCCCACAGCTCCTGGCAAATGCTAATCTTTCTGTTTGTGTGAATTTGCCACTTTTGAGACTTTCATAGAAATGGAATCATGTAATTTGTGTCCTTTCTGAAAATGCACTTGGCATAATGTTTTCAAGGTTCATTTATCTTTTAGCATATATCAGTACGTGATTCTTAACAGCTTAATAATATTCCACTGTATGGATATACCACAGTTTTATTCGTTCACTGATACACATTTAGGTTTATTCATTTTTGGCTGTTATAAATAACACTGCTGTGAACATTTGCACTCAAGTTTTTTAACTCAACATAACTCTTAAATTCTTTTGGATATGCATCTAGGAGTGGAACTACTGGATTATAAGGTAACTTTATGTAGAAGTTTTTGAGAAACTGAGAAATTGTTTTCCATAGTGACTGTACCATTCTACCTTCCTATCAGCAGTGTATAAGGATTCCAATTTCTACATGTCCTTACCAACATGACATTCTCCCTTCTTTTTTAAAGATTCCCCCCTTCCCCCCCCCCTCCAAAATGTATTTATTTGGCTGTTTTGGGCCTTATTTGCATCATGTGATGTTTGGACTCTCTACTTACAGCATGTGGGCTCCAGAGCTGCTCCATAACTTGTGAGATCCTAGTTCCTTGACCAGAGACTGGACCTGCATCCCCTGCATTGCACGACAGAGTCTTAACCAGTGAACCACCAGTCAAGTCCCTCCCCTTCTTTTTGATTCTGATCATACCAGTTGATAAGGAGTGGTCTCACTGTAGTACTGATTTGCACTTCTTTGATAGAAAAGATATGTGAGCATCTATTCAGGTGCTTGTTAATCATGTGTATATCTTCTTTGGATAAATGTCTGTTCAGACTATTTGTCCACTTGAAATTCACTTATTTTCTTCTTATTGAGTTGTAAGAGTTAAACTATTACCTAGTCCATAGTCACAAACATTTGTACATATTTTCTTCTTTATCCATTTGCAGTTAATTTTGGTATAAGCTCTAAAGTAGGGGGTAAAACTTCATTCCTTTACATGTGAATGCATGTGTATATATCAGAACCACTTGTTGAAAAGATGGTTCTTTCCCCCATTGAATGGTCTTGGCACACTTTATTGAAAGTCATTTGAGCATAGATATTTGGGTTTTTTCCTGGGTTCTGAGTTCTGTTACATTCATCTATATGTTGATTCTTATACCAGCACTACATTGCCTTCATGTGGTGAAGTAAGTTTCAAACTTACTTACTTTGTAGTAAGTTTGAAAATTGGGAAATGTGAGTCCTTCAATTTCATTCTTCTATTTTAAGATTGTTTTGGCTGTTCTGGGTCACTCATACTTCCATGTATATTTTGGATCAGCTTGTCTATTTCTGCAAAGAGAGCAGTTGGGAGTTTTGACAAGAATTGCACTGAATCTGTATATCTGTTTGGCAAGTATTGTCATCTTAACAACATTAAGTCTTACACATGAATTATGCTTTTATACTTCTTAAAGCAATAGTTTATAATTTGTTTACACATCTTTCATCTCCTTGGCTAAACTTACTCATAAACATTTTATTCCTTTGATGTTATAATATGTAATTTTTAAAATATCATTTTGGATTTAGTTTGGATTCTAATGTATAGAACTCATTTTTGTATATGATTCTTATATCTTACAACCTTACTGAACTTGTGTATTAGTTTTTTTGTGTTTTATGTATAAGATCATGTTATCTACAAAAAAAGGATAGTTTTAGCTTCTTCCTTTTTAATTTGAATGCCTTTTATTCCTTTTTCTTTTCACTTTTCTTCTTCTTGCCAAAGTGCCCTGGCTTGAACATTTAGTAAAACGTTGAATAGAAGTGTTAAGGGTGGACATTATCATTTTATTCTTGATCTTATGGGGAGTGTTCCGTATTTCACCATCAAGTATGATGTTACCTGTTGGATTTTTCTAGATGCCCTTTATCGTTTTATCATGAAATGGTGTTGGGTTTTGTTAAATGCTTTTTCTGCATCTGCTGAGAGGATCATAAGGTGTATTTCCTGTATTCTGTTAATATGATATATTACATTGACCATATTTGATGGTATGTTGAATCATTGTTGCATTTCTGGGATAAATCTCACTTGTAGTGTAAAATTCTTTATATATGTTGCTTGCTTTGATTTTGTTGAGTATTTTGATGTCCATATTCATAAGGGATATTGGTCTATAGTTTTTTTTGTTTTGTTTTTTTTTTCCTTGTGCTAGTTTTGGTTTCAATAAGAGAAGTACTGGCATCAGAATGAGTTGGAAAGTCTTCTTTCTTCTATTTTTTTGAGGCTCTCATGAAGGATTGGTATTAATTCTTACTTCAGCACTTGGTAGAATTCACCAGTGAAGCCCTGGGCTTTTCTAGAGCTTTTTGATTAGCGACTCGGTCTCTTTACTTGTTACAGGTATATTCAGATTTTCTGTTTCTTCAGTTTTTAAACCAGACAACTTTAGAGAGCCAAAGATGGACTTACTGGATGAGAGGTTGGGATAATAGGAGTAAACCAGGATTATTCTGGCATACTAGGATTTGTTGTTAAATCGCTAAGTTTTGTCCCACTCTTTGTGATCTCATGGACTGTGGCATGCTGGGTTTCCTTGTCCTTCACTATCTCCCAGAGTTTGCTCAAACTCATGTCCATTGAGTCAGTGATGCCATTCAACNAGGATTTGTTGTTAAATCGCTAAGTTTTGTCCCACTCTTTGTGATCTCATGGACTGTGGCATGCTGGGTTTCCTTGTCCTTCACTATCTCCCAGAGTTTGCTCAAACTCATGTCCATTGAGTCAGTGATGCCATTCAACCATCTCATCTTCTCTTGTCCCCTTCTCCTTCTGCCCTCAGTCTTTCCCAGCATCAGGGTCTTTTCCCAATGAGTCGGCTCGTCACATCAGGTGGCCAAAGTATTGGAGCTTCAGCTTCAGCATTAATCCTTGCAATGATTATTCTGATTTGATTTCCCTTAGGGTTGGTTGGTTTGATCTCCTTGCCGTTCAAGGGACTCATAAGAGTCTTCTCCAGCACCACTATTTGAAAGCATCAATTCTTCAGCACTCAGCCTTCTTTAGGGTCCAACCTTCACATCCATACATGACTACTGGAAAAACCATAGCTTTGACTATATGGACCCTTGTCAGCAAAGTAACATCTCTGCTTTTTAATACACCATCTAGGTTTGTCATAGCTTTCCTTTCAGGGAGCAAGCATCTTTTAATTTTGTGGCTGCAGTCACTGTCCACAGTGATTTTTGAGCTCAAGAAAATAAAATCTGTCACTGTTTACACTTTTCCCCCATCTATTTGCCATGAAGTGATGGGACCAGATGTCATGATCTTCATTGTTTGAATGTTGAATTTTAAGCCAACCTTTTCACTGTCCTCTTTACCTTCAAGAGGCTCGTNATTAGTCATATTTCACTTTCTAATTTGTTGGGCTTTTGAAACATACAGAGCCTAACTATCTATTAAGTGACAAGCATTTGAGGAGATTTCAAGCTAAAACTGGCATTGCTCTGGCAAAACTTTTTTGACAGAAAATATGATTTGGAAAGATTTGTTTCGGTTTTAATAAAAAGCATCTGGAATCGGAGGAGACGTTATTTAGACCCACTCCCTTCAAATAACAACATGATATTATTAAAATACCACCCATTCATGATAAATTTCACTTAAACACCCAATCAGTGTTTTGGGGTCACAGATAATCTTTACCCTTCAGAATGGTGTTAGAACATAGTTAAAAGTTACCGCAACTTCCTTTAATTTCTTCTTCCTGATGTATAGTATTACTTTTACCTGAATCTCTGAAACCATGCTTGTGGAATTGAAGGCGACAAGAAACCTGAGAGAAAGGCAAATCCTCTCCAAATCTATAAAAGAAAATTTGAGGTAGCAGGATTTGTAGCATCCCATTTCCTACTGTGTAAAGGGAAAAACTTTCCTCTCTCCATATTGCAAAAGATCACGTAAGGTCCTGCTCCTAAGCATTGAACAGCTAGACATCTGCCGCACAATCTTCTGGAAGGATAAAGCAAGCTGAGAAGCTACTGGAACTCTCCACCTTCTCCTCTTCCCAAAAGCCTAGGTTGATAGTGTGAGCAAGGAAATTCCTAAGTTTTTAAAAACAGTACTGAGTCCAAGGCATTTATTTATAATTTATAATAAGTTACAATGGGATCTTAGCTGTTAGGGCTAAGCACAAGTGACAATATGAATGAGGATACAGATACCTGTAATACAGATTTTTAAAAAGAAATCCAAGAAGTTCCAATATCTGTTTTGTATGAGAATGAAATATTTCACTTGACTCTATCATATCACGGCTATTATGTGACATAATGCAGGGCCCCAGTGTTCTTCCCAATTAAGTTGTACCATTGGAAAAAATGTCAAGAGAAGATCTTGTGCCACCAGAAATATTGTTATAGACTTGAGTGGTGAGCTTCAATCTCTGCTACTTCTTATTATTAAACAATTTCCTCTTGATATTTGAAAGTTCTCTAAGGACAAATATTTTTTATTTCATCAAAATCCCAGCTGTTAAAATTCCAGTTCTTCCAGTTTTCTAAGCCTTATAAGGCTTAGACCTGGATCTCTCAATCTAATGTTCCTTGGTAAGAACATGCATGATTTTTTCACACCAGCTGTTGAATCCACGGATCATGGCTATACTCTCTGATTCATTTCACTGATGGATAAATATGAAAAAAGAATCTTTGAAAGTGTTAGTCACTCAGTCATGTCCAACTCTTTGTGACACCATGGACTATAGTCACCAGGCTCCTCTGTCTATGGGATTCTTCCACACAAGAACACTGGAGTGGGTTACCATTTCCTTCTCCAGAGGATCTTCCCAACCCAGGGATTGAACCTGGGTCTCCTGCATTGCAGGCAGATTCTTTATTGTCTAAGCCATGAGTAGGCTGCAAACATTTGTTGAATGTTAAATTAATTAACAACTCCAGATTGGTTCTGTCAGCTACGGGTATTTGGCCAACATTAGCTCAACTAGTTGCAGGTGATGTGAGTTCAATTCCTGGGTCAGGAAGATGCCTGGAGAAGGAAATGAAAACCCACTCCAGTATTCTTGCCTTGAGAATCCCAAGGACACAGANGGTTCTGTCAGCTACGGGTATTTGGCCAACATTAGCTCAACTAGTTGCAGGTGATGTGAGTTCAATTCCTGGGTCAGGAAGATCCCTGGAGAAGGAAATGAAAACCCACTCCAGTATTCTTGCCTTGAGAATCCCAAGGACACAGATGTCTGGCTGGCTACAGTTCATGGTGTGGCAAACAGCCAGACATGACTGAGCAACTGAACACACACACACAAACCCAATCAATGAGAGAAGATTCATTCTGAAACCTAATTTTCAGGCACGACAGAAGAACGGAGATTTAAGTTCTAACTCCATTGAGAGCATACGAAAAATAACATCAAGCAGAACAAACTTCTAGACCCAAATAAGACTTTGCATACATAATAGTGACTGTGCAACATACAGGTTTAGAAATACCTTTAAGAGAAAAAAGCTTTAAAATCATGAAGCTAAAATGGCCTTCGGTGATGATCATCCATTCCAATGTAACTTGAAGTGTTTCCAGCCAATATCAGTCTGCAATGCAGGAGACAAGGAGATGTGGGTTTGATCCCTGGGTCAGAAAGATCCCCTGGAGAAGGAAATGACAACCCACTCCAGTATTCTTGCCTGGAGAATTCCATGGACACAGGAGCTTGACAGGCTACAGTCCATAGGGTCACAGAGTCAGATGTGACTGAGAACATGGCACATCTCCATCCCAGAAAGTGAGACTTTCTGGTTTTAGGGCTTGGAAATTGGTATTTTAACAGACTTAACAAGTTACTCTGAAACACTGAAGTTTGAAGATGGGTACTTTCAGGCAAACCTGCTGCATAGGACCTCAGAAAAGAGTGGGGAGAGACAGAAATGCATACAAGAAATACTCCTGTAGAATAACTGGAGTAAAGCATTAAAGCAATTATCTTGAGAGCTCAAGGTGATCAGTCTCACAAATAGAAGCTGAGTCTTTCACTGCCTCAGCCCAAGGTATTTACGAACGATGGGATGGAGTTCAGTGACTGCTCTCAGTGAGCTTCTTGGAACATGCCAGTTCTCTGTTGTGTCTAATCCTTTGTGTTATGTTGTGTAATCCTCTGTTGTGTCTTTCTTGAAGGAAGCAGAAACATTTCAGGAGAATGTTTAAAGTTACCCATTGTCTGTGATAAAAAACCTACTGCATACTGTGAAAACAGAGACTAGTCCTTGGTCAGTTTATCAACATCTCCAAGATGTCTTTAGAATGTTTATTTTAGAAACTTCTTGGCATTCATTAATGGTTTAGGACAAAAGTACACTTGCCTGAAGTATCTTAAATCTAATTATAGTCTTCTTTATCTGTTAGATCAATGTGGAGATGAATGTGGGGTAGCAGGCATGGTGTGTATATGTGATGGTTTGAACCAGCAAAGCCCTCAAAGAAGTAACTGAATGATTTAATATCTAGACAGTTGACATGTGTGCTGAAAATGCCATCTAGTAAAGTATAACTTTTTTTCTTGGGATTCCCATAAAACCACAAATCTCACTGTTTTTCTTTGGATTACAACATTAGAAAGATCACAAAGCACAGAAATAGTCCCTGATTATAGTTATTACCAGGCACCATTAAATACTCTAAAAAATTGGCAAAGGGAGAAACAAAGAAAGCTTGGAAAATCTAAAGGAAAAATATACTGTGTGCCAGACAGACATGTCTCCATTTCCATAATGCACTTGGCATGAACAGTTCTAGGATGTTTTCTGTGATACGCTCTGCCCTGTCATCATGCAATGTGCCAGTTCAATAAAAACACTGGGATTATAGTTTTGTACTGATAGATATCCAAGGATGAACAAAGAATAAAGCAACCAGTTATATAATAAAATTAAGCATATGAATGTTGTTTCCCCTTTCCATGCAGGCACAATTATGCCTTACACTATTAACTATGTCACTACTACAAAACAGAAACTTCTGCTTTGGCCCCTAAAAATAGAAATTTATGTAGAATCCATATCTCTACTTCCAGGTGTTGAGGAGTTCTCAGCTTAAACAGTTGTTGACTAACTGACTATAACCCTATATATTTTCTCTTCATCTCTGTACAAACTTGAGAAAAAACTTCCTGATTACATGAATATCTGAAAATCCAAATAATTGTTTCATGTCTTCTCTGCTCTTTTCAGATTGATTGTAAAATACCAATGAGGATGATTCATCCTTTTATTTTTTCAGGATGATTCATTCTTCATCACACACCATGACTAATAAACAATTCACATCAAGGGAGCTGGTGAATGCGCCATTATTTCTGATGATAATGAATGCAGAGTACACAACGAGCCAGTGCTAGGGCACTGGGAGAATCAGATAAGGTAACACAGATAAAGTATAGACCCAGGCAAGCTGAAAGTACCCAACACATGTTACCTTTCATTTGTTGTTATTACTTTGCGGCTCTTACTTAAAAACCTTTAGCAATAGGATTCAATGTACGGTTTGCTACATATTGAAAAACTGAGGCCAGAGAGAGTAAATTGTTTGACCAAGTTAGATTCTTCCAGGGAGATCTGGAATGAGAAGCCAAACCTACTACATCCATTCCACTGCCAGATCTTTCACCAAGCAGTCAAACTGGTGGAATGAGGTACAGAAAAGGATGCAATCCAGATAAGGACTCTAACTTCATATACCCATTCCAATGAAAACAATCCATTTATTACATTAAACTGGGTAAGGAGCTGTATGTAACTATGGTATACAATCTATATTTCACTGTTGTATATATTTCTGAACTTTCTTCACATTATATAAAAGAACCAATAAATATAATATACATATCAGAAATGAATAGTACTTAAATGCTCTGAAGCTTCAGCTTCTACTGATGATATCTCACTAAGGACTTACATTCTACAGATACAGGAAGATAAGTAATAGATTTCTAATCAGAAAATCGGGATTGAATGCTGGCTTTCTCATTTACTAGGTGTTAAAACTTAGACATGAACAAAATCTGATCATTACTTTCATAAGCACTGAACAGATAAATTTTGACCCCTACATCAGTAATTTTCTTTTACCATATAAAGAGAAATTCAGTCACAATAAGTTTAATAAAATCTTCCTTAAGCATAAATTTAAGTACTAGGATAAAAACTTAAGAGGAAAAATTGTCACTTGGAATTTGACAATTAACGATTTTGTTTCACACTTTTTCAGCTTGAAATCTGATTCCAGACCTGTAAGACTTTGTCCAGTGTCACATAACAACACACTGTAGATCTCCTTTGGGTGCAAATCTAAGGACTATTCTGTAGAATTCCAGATTGTCATAAGTATTTCCTGGCACCATTACCAAATGAAGATCCTTTAGTTCTAGACACCTGAGAACCACCTTACAGGGAAGGCACTGGCTGCGCATTAAAGGGGCTACAAATCTAAAAACAGCAATTAGTACTTGAGGACAATATGCTTCAGAGATTTCTTTAAAGGAGGTTGGAGCAGGGCCATGACCCAAGTAAACCTGGAGGTTGTGCTATATATCACGAAATAAGATGCTAAAATAACCCCCCTAAAACCCCAAAAGTTGGAAAAGAAAATGGAAGTCATGAAAAAAAAAGGTGGAGACTTGGAAGTTAAGGATATATTTAAAAAGTAAATACTTGATGGTGTTCCATAAATGGGATCTCCTTTTAGCTATTTAAGACAGAAGGAAGGATGAAGTCCTGCGAAATTATAAGCAAGATGCCACTGTGCTCTTTTCTGCCTCTTTGTCTGATCTGCTCAGTCCCTTTATCTTTTGATGAGCAACTCCTCTTCCACAAACACAAGCTATGTGACTGAAGCTCTGCCTCTGAACATGTTCTCATTACAGTCTTGTTCTAAACACGCTAAGCGTATATGGCTTCTAGGATACTCAGTCACAGCATTTGTTTTCTGTACATCTTTGAACATAATGCACTCTTTGTCAATGGATGTGCTGAAGCACAAGCTGAATGCCTATCCTGTCATCAACATTATAGACTCAAGGGGATGTTGGCTTACATGACTTCTAAAATGTCTTCCAAGTGAGATTACAAATCTTAATTCATTAGCCAGTTAATTGTTTGAGAAATGTCTGCCAAACATTAAAAGAAAGGCTCTATGTGGCATAGGGAATGCACTAGGGATACAAGAAAAAACATACAGCCCTTATGCAGAAGGAGCTCACAGGCAAACCAGCAAGAAAAGTCATGCTGTGATGCAGAGAAAGACAAGAATCTGTGGAGGCACACGGGCGGTTCTTACCACGTTGGGAAGTTAATAAAAACTTCCCGGGGCAGGGAACATCGAGTTGAGTTTAAAGGACAAGTAAGTTAGCCAAAGAAAGGAGGGACGTTTTCTAGGAAGATAGAGCCTGGACGATGACAACTGCAAACTGCGTTAGTTTTGACTTGGGCTAGGCAACACCTTCCAGGAAGATATCCATAAAGTGCATTCTTCTGGCATCCCAAACTCCAGTTTCCACCCTGTGTTAGATGCTCCTCCCCATACTGTCTTCATCAAGGAGCTGTGAACTTTTTTGAGGGAGAGCATTTCATATTTCTACCACCAACACCTAAAATAGTGTGTGGCACAGAGTAGGTTTGATAACAAGTGTTTACTACACGAATGAATGAGGAACAGATGTAAAGCAGAAGATTGTTCACTGTGGTCCAGAGGTTAAGTGGGACATGGAGAAAGGAGGCTGACAGGCAGGCAAGGGTAGAAAAATTAAGAAGCGTAGTAAGCCATGCTTAGACTCCTCCTGAATGCCAGAGTGCTCCAACAAAAGATGTGACATGTGACATAAGTTTATTTTTTAGAATGATTGATCCAGCAATGGTATTAAAAGTGAATTGGAAGGATGCATGATTAAATGTAGAAGCAACTCTTAGAGAAAGTCACTTTGAAAAAGGAGCATCTAGATCTGGACCGTGATGATGCGATTAGTATTGAAATGAGAGGGTAGATTCCATGTTCAAAAATGTAATCAATTAAAACAAAACCTGTCTTCTTTTTACCAGACTGCATATAAAGTTTCTCTATTTTATCTATCTTACCTATCTAGCTACCTATCTGTTATCTACCTATTTACAAACCTTACTAGCCATCTGATTGTTGTGAGAAGCTTCATGCTTTATACTATTCTGACAGGCAATTTATTATTTTCTTGAGTCTGGTTTGTAACTGAAGTTCAGATTTGTTAAGTTCAGTTATATACCACGCTCTGAGGAGTGCTCTTTCATTAGACCATACAGTGTCAGGAACTATTTTTGCTTAATTTTTGATGAACACTGAAAAAAAGGATGGAATTCTTTTTTTTTTTTCTTCGCTTTGTTTTTGTTCAGTGTGAACCTCATGAGGTTCTTTTGACGCCACTTTTAAAGTTTTCTTTATTCATTTTTTTTTTTATCATTTGAAACATGACAGTGGGTTACAAAGACATATGGGCCTAGTTAGATCTGGATTCATCTGATGAGACATGGAAGCAAAGAAATGGAGAATATTGAGAAAAGAGAGCCTGAATAGACTGAAGAACTGGACTTTTCCTTAAGAGGCACTATTAATAAATTCCTTTAACAAAGCATGTATTGAGCTCCCATTTAATTTTCAGATTGCTATCAATTATCAGTTTATTTATTATGCTTTCTAGAATCTAATTCAATAACATTTGTTAAACACTAGGTTCACACCAAGAATTCTGTTAGACACTAATATAATGATGATTTAATTATGGATTCTGGCTGCAAACAGCTTACACTATACTGAAGAGGTCAGACGTATTTGAAATATGTTATAAGGTAACACAGTTAATGCAATGATAGAGGCCACTATTGGTGCTACATGAATATAGATCTGAGTCATATATATTTGAAAACAAAATGGATAGATGCAAAATGTTTGTATAACTTTCATTTTCAAATATACTAAACTACAGCATCCAGGGAGAGTCCAAAATCTAGTTAATTATAATAAATGCTAGTTTTCTTCCAGGGAAAGGTAAAGTATGAGTCATATAAAGCAGAACAACTTTGTTCCATTTTCTTTCTTTTTGGATTTGGAGCAGGCTGTGTGTGCCATGTTGTATTGTGTATCTGTAATTGTGACTCAGGAGAATTCTGAGTTAAGTTGAAAGTATCCTTGTTCACTCCATCAGTTGAGTTGGAACAAAAAAAAAAAAAAAAAAAAGCTCAAGAAAGCCTTATCACTTGGAATTCCTTCACAACTCATGTCGGATCCAATTGGGTCAGTCAGTCCTCATATACTGTTTTGATTTCTCTCTCTGAGCTGACATATCTTTGTGTACCCTGGAGTGAATTCTAGAAATCATTTTAACTTTTATGGCTTGTCACTTGTATTCTGCTAACCTTCTAGAATACGATGTAGCATAAATTTGCTAAATCTTCCAGGCCTGAAATATATGTAATAAGTCTGTGTTTACGAGACAATTAAAAACTGAGCTGAAAAAAATTCAAGTAAAGAAATAGTCACAATAATTTGTCTACAAAGACAAATATTCCAGNCTAGAATACGATGTAGCATAAATTTGCTAAATCTTCCAGGCCTGAAATATATGTAATAAGTCTGTGTTTACGAGACAATTAAAAACTGAGCTGAAAAAAATTCAAGTAAAGAAATAGTCACAATAATTTGTCTACAAAGACAAATATTCCAGCCTTACATGTAGAAGTTTTAATGCATGTATAGGCACTGATGTGGCAAAATTGTATGGTGCACTAATAGGTAAAAAATATCTTGATATAAAAATAGACCCATCATAGGCAATTAAGGCAAACAGGACCTGGTCAAGAGCAAATAGACCATGATTTGTAATGTAAAAAATGTTAAATTAATTTTAAGTGAAATACAAATACATTTCTATGACAGTCACACAAATTTTGAGGAAGCATATTTAATTTTTAAAATATATTCTTTGAGCAGTGCTTACTTTTTATTAAACCTAATATAGTTTTGACACTATATATAACCACTGCATTGAAAAGGATAGGAATTTTATGTTTTTTTAATGGCATAAGAAAAGGGGAGAGAAGACGACAGATAAGGCCAATGATAAATCTCTGAGCAGGTTAGAAGTGTTGCTGGTAATAATGTTTTCAAAAAGGAAAGACAGAAAGGGCCAGTGTTGACTGCACCTCATCTTTCTGGGATTCTAAATGAACTGAGGCAAAATGAACACAGCAGTAGTGTCTGAGCTTTAGGTTGTTGCTCTTTGATTTTTAGATTTCTAATCTATACATCCAAGAATTCACCTTAGTATACTCACAGAAGCAATAGACAAATCTGGAAAATCTTCCTGTCTCTGGCACCACAAATTCTAAAACATTTTTGAAATTCTCTTCAATTCCATGTTGAAGAACTTGGGTATCAAAAGTAAATCTATAGATTAAGAAGTGGCTTCTCAGCAAGAAGCAAGCATATGGATTACCTACATTATCTTCTTTTTAAAGGTTGTGTATGCATGCTAAGTTGCTTAAGTCGTATCTGACTCTTTGATTTGCTATGGACTATAGCCTGCTAGGCTCCTCTGTCCAAGGGATTCTCTAGGCGAGAATACTGGAGTGGATTGCCATGTCCTCATCCAGGGGCTCTTCCCAATCCAGAGATCAAACCTGCATCTCTTTATGTCTCCTGCTTTGGCAGGTAGATAATCTTTACCACTAGCATCACCTCAGAAGACCTCAATACAACAGATTTTTGTTCAAAACAAAGTTCATGAAATCTTCCTGTATTTCTTAGGACAAAACAAAAGTCTTTACAGGAATAACTTATAAATAAGAAAAGAGACTGTCTCACTCATTCTTAACTAAAAGAGGAAAAAAGGTGATACAGTGCCTTATGAGCAGAAAAGAGACATACGAGGTTAGAAAATGTCCTGTTCTGGTGAAATTTAACAATATGTACTGAACATCTATTACGTCACAGGCATGGTTCTAGTTGCTGAGGATATTCAAATACTAGCAAGACTCAGAGGGCGGCAGAGATTGAGATGGTTAAATAGCATCACCGACTCAATGGACATGAATTTGAGCAAAACCTGGGACACAGTGGACAGAGGAGCCTGGCAAGCTATACTCCATGGGATCTCAAAGAGTCAGACATGGCTTAGCAACTGAACAACAGCAAGATTCAGCTTTTAGTCTTTAGGAGGTATTGAGAGAACTCAACATATCAACGTATATTTAAGTGACAATATGATAAATGCCTTAATAGAGATAAATAGGATTCTATGGAAGTTCCTATGAAATAAAAAAGTCATGAGAGACTTCATAATGGCAAAATGTGCTTTCAATCTTCAAGGGCATTCATAGTGGATAGTGGCATAATTCTAAGCACAAAATCAGCAATAATACAGTGTAGGGGTAGAACAGAACTGGAAGCATGCTGGAAAACATTAAGGCTGCTTCAGAATGCCCAGCAAGGGTCCAGATGATGAAGATCCTGTCAGGCTGTGTAGTACAAACTTTATCATTATGGTACCCCACTGAGAAACTTTAAACTGATAATGAATGATAAAATGAGCCATCGGAAGGGTTATAGAAGTTTATGATCAGAATCAGGAAAAGTGGATAGTTGGTCATAATGTGATAATCAATGAGAGGGCATATAGGAGTTTGAATTAAAGTAGTAGCAGTGGGATTGTAGATTGGGAAAGGATATAAGACATTTATTTTGAGACAAAGGTAAGTCACTCAGTGCCCCATAGGTCATGCAAAATTCCCACCCTCATGAAAGTTACATTTTAATGAGGTAATCTTACAGTAGCCAAGCACCTAGTTAAAATATTAAACTTAATTTGAAATGATATTAATTTATATTAAATTACTTAACCTCACATGTCACATATTTAATATAAAATTTTAAATGAGAAGATAACAGGGCAAGAGGAAACCACTATTTTCTGTAAGGTGGTCAGAGAAACACCTCTGAGGAGATGAGTTTGGAGCAGAGACTTAAATAACACGGAGGATGATAGCTATTTAAAGAATCAGATAAGGATGCTCCAGGAAAGAGGTGGTGCTGTAAATACAGAGGCTTTGGGATGTGAATTA
Organism: Neotragus pygmaeus; assembly: GCA_006410875.1. Lineage (NCBI taxonomy): Eukaryota > Metazoa > Chordata > Mammalia > Artiodactyla > Bovidae > Neotragus > Neotragus pygmaeus. Next base: position 906,553 of record SJYV01051493.1, on the reverse strand, counting down.
ACTTCTTATGTTTGAGGCTGACCTGGAGTAAGATGCAGGAAGAGTGCTATGAAAACGAAGTGGAGCCAGGTTGTGTAAGATCCTGCAGAACCTGGGTCAAGAGTTTGGATTTATTTCTAAGGGGGAGAAATGGGGAAATATTGATCAAAGGGTACAAACTTTCAGTTATAAGATTAATAACATCTGGGGATCCAAATACTGCATATTCTATACTTTAAAGCTGCTAATAGAGTAGATCTTAAATGTTCCCTCCATAAAAAATAAATGATTCTCTGGTGGCTCAGACAGTAAAGAATTTGCCTACAATGCAGGAGACCTGGGTTTGACTCCTGGGTTAGGAAGATCCCGTGAAGGAGGAAATGGAAACTCACTCCAGTGTTCTTGCCTGGAGAATTTCATGGACAGAGAAGCCTGGCAAGCTACAGTACATGGAGTCACAAAGAGTTGGATACAACTGAGTGACTAACACACAATTATATGGGGTGATGGAGGTGATAGTTAGTGCTCTGGTGGTAATCATTTTGTAATATGTAAATGTATCAAATCACATTGAATACTTTAAATTTACACATTAAATCTCTATATTTCAAAAAAGCTAGAGAAAATGTATGATGAGAAGCCTTTGCAGAATTTTGCGGAGGGTGGTAAGAACTTTTTAAATACCTTATGGCTGCTGTGTGGAAGGCAGACAACAACAGGGAAAAGAGGGGAGACAGAGGGGCAAGTAGAAGGCTACTGTACTCATCATCTGAGCGGGGATGGCAGCTCTGATCACAGGGTGCTAACAGGACAAGCAGATTCCGGACGCCAGAAACAACAGTAGCCAAAGAGGCCTGCTGTGATTTAAACTCTTTTGAAAAATAAGAATTAGGAGGATTTTCAATGTAGTATCTATGTACAAATATTTCAAATGGAAAAATACACCATGTTCTTGGGTTGGAAGAATCAATACTGTTAAAATGATTATACTACCCAATGTAATTTACAGATTCAATAAAATCCCTAATTAGAATACCAATGCCATTTTTCACAGAACTAGAAAAAAGAGCTTTAAAATTTGTTTGGAAACACATAAGAGCCCAAACAACCAAAATAATCTTGAGAAAGAAGAACAGAGCTGGAGGAATCACACTCCTGATTTCAGACTATCCCATACAATTATAGTGATCAAAACAGCACGATACTGGCAAAAAACAGACACAGATGAACGGAACAGAACAGAAAGCCCAGAAATAAACCCGTACGATTAATCTATGACAAAGGAGGCAACAATATACAATGGAGGAAAAAAGGTCTCTTCAATAAGTAGTGCTGGTAANGGCGAATTGGTGGAGAAACAATGGAAACAGTGAGAGACTTTATTTCTTGGACTTCAAAATATCTGCAGATTATGGCTACAGCCATGAAAATAAAAGACACTTGCTCCTTGGAAGAAAAGCTACGACCAACCTAGACAGCATATTAAAAAGCAGAGACATTACTTTGCCATCAAAAGTCTGTCTAGTCAAAGCTATGGTTTCTCCAGTAATCAAGTATGGATGTAAGAGTTGGACCGTAAAGAAAGCTGAGTGCCAAAGAATTGATCCTTTTGAACTGTGGTGTTGGACTTCAGAAAGATCAAATCAGTCAATAATAAAAGAAATAAGTCCTGAATATTCATTGGAATGACCGATGCTGAAGCTGAAACTGCAATAGTTTGGCCATCTTATGCAAAGAACTGACTCACTGGAAAAGACCCTGATGCTGGGAAAGATTGAATGCAGGAGAAGGGGACGACAGAGGATGAGATGGTTGAATGGCATCACCAACTCAATGGGCACAATTTTGAGCAAGCTCTAGGAATTGGTGATGGACAGGAAAGCCTATAGCAAAGAATCAGATACCACTGGGTGACTGCATTGAACTGAACTGAAAATACCAAAAGACTAAATAAAATAAGTGGAGACAAGTAATCTACCATATAAAGAGCTTAAGGTAATGATCATAAATTTATTCAAACAACTCAGAAGAATGGATGAGCAATGAGCAGTTAGAAGTTTTTTGTTTGTTTGTTTTTTAAGATCTTGTTAGAAAGCTTTATTATTATAGAAAATAGAGTAGTGGAAATCACTGAAACTGAACAGAAGAACAGAAAAAGAATTTTAAAAACTGAGAACATTTTAAGTGGCCTCTGGTACAACATCAAGTGTGCTAATATTCATATTATAGAGGTTCCATAAAGAGAAGAGAAACAGAAAGGGGAAGAGAGCATGTCTGAAGACATAATAGCTGAAATTTTCTAAAACCTGGGAGGGGAAAATAGACTTCCAGGCCCAGGAACCATCGGGAGTAAGAGGATAAAACCAAAGAGGGCCACATCAAGATACACTGTATTTAAAATGGAAGAATTAAAGATAGCCATGAAAGTAAAAGATACTTGCTTCTTGGAAGGAAAGCTATGACAAATCTGGACAACATATTAAAAAGCTGAGATGTCACTTTGCCAACAGTCATGTAGTCAGAGCTATGATTGTTCCACTAGTCATGTTTAAATGTGAGTTTTGGACCATAAAGAAGATTGAGACTGATGAACTGATGCTTTTAAACTGTGGTACTTGTGAAGACTCAAGAGATCAACCCAGCCAATCCTAAAGGAAATCAACTCTGAATATTCATTACAAGAACTGATGCTGAAGCTGAAGCTCCAATAATTTGGCCACCTGACAGAAAGGGGTAACTCTTTGGAAGACTTTGATGCTGGGAAAGATTGAGGGCAGGAGAAGAAGAGAATGACAAGGATGAGATGATTGGATGGCATCATCGACTCAATGGACTTGAGCTTGATCAAACTCCAGAAGATAGTGAAGGACAGGAAAGACTGGTGTGCTGCAGTCCATGGGGTCACAAAGAGTTTGACATGACTGAGTAACTGAACAGCAACAACAAAGATAAGGATATTAAAAGCATCAAGAGAAAAACGACAAATTTCAACTCCCCAATTGCCACGAGCTTACTTTCAGCAGAAACTCTGCAGCCCAGAAGGGAATGAAATAATATATTTAAAGTAATAGGGGGAGGGGAGGGTGGACAACAACAACTACCAGAAAGAATACTCTGCCCAGCAAGGTCTTATTTATATTTGGAAAGATCAAAAACTCTTAGACAAGTGAAAGGTAAGAGTTCAGCACCATGAATCCAGCTTTATTAGAAATGTTACAGAGAACTCTTTAAGCAGAAAAGGCCACAACTAGATATATGAAAATTACAAAATAAAAAACATACTAGTAAAAGCAATATACTGTAAAGGTAGTAAATCAACCATGTATAAAGCTACTGGGAAGGTTAAAAATAAAAAATTAATAAAATTAATCATATCCACAATAGATAGTAAAGAGACACTCATAAATATGTAAAATGTGAGGTCAAAACAGTAAATATATAGGAGGGTAAAAATGCGGGGTTGCTAAAATGCATTCAGATGTAAGGGATCAGCAACTTAAAATAAATGGATAGATGGATAGGAGATTGCTATAAATAAATGTCATGTTAACAAAAAGTCAAAATTCTGTAATAGATACACACATAAAATAGAAAGGAACCAAAATACAACACTAAAGATAGACATCAATCTCTCTCCTTTATCTTCTATTTTTCTTATTCCCTCTTCTCTCCCTCTCTCCACATATCTAACATTTCTCTGTAATTTAAAACATTTTTGCTTCACAAAATTTAATAATATTCTCATTGAGAAAACAGCAGGCTCTCAAGACAGAAAGTTATTGCACTTATTACTTAAGAACAGCAACCAACACCCTCAAAAGGAAAGCAAATAAACAGCCCAGTGGGAAGAGGAAATTCCAGGGATGCTACATTTCCTAAATGATACTTATGTTCTTGTTGTTTACTAGTTCCTAAATTTGCCTCAGTCCATGGCTGCTGAATCTTCACTTCTAGCAACTTTCCATGAAAAACTTCTGCTCCTGTAAATATTAAGGAAACTTCAAAAGTTAGATTTATTTAAAAACAGAAGAAATGGTCCTGCTTTATTCTGTTGCATTTTCTTGTATGTGTGTGTGTGTGTGTGTTAAACAAAACTCAATTTATCAATTCGAGAGAGGGTAGAACATAAAAGTAAAGAATGTTGCCATAAAAGTTGGAAATATATCCTCTATAACAGCTTCTGGGGCCGATCTGCATAGCAAGTTCTTGGTTGTTTATTCAGCGTGAAAGCTAATAAATCTATCTGTGAGAACTCCTAAAAGGCAATCATTTTCAGAAAGAGCAAATTCTGGCAAAACCTATTGTTTCAGCAAATCCAAATGACAAGAGCTTTAATATGACAACATTTGCAGTTCCGGAGGCACAGTACATTTTGGAATCATAAAAGTAGCAACACATTCTGTGTGGCAAAACATACTGTGTTTAAATCTGTCCTATTGAATCGTGCTGCTAATGGTTATACACACTGTATTAAGGAAAGGAAGGATGACAAATTACAAACCTACATAGATCTAGTCATTTTGCAAACTATCTTTATTTTCTTTTCATCCATCTGTTTTGGTTTCACACATTCTCCACATGCAGTTAGAACATCTCTCTCTCTCTCAAGAGTTTTCTCACACTGTGTTTCTACTTTTCTTGAGAAAGTGTGTTTTAGATTTTCCAATAAAAAATTCTACTTTATTGAAAGTGTCAAATAAAATATAATTATTTCTAAATTCATGAATTAAAAAAAACATTTTTTAAACTTTGCTACATATAAAATTATGATACCTTCTCTAGAAAGATGAAATTCATTTATTATTTTATTTACTTCTCCAATTTCTTCTTTCTCATTAAGGTACAGAGTACAGAACATTGTGGAAAATGAAAAGTTAGTAGTCTTTGCTGTAACTCTTACGATCTGAGAATAGAAACATGACACAGTTCAGTTCAGTTGCTCAGTCGTGTCTGACTCTGCAACCCCATGAATCACAACACGCCAGGTCTCCCTGTCCATCACAGCTCCCAGAGTTCACTCAGACTCATGTCCATCGAGTCAGTGATGCCATCCAGCCATCTCATCCTCTGNAGGGAGGCCTGGCGTGCTGCGGTTCATGGAGTCGCAAAGAGTTGGACACGACTGAGCGACTGAACTGAACATAATCAAAGGCGTTAGCGTAGTCAATGAAGCAGAAGTATATGTTTTTCTGGAATTCTTTTGCTTTCTCTGTGATCCAACAAATGTTGAGAATTTGATCTCTGGTTCCTCTACCTTTTCTAAACCTATCTTGTATACTTGAAAGTTCTTCGTTTATCTACTACTGAGCTTAGCTTGAAGAGTTTTAAGCATAACCTTACTAGCGTGCGAAATGAATGCCATTGTATTGTAGTTTGAACATTCATGGATCACATCCTTGTTGTGGCAAAAGAACTTGTGTAACTCAGTGAAGCTATGAGCCGTTACATGAAGGGCTACCCAAAGTGGACATGTCATAGAGGAAACTTCGGACAAAATGTAGTCCACTGGAGGAGGAAATAGCAAACCACTCCAGTTTTCTTGTCGTGAGAACCCCATGAACGGTATGAAAGGGTAAAAGGATATCACACAGTAAGATGAACTCCTCGAGGTCGGAAGGTTCCAGTATGCTCCTGGGGAAAAGCAGAGGGCAATTACTAATAACTAACTCCAGAAAGAATGAAGTGTCTGGGCGAATGCAGAAATGACACTCAGTTGTGGATGTATCTGGTGGTGAAAGTAAAGTTCAATGCTGTAAAGAACAATATTGGATACTAGGATATACGGTTACCCCTATTTTAGTTGACTGCATAATACTGCCCCATCTTCTGTTTTCAGATGTAAACTTAATTTAGTATCCTTTTACATAGTGTATTGATGATCTTAAACCTTAAGTTATGGTGATGAAGCCTGTGGATGCTTTCCCTAGAAAAAGGCATGTACACATAACCTGATGTGCACATATATAGGTAAATCAGGTATTCCTGAAGCCCACCTATGAACTCTTGTTTAGTAACTCTTTTTTAGTAAATAAATAACCTGTATTTTAAAGAAAAGCAGATGGTGGTATTCATTTCCATGATTTTTCTTCAAGTCTTTATGATAATAGTGTGTTTGAAAATTTATTATCTTTTTATACTGTTGGTGAAACCTTGTTACAAAATCTCATTGTGTGACTCTACAGGTTTATGGTAATTTAATATTTCTTGATGAACAATTTAGGGAAACTCTTCTATGAAAAATGACAGGATATGTCTGCCTTATGACAGCAGCACTGCCAATATTGATGGTTTTAAAAAATGATAATTTGGTAATTTATTGTACAATAGAACTTTCCAGTGTGTAAGTAATATATCTTAAGCCAGGCAAGAAAGAATTATTATTTTGATACTAAGTGGTTTTAGGTCAGTACAGTAAGAATTTGCCAAATTTGAGAAAAATAACTAACAATTAATTGTTAATTAATTCAGTTAGTGGTAACAATTTGCCAGAGGACATGTATGATTTATTTTGAAAGAATAATATTCAGTCTTGAAATGTCTACAGGAATCAGGAGAACAAAAGAGAAGGAAGATGTCATGCATATTAAAGAATGAGAGTTTTATTTACTTCTAAGAAGTATAGGATTTCTCTTTTTTAGAATTGTACTATATGCTTGATATGTTTCTTTTTTTAATTTAAAAACTTTTAAAAAACTTATGTATTTTTTAATTGAGGGATAATTGCTTTACAGAATTTTTGTTGTTTTCTGTCAAACATCAACATGAATCAGCCACAGGTGTACATATGTCCCCTCCCTCTTGAACCTCCCTTCCATCTCCCTCCCATCCCACTCCTCTAGGCTGATACAGAGACCCTACTTGAGTTTCCCAAGACATCTACCAAATTCCCATTGGCTATTTTACATATGATAATGTAAGTTTGCGTGATACTGTCTCCATACATCTCACCCTCTCCTCCCTTCTCCGCGTGTCCATAAGTCAGTTCTCTCTGTCTGTTTCTCCTTTGCTGCCTTGCAAATAAATTGATTGGTATCATCTTTCTAGAACCCATATATATGCATTAGTATATGATATTTATCTTTCTCTTCTGATTTACCTCACTCTGTATAATAGGCTCTAGGTTCATTCACCTCATTTAGTTCAGTTTAGTTCAGTTGCTCAAGTCATGTCCGACTTGTGACCCAGTGGACTACAGCACGCCAGGCCTCCCTGTCCATCACCAAGTCCTGGAGCTTGTTCAAACTCATGTCCATCGAGTCAGTGATCCCATCCAGCCATCTCGTCTTCTGTTGTTCCCTTCTCCTCCCACCTTCAATCTTTCCCAGCATCAGGGTATTTTCCAATGAGTCGCTTCTTCCCATCAGGTGGCCAGAGGATTGGGAGTTTCAGCTTCAACGTCAGTCCTTCCAGTGACTATTCAGGACTGATTTACTTTAGGATGGACTGGTTGGATCTCCCTGCAGTCCAAGGGACTGTCAAGAGTCTTCTCCAACACCACAATTCAAAAGCATCAATACTTCGGTGCTCAACTTTCTTTGTGGTCCAATCTTCAGATCCATATATGACTACTGGAAAAACCATAGTTTTGACTAGACAGACCTTTGCTGGCAGAGTGATGTGTCTGCTTTTTAATATACTGTCTAGGTTGGTCATAGCTTTTCTTCCAAGGAGCAAGCGTGTTTTAATTTCATGGCTGCAGTCACCANTGACTACTGGAAAAACCATAGTTTTGACTAGACAGACCTTTGCTGGCAGAGTGATGTGTCTGCTTTTTAATATACTGTCTAGGTTGGTCATAGCTTTTCTTCCAAGGAGCAAGCGTGTTTTAATTTCATGGCTGCAGTCACCATCTTTAGTGATTTTGGAGCCCCCCAAAATAGTCTGTCACTGTTTCCATTGTTTCCCCATCAATTTGCCATGAAGTGATGGGACTGGGTGCCATGATCTTAGTTTATTGAATGTTGAGTTTTAAGCCAACTTTTTCACTCTCCTTTCTCTTTCATCAAGAGGCTCTTTGGTTCTTCTTCGCTTTCTTCCATAAGGGCGGTGTCATCTGTATATCTGTGGTTATTGATATTTCTCCCAGCAATCTTGATTCCAGCTTGTGCTTCATCTAGCCCAACATTTCGCATGATATGTTCTACATATAAGTTAAATAAGCAGGGTGACAATGTACATCCTTGACATACTCCTTTCCCTATTTGGAACCAGTTTGTTGTTCCATGTCCAGTTCTAAGTGATCATGATGGTCTCATCACCAACCTAGAGCCAGACATCCTGGAATGTGAAGTCAAGTGGGCCTTAGGAAGCCTCACTATGAACAAAGCTAGTGGAGGTGATGGAATTACAGTTGAGCTATTTCAGATCCCAAAAGATGATGCTGTGAAAGTGCCGCACTCAATATGCCAGCAAATTTGGAAAACTCAGCAGTGGCCACAGGACTGGAAAAGGTCCATTTTCATTCTAATCCCAAAGAAAGGCACTGCCAAAGAATGCTCAGACTACTGCACAAATGCACTCATCTCACACGCTAGTAAAGTAATATTCAAAATTATCCAAGCCAAGGTTCAATAGTACATGAATTGTGAACTTCGTGATGTTCAAGGTGGATTAAGAAAAGGCAGAGGAACCAGAGATCAAATTGTCAACATCTGCTGGATCATTGAAAAAACAAGAGAGTTCTAGAAAAACATCTACTTCTGCTTTACTGACTATGCCAAAACCTTTGACTGTGTAGACCACAACAAACTCTGACAAATTCTTAAAAGAGATGGGAATACCAGACCACCTGACCTGCATTGTGAGAAATCTGTATGGAGATCAAGAAGCAATAGTTAGAACTCGACATGGAACCACCGACTGATTCCATATAGGAAAAGGAGTATGTCAAGGCTGTATATTGTCCCCCTGCTTTTTTAACTTATATGCAGAGTACATCATGTGAAATGCTGGGCTGGATCAAGCACAAGCTGGAATCAAGATTGTAGGGAGAAATATCAGTAGCCTCAGATATGCAGATGACACCACCATTATGGCAGAGAGCAAAGAAGACCTAAAGAGCCTCTTGGTGAAAATGAAGAGGGGACTAAAAACGTTGGCTTAAACCTCTACACTCATAAAACTAAGATCACGGCATCCGGTCCCATCACTTCATGGCAAATAGACGTGGAAACAGTGATAGACTTTATTTTTGGGGGCTCCAAAATCACTGCAGATGGTGACTACAGCTATGAAATTAAAAGACATTTGCTCCTTGGATGAAAAGTTATGGCCAACCTAGACAGCATATTAAAAAGCAGACACATTACTTTGCCTGCAAAGGTCTGTCTAGTCAAAGCTATAGTTTTTCCAGTAGTCACATATGAATATGAGAGTTGGACTATAAAGAAAGCTGAGCACCGAAAAACTGATGCTTTTGAATTGTGGTGTTGGAGAAGACTCTTGACAGTCCCTTGGACTGCAGGGAGATCAAAGCAGTCTATCCTAAAGAAGATCAGTCTTGAATATTCATTGGAAAGACTCATGCTGAAGCTGAAACTGCAATCCTTTGGCCACCTGATGGTTAGAACTGACTCCTTAGAAAAGACCCATCTGATGCTGGGAAAGATTGAAGGTGGGAGGAGAAGGGGACAGCAAAGGATGAGATGGTTGTAAGGCATCACCAACTCAATGGACATGAGTTTGAGTAAATTCTGGGAGCTGGTGATGGACAGGGAGGCCTGGCATGCTGCAGTCCATGGGGTCGCAGAGTCGGACATGGCTGGGGGACTGAACTGAACTGTTGTTCCATGTCCAGTTCTAACCGTTGTTTCTTGACTTACATACAGATTTCTCAGGAGGCAGTTAAGGTGGTCTGGTATTCCCATCTCTTGAAGAATTTTCCACAGTTTGTTGTGATCCACATAGTCAAAGGCTTTGGTGTTGTCAGTAAAGCAGTAGTAGATGTTTTTCTGAAACTCTTGCTTTTCGATGATCCAACGGATGTTGGCAATTCTAATTCACCTCATAAGAACTGACTCAAATGCGTTTTCCTTTTATTGATATGTTTTCTTTTTCCATGTTTTGATTGATTCAGAGACAGAAAAACACTGACATGTTGATAAATTGCAGCTGACAAGTGGCCATCTGTTGATTTGTAGAGGAACTGTGGTGAAGTAGGGAACATATCACTTTCCCCTCAAAAAAGGAATTGAAGGGGCAGATACCACCTATCTTTAGCCATTTGTTGCCAGATAACTTTGCTGAATCTTCAAGTGTTAATATTTTAAGTAAGGTAGAGATCCATATTTTTAGAGTAAATCTTTCATTTTTAAAAAACACTGGTTAAATTTTAAAAAACAATGTGACTGATGAAAGAAATCAGAAGAGGGCTAAATAAATGGAGAGTCATACTATGTGCATGGCTTAGAAGACTTGGCAAAGTAATCATTTCTTCCCTAGTTGATATTCAAGTTTAATGCCATTTGTGTCAAAATTTCAGAAAATCCTTTGTAGATACTGACAAAATTATTTGAAAACTTACATGAAAAGGCATAGGATCTGGAATACCTAAAAAAAAAATTTGAAAAAGAAAAATAGTGGGAAGAATCCTCTATTTAGCTTCAAGACGTATAAATGCTGTAAGTAGGATTGTGTGATATTGGCAGAACCACAGACACATAGATGAATGAAACAAAATAGGGAGCCCTGCATGAATGTGCCATGATTTTTAAGATACCCGTAATTCAGTCAAAGAAGGGTAGTCTTAATAATTGTGCTGGAGCAATTGGATATCAAGCAAAAATATGAACCCTGACCTAAACTATATACCTGTACAGAAATTAACTCAAAAATAGTGTACATTAGTATAAGAAGTAAAACTATAAACTTAGAAATATATGAGAACATCTTTAAGACCTGGGACTTGGAGAAGAGTTATTAGGCATGATACCAAAAAATGATCATTTTTAATCAATAAGATGGATTTTATAAAAATTAAAACATTTTGCTTTTCCCCAAAGAGGATATATACAGATAGCAAATAAACACAGAAAAAGATGTTACGCATCCCTTGACGTCAGGGAAATGTAAAGAAGACTTTGGTGAGATGTCATCACTATACATCTGTGAGTACAGTAAAATAAAAAAATTATGATAACTCTAAATGCTTATGAAGATGTGGAGAAACTGGATCTCTCAAACATTTGTTTTGGGAGTGGTACAGCCAGTATGAAAAATAGTCTGGCAACTTCTTAAAAAGGTAAACTTACATATGACTCACCAATTGTATGTGTGGTCACTTATTTCAGAGAAATGAAGACTTATTTCTTCACAAAAACCTGTGCATGATTGTTCATGACAGCTTTATTAGTAATAGCAAAAAACTTGAAAAAGCCAGTGTCCCACAGCAAGTTAATGATTAAAGAAGCTTTGACACATCATACCTTGGAATACTATTCAGCAATAGAAAATAAGAAATCTGTTGACACACACAATTTGGATGGATTTCAAGGGCATTATGTGGAGTAAAAACAATCTCTAGAGGTCACATACTGTATACTTCCGTGTATATAACAATCTCAACAAAATTAGAGATCAGATTAATGGTTGCTCAGGTTTAGGGATGTTGGAGGTAGGAGCGGATGTGTCTGTAGAGTAGAAGTATGAGGGAGCAATTGGTGATAATAGAATATATCTTTATCTTGATTGTGGTATCAGGTCAGGAATTAAGATGTGTGATAAAGTGACATAGAACTGTATAGGTGCAGTGTGCAGTGCCTGATTTTAGTATTGTACTGTAGTTATGTAAGGTGGAAGCGTCAGGGGAGAAAGGGGAGATAGCAGGACCTCTTGTTATTATAATTGCAGCTTTCTGTGAACATTTCAGTAAAAGAATGTGAAAAATATAGCATGAACCAAACAAACATGTCTCAGCAAAGATTTAACCCTCTGATCTGTCTATATGTTTGTGACCTCTGGTTGATGGAAGTTTTTCAAACTTCATATTTAGAGCTTAGAATTTTAAATGGCCCAATCAAGTTTTTAAAGAAGAATGAATTAGGTAGATTGAAGACATTTATGTTCAGGAACGGAGAAGGCAATGGCAACCCACTCCAGTACTCTAGCCTGGAAAATCCCATGGATGGAGGAGCCTGGTAGGCTGCAGTCCATGTGGTCACTAGGAGTCAGACATGACTGGGCAACTTCACTTTCACTTTTCACTTTCATGCATTGGAGAAGAAAATGGCACCCCACTCCAGTGTTCTTGCCTGGAGAATCCCAGGGACGGGGGAGCCTGGTGGACTGCCATCTTATGGGGTCACACAGAGTCGGGGAAACATAGGTAGTATTTCTCCTAATACTTGGACAAAAAGGAAGAACACCACATCAGTAGTTATTTTTTGCCTTTTTCTTAAATCAGTTTAAGTATTGGTTTGTTTATATATATATATATATATATAACTTTGCTTGATCTCTGTGTAAAAATCCTAAGTAAAATAGCAGCATACTGTTTATTATTATGTATATGTGCTATTATATTTAATATAACATTTCCAATTTATTTATATTTAATATACATTATATGTATTACTAATATGTATCATGTATTATTTACATTACTAAAAGTATATATTGAATGAAATAAAATATACTATTAAAAGTATGAACAATACATAATGATCAGGTGGAGTGTATTTTCAGAAATGCAAAGATGATTCAGTATTAGTTGCTATAATTCATCATGTATATCATATATCATGTACATCATATACATTATGTATATCATTGTATATCATGGGATTGGTTCCTGTGTTTGCTGTAAGACGTTGCTACTTTGTTGTTCGGTTGATGCTAGGTTCTGGCCATTGTACTTGCTCTCGGTGATAGAATGTGAGTATGTGTAATGTGTACCACTTCTGAACAGGCACCGGACACTTCATGTATGCTCATCTTCCTCTACCATACAGTTAAGTGAAACTGCATTTAAAAAAGCTGGACACTCAAATATCAAACACAAAGAAAGATAAGTAACTCAGTGAGTTGAAGTTTAAGGCATTTTAATTTACACAACACTCAGTGCAAATGGAAATGGAGGTGTTTGATCCAAAGTTGAGAGCTGGAGAACACTTGACTCGGGGGGACCTCAGGGAGGGGAAGTGTTCCACAAGTGCACCCTTGGAGGCTGCAGCAGTGGATCCCTCCATGGTGGATCTCAGATCACTGAGCTGAGGGAAGAGGCAGTTCTTGTTCGGGGTTAGAATGCAACTCTTTCGAGCACTGCAGGTGTAATGTGATAAGCTCTGTCTGGCCTGCTTGCTCATCTGAGATCAGGCAGATAATACTCTTCTCTCAAATTCTTATCAGATGGTTTTGGTGGCCTGTGAAGCCCCTTCTTCTTGGCACCAGAGTGCCTTGAATAAACCTCATGGACTTTAACCTATGTGGAATTGACCTTCCTTCTCTTTGTGTTGTGGGTCTAGCCTAGCTTTGGAAGGTGTGCCTGTCTCTAGGGATGGTGGTAGATGTTGGGCAGATAGGTGGCCCACCTGTGGGAACAGGCCCGGTGGTTGCTTGAGGGCTCTACTCTCTTTATGTATACAGTTTTGATGATTTAAATACAACAAGCGACTTTAGATTAATAGAGAAACAATAGATGCATTCCTACTAAAGACAGCGTACCTGCATGCTTAGTCGTGTCCAATTCTTGCAACTCCATGGACTGTAGCTTAGCAGGCTCCTCTGTCCATGAGATTTCCAGGCAAGAATACTGGAGCAAATTGCCATCCCCTTCTCCAGGGAATCTTCTCAACCCAGGAATCAAACCTGTGTCTCCTGCATTGCAAGTGGATTCTTTCCCCACTGAGCCATCAGGAAAGCCCCTGTTAAAGACAGGCAGGTGACAAAGTGACAGTGAAGTCACTCAGTCGTGTCCGACTCTTTGCGACCTCATGGACTGTAGCCTACCAGCCTCCTCTGTTCATGGGGTTTTCCAGGCAAGAGTTCTGGAGTGGTTTGCCATTTCCTTCTCCAGGGGATCTTCCCATCCCAGGGATTGAACCCAGGTCTCCCGTATTGTAGGCAGACGTCTTACCATCTTAGCCACCAGGGAAAATCTTATTACCACTGCTATTACATTATTTTAATAGAAGTAACAGCAAATGCAGTTGTAAACATTATAAACTTTGGAAAAGAGGAGGTGAAATGATCATTGTTGGCAGCTGATTGGATTGGATTGTCACTGAGAACTTAAACAATAAAATTCAGTAAAGTAGTGGGGAGTAAAAAAATACATAGAAATAACCAATATGTTCAGTTCAGTTGCTCAGTCGTGTCCGACTCTTTGCAACCCCATGAATCACAGCATGCCAGGCCTCCCTGTCCATCACCAACTCCCGGAGTTCACTCAGACTCACGTCCATTGAGTCTGTGTGCCATCCAGCCATCTCATCCTTGGTCGTCCCCTTCTCCTCCTGCCTCCAATCCCTCCCAGCATCAGAGTCTTTTCCAATGAGTCAACTCTTCGCTTGATTGGCCAAAGTACTGGAGTTTGAGCTTTAGCATCATTCCTTCCAAAGAACACCCAGGACTGATCTCTTTCAGAATGGACTGGTTGGATCTCCTTACAGTCCAAGGGACTCTCAAGAGTCTTCTCTAACACCACAGTTCAAAAGCATCAATTCTTCAGTGCTCAGCTTTCTTCACAGTCCAACTCTCACATCCATACATGACTACTGAAAAAACCATAGCCTTGACTAGATGACCTTAGTCGGCAAAGTAATGTCTCTGCTTTTGAATATGCTATCTAAATTGGTCATAACTTTTCTTCCAAGGAGTAAGTGTCTTTTAATTTCATGGCTGCAGTCACCATCTGCAATATGTTAAGTATATGTATATATTCTATATTGTAAGAAACACACACATAGGCACATCTATTTGCTAAACAAGGAGGAACTGTTTTTGTTAAAATAAATATATTTCCAAAATAGATTATGTGCTCTTCTTTCCATAGAGTGAATGTATAATCTGCTTAAATCATCTACATTTCCATTATAAATTTGGCTTTTAAGAGTCCTAAGAAGGCATACTAAGAATACACAGAAAGGTATTGTGGAAAATATATTTTAATGGCTCCTCTGAGCCTTCTTTTGGAGTTTCTTATAATACGGAACTTTTAAAATATAATTTTATTTATTTTTGGCTGTGCTGGGTCTCCCTTGCTGTGTTGGCTTTTCTTAGTTGCTGTGAGCCAGGCTACTCTATTTCACAGGCTTCTCATTTCAATGGCGTCTCTTGTTGTCGAGCACAGGTTGTAGGGCATGCAGGCTTCAGTAGTTGCAGCACAAGGCCTTGATAGTTGTGGTAACCAGGCTCTAGACTACATGTTCAACAGTTGTGGCATACAGGCTTAGTTGCTGTGTGGCATGTGGGATTTTCCCAGATCAGGGATCAAACCTGTGTCTCTTGTGTTGGCAGGCGGATTCTTTATGACTAAGCTACCAGGGAAGCCCAGCACAGACTTTTAACACCAAAAGAGTAATCACCCAGGTAGAGTTTATGATGGAATCTAAAGTAAATTGAAGTGTTTTCAGTTAGATTGATCTTCTGTTTTCATGGCATTGATTTTTAACATTTGTTAATTGGTTAAAGTGTTAAAATTTGCTTTAAAGTAATAATTTAAAGTAGAGCTTGAGCCAGGAGAAGTATTTTTTGCAGAGGCAGTTGTTTGGAAAGGTGGCTTACGTCTCTCCCGCCAGCTCTTTGCCCTTTGAGCATAAGTAGTGGTGCATCTGCTGCCAGCTGTGTAGGCATTAGAAGTCAGGACTCATCCATCTGAAGCGCTCTAGGGCCTGGGTGAGGGTGTATGTATGGTAGTGTTTCGGAAGCTTCATAGGTGACTCTCTGTTGGGTTTAGCTATGGCTGTTATGTTTGTAATTACATATTATTTATTTTTTAAGATATACAAGTAAACAATTGTTCTTTTGTTCCTAGCTCAATAGGATGGAAATAATTGTAGCTTCCCATATTCTTTGAATTCTAAGTTTACCTACCACACTTTAGGAAATTGGGAGATTTATTTTGTTTATGAGGAAGAAGAGCCATATTAGCTTCACTCTGTGCATCCAAAGTCTATATCTGCATGTTCTCACCTTTATCTTCTGCTGTAATTTAAACTCAACCCCTAAAGACCCTGATTCAAGGAAAATACTATCAGTGCCTGTCTCTGAGCTCTGAATTTTCCAGTCCCAGAGCTTGGAATGTGGAGGAGATGAAAGAAAACAGACTTGAAAATATGCAAACATGAACTCAGACCTTCCCCAGAGCATCACCAGGAACTCCCCCAGTTCCTGAATTTCACTTTAGAATTTGCTTGATGCTTTATCTGAGTTTTGGTTTGTGTTAAGGGAGTGCAGAGTATAGAAGCTGTTAGATGCATGTAGAAAGACTAAAATGCTTTTTTGGAAGAAAACTCTGATGCTTTGTCTCACCAGGAGAATTGTGTGTTTAATGTGCTCTTAGACTTTTAGGGTACAAATTAGAGACTACAGGTTTGCTTTTGAAACTAGCCATAAATGTTCTTAAACTGAAAAAATTTTGTTACAACCATTCAAGAAACACTAGGTTGTTCTTGAAATAGTATTGGTCTAGCTTATGTTAATGTTTCTGTCTCAATATCCCTTAAAATTTATTCTGTCAAAATTTGTATTTAGCCTGTTGATTTTCAATCCATTGTTAATGTCTTTACTCTTTACTCACACACAGGGTTTGTTTTTTTTTTGCCTTTGAAGAAACTCGAGGGAATCAGAAACCAGTAGTCTTGGGAGGTGGGGAGTGCATATGGTGATAGAAATTGGTATTGCAGAAGTTGGAGGGACTGTTGACTGTATACCTTTCAATATTACCAGAAAATTAACCTTATAAATATATTATTTATATACAATATTAAATTAAGGGGGAGCCTAATTGTTGAGTAAAAACATGCTTGTTGTAGAATAAGTTAAAAATATAAGAAAATACAAAGAAAAATTATAATCAACAATCTCAACCATCTAGATGTAACATCTCATAGGTTACTTCAGTCTGAAAGAAAAGTCATGTTTATATATACAGTGTTGGCTCTGGTGCTCAGTCACTCAGTCATGTCCAATTCTTTGTGACCCCATGGACTGTAGCCCGCCAGGCTCCTCTGTCCATGAGATTTTACAGGCAAGAATACTGGTGTGGGTTGCCATTTCCTCTCAAGGTAATCTTCCCAAGCCAGAGATTAAATGGGTTCTTTACCACTAAGCCACCTGGGAAGCCCATATACAGTGGACCCATGACCAGTGTTAGGGTTCAGGAAGCAGTTGAAAATCAGCGTATAACTTTCATAGTCTTTTCTGTGTCCAGGGTTCTGGATCTGTGAGTTCAGCCGACCAAGGATTGTATGTGTTGTGATTGATTGTACTGTGGTGCGTTTCTAATGAAAAAAAGTCCACATATGAGTGGACCCATGAAAGTCAACTCCTTGTTGTTTAGGGATCACCTGTACAAATTTGTACAGTTTGACAAAACAATTTATAATGTGTTGTTATTTGAATGAAAGCAAAATAATTGATAAAAACTAAAAAACAAGATCTTCATGACCCAGATAATCATGATGATGTGATCACTAATCTAGAGCCAGACATCTTGGAATGTGAAGTCAAGTGGGCCTTAGAAAGCATCACTACCAACAAAGCTAGTAGAGGTGATGGAATTCCAGTTGAGCTCTTTCAAATCCTGAAAGATGATGCTGTGAAAGTGCTGCACTCAATATGCCAGCACATTTGGAAAACTCAGCAGTGGCCACAGGTCTGGAAAAGGTCAGTTTTCATTCCAATTCCAAAGAAAGGCAATGCAAAAGGATGCTCAGACTACCACACAATTGCACTCATCTCACATGCTAGTAAAGTAATGCTCAAAATTCTCCAAGCCAGGCTTTAGCAATACGTGAACGTGAAC